>CM031575.1:7103945-7275250 GCA_018467065.1 Ephestia elutella
AGTTTCAGGGGGAAACAGTGTTTCAGAAGCAATCTCTCAAGGTATCTAAAATGTATTAAAACATTTTGTTTTCAACTTGTGTAAAAATCTCTTTAACAAAACAAAACTCTGCATCTCTGTCACCATTATTACAAACAGCTTTTGTTTTGTAAAACACCTTAATAATAACTGTCAATTTATTTTGTATATTTATTATTTTTCATATTCTTAGCAGGAAGCAGCCCAGGAAGCACAAATACCGGAAGTAGTAACTCTGGAAGCAGTATCACCGGTGGAAACGCTGCCAGTGGAAGCTCAGGAATCGCCGCTACCAGTGGCAACACTGGAAGCACCGCCGCCAGTGGAAGCTCAGGAACCGCCGCCACCAGTGGCAACACTGGAAGCACCGCCGCCAGTGGAAGCTCAGGAACCGCCGCCTCAAGTGGCAACACTGGAAGCGCCGCCGCCAGTGGAAGCTCAGGAACCGCCACCACTAGTGGCAACACTGGAAGCACCACCACCAGTGGAAGCTCAGAAACCGCCGCCACCAGTGGCAACCCTGGAAGCACCGCCACCAGTGGAAGCTCAGGAACCGCCGCCACCACTGGCAACACTGGAAGCACCGCCGCCAGTGGAAGCTCAGGAACCGCCGTCACCAGTGGCAACACTGGAAGCTCGGCCGCCAGTGGAAGCTCAGGAACCGCCGCCACCAGTGGCAACACCGGAAGCACCGCCGCCAGCGTAGGCTCAGGAACCGCCGTTACCAGTGGCAACACCGGAAACTCTGGAAGCACCGCCGTTAGTGGAAGCTCAGGAACCGCCACCACTAGTGGCAACACTGGAAGCACCACCACCAGTGGAAGCTCAGTACCCGCCGTCACCAGTGGCAACCCCGGAAGCACCGCCGCCAGTGGAAGCTCAGGAACCGCCGTCACCAGTGGCAGCACTGGAAGCACCGCCGCCAGTGGAAGCTCAGGAACCTCCGTCACCAGTGGCAGCACTGGAAGCACCACCACCAGTGGAAGCTCAGAAACCGCCGCCACCAGTGGCAACCCTGGAAGCACCGCCACCAGTGGAAGCTCAGGAACCGCCGCCACCACTGGCAACACTGGAAGCACCGCCGCCAGTGGAAGCTCAGGAACCGCCGTCACCAGTGGCAACACTGGAAGCTCGGCCGCCAGTGGAAGCTCAGGAACCGCCGCCACAAGTGGCAACACTGGAAGCACCGTCGCCAGTGGAAACTCAGTAACCGCCACTACCAGTGGCAACACAGGAAACAGTGGAAGCGCCGCCGCTACTGGAGACTCAGGAACCGCCGCTACCAGTGGCAACACTGGAAGCACCGCCGCCAGTGGTAGCTCAGGAACCGCCGCCACCAGTGGCAACACCGGAAGCACCGCCGCCAGCGGAGGCTCAGGAACCGCCGTCACCAGTGGCAACACTGGAAGTTCGGCCGCCAGTGGAAGCTCAGGAACCGCCGCCACCAGTGGCAACACCGGAAGCACCGCCGCCAGTGGAAGCTCAGGAACCGCCGCCGCCAGTGGCAACACCGGAAGCACCGCCGCCAGCGGAGGCTCAGGAACCGCCGTCACCAGTGGCAACACAGGAAACTCTGAAAGCACTGCCGCCAGTGGAAGCTCAGGAACCGCCGCCACCAGTGGCAACACAGGAAACTCTGAAAGCACTGCCGCCAGCGAAGGCTCAGGAACCGCCGTTACCAGTGGCAACACAGGAAACTCTGGAAGCACCACCGTTAGTGGAAACTCAGGAACCGCCGCCACCAGTGGCAACACCGGAAGCACCGCCGCCAGCGAAGGCTCAGGAACCGCCGTTACCAGTGGCAACACAGGAAACTCTGGAAGCACCGCCGTTAGTGGAAACTCAGGAACAGCCGCCACCAGTGGCAACACCGGAAGCACCGCCGCCAGCGAAGGCTCAGGAACCGCCGCCACCAGTGGCAACACCGGAAGCACCGCCGCCAGCGGAGGCTCAGGAACCGCCGTTACCAGTGGCAACACCGGAAGCACCGCCGCCAGCGGAGGCTCAGGAACCGCCGTCACCAGTGGCAACACAGGAAACTCTGAAAGCACTGCCGCCAGTGGAAGCTCAGGAACCGCCGCCACCAGTGGCAACACCGGAATCACCGCCGCCAGCGGAGGCTCAGGAACCGCCGTTACCAGTGGCAACACAGGAAACTCTGGAAGCGACGCCGCTACTGGAGACTCAGGAACCGCCGCTGCCAGTGGCAACACTGGAAGCACCGCCGCCAGTGGAAGCTCAGGAACCGCCGTCACCAGTGGCAACACCGGAAGCACCGCCGTTATTGGAAACTCAGGAACCGCTGCCACCAGTGGCAACACCGGAAGCACCGCCGTCAGCGGAGGCTCAGGAACCGCCGTTAGTAGTGGCAACACTGGAACCTCTGGAAGCACCGCCGTTAGTGGAAGCTCAGGAACCGCCGCTACCAGTGGCAACACTGGAAGCACCACCGCTGCCAGTGCAAGCTCAGGAACCGCCGCCACTAGTGGCAACACAGGAAACACTGGAAGCTCGGCCGCCAGTGGAAGCTCAGGAACCGCCGCCACCAGTGGCAACACCGGAAGCACCGCCGCCAGCGGAGGCTCAGGAACCGCCGCTACCAGTGGCAACACTGGAAGCACCGCCGCCAGTGGAAGCTCAGGAACCGCCGCCACCAGTGGCAACACCGGAAGCACCGCCGCCAGCGGAGGCTCAGGAACCGCCGTTGCCAGTGGAAACACCGGAAACTCTGGAAGCACCGCCGTTAGTGGAAGCTCAGGAACCGCCACCACCAGTGGCAATACCGGAAGCACCGCCGCCAGCGGAGGCTCAGGAACTGCCGTCACCAGTGGCAACACTGGAAGCTCGGCCGCCCGTGGAAGTTCAGGATCCGCCGTCACCAGTGGTAACACCGGAAGCACTGCCGCCAGTGGAAACTCAGGAACCGCCACCACCAGTGGCAATACCGGAAGCACCGCCGCCAGCGGAGGCTCAGGAACTGCCGTTACCAGTGGCAACACAGGAAACTCTGGAAGCACCGCCGTTAGTGGTAGCTCAGGAACCGCCGCCACCAGTGGCAACACTGGAAGCACCGCCGCCAGTGGAAGCTCAGGAACCGCCGTCACCAGTGGCAACACCGGAAGCACCGCTGCCAGCGGAGGCTCAGGAACCGCCGTTACCAATGGCAACACAGGAAACTCTGGAAGCACCGCCGTTAGTGGAAACTCAGGAACCGCTGCCACCAGTGGCAACACCGGAAGCAGCGCCGCCAGCGAAGGCTCAGGAACCGCCGTTACCAGTGGCAACACAGGAAACTCTGGAAGCACCGCCGTTAGTGGAAACTCAGGAACCGCCGCCACCAGTGGCAACACCGGAAGCACCGCCGCCAGCGAAGGCTCAGGAACCGCCGTTACCAGTGGCAACACAGGAAACTCTGGAAGCACCGCCGTTAGTGGAAACTCAGGAACCGCCGCCACCAGTGGCAACACCGGAAGCACCGCCGCCAGCGAAGGCTCAGGAACCGCCGCCACCAGTGGCAACACCGGAAGCACCGTCGCCAGCGGAGGCTCAGGAACCGCCGTTACCAGTGGCAACACCGGAAGCACCGCCGCCAGCGGAGGCTCAGGAACCGCCGTCACCAGTGGCAACACAGGAAACTCTGAAAGCACTGCCGCCAGTGGAAGCTCAGGAACCGCCGCCACCAGTGGCAACACCGGAAGCACCGCCGCCAGCGGAGGCTCAAGAACCGCCGTTACCAGTGGCAACACAGGAAACTCTGGAAGCGACGCCGCTACTGGAGACTCAGGAACCACCGTCAAAAGCGGCAACACTGGAAACGCCGCCACCAGTGGAAGCTCAGGAACTGCCGCCACCAGTGGCAACACTGGAAGCACCGTCGCCAGTGGAAACTCAGTAACCGCCACTACCAGTGGCAACACCGGAAGCACCGCCACCAGCGGAGGCTCAGGAACCGCCGTTACCAGTGGCAACACCGGAAACTCTGGAAGCACCGCCGTTAGTGGAAGCTCAGGAACCGCCGCTACCAGTGGCAACACTGGAAGCACCGCTGCCAGTGGAAGCTCAGGAACCGCCGTCACCAGTGGCAACACTGGAAGCTCGGCCGCCAGTGGAAGCTCAGGATCCGCCGTCACCAGTGGCAACACCGGAATCACCGCCGCCAGTGGAAACCCAGGAACCGCCGCCACCAGTGGCAACACCGGAAGCACCGCCGCCAGCGGAGGCTCAGGAACCGCCGTTACCAGTGGCAACACAGGAAACTCTGGAAGCACCGCCGCCAGTGGAAGCTCAGGATCCGCCGTTACCAGTGGCAACACAGGAAACTCTGGAAGCACCGCCGCCAGTGGAAACTCAGGAACCGCCGCCACCAGTGGCAACACCGGAAGCACCGCCGCCAGCGGAGGCTCAGGAACTGCCGTTACCAGTGGCAACACAGGAAACTCTGGAAACACCGCTGCCAGTGGAAGCTCAGGAACCGCCGCTACCAGTGGCAACACCGGAAGCACCGTCGCCAGCGGAGACTCAGGAACCGCCGTTACCAACGGCAACACAGGAAACTCTGGAAGCACCCCCGTTAGTGGTAGCTCAGGAACCGCCGCCACCAGTGGCAACACTGGAAGCACCGCCGCCAGTGGAAGCTCAGGAACCGCCGTCACCAGTGGCAACACTGGAAACTCGGCCGCCAGTGGAAGCTCAGGATCCGCCGTCACCAGTGGCAACACCGGAAGCACCGCCGCCAGTGGAAACTCAGGAACCGCCGCCACCAGTGGCAACACCGGAAGCACCGCCGCCAGCGGAGGCTCAGGAACTGCCGTTACCAGTGGCAACACAGGAAACTCTGGAAGCACCGCCGTTAGTGGTAGCTCAGGAACCGCCGCCACCAGTGGCAACACTGGAAGCACCGCCGCCAGTGGAAGCTCAGGAACCGCCGTCACCAGTGGCAACACCGGAAGCACCGCTGCCAGCGGAGGCTCAGGAACCGCCGTTACCAATGGCAACACAGGAAACTCTGGAAGCACCGCCGTTAGTGGAAACTCAGGAACCGCTGCCACCAGTGGCAACACCGGAAGCACCGTCGCCAGCGGAGGCTCAGGAACCGCCGTTACCAATGGCAACACAGGAAACTCTGGAAGCACCGCCGTTAGTGGAAACTCAGGAACCGCCGCCACCAGTGGCAACACTGGAAACACCGCCGCCAGCGAAGGCTCAGGAACCGCTGCCACCAGTGGCAACACTGGAAGCTCGGCCGCCAGTGGAAACTCAGGAACCGCCGCCACCAGTGGCAACACTGGAAGCACCGCCGCCAGTGTGAGCCCAGGAACAGCCAGCACCATTGGTGACTCTGGTAGGTTATTAATTTTAAAATGTTTCTCTTTTTTGATGAATCCTGATTCTACACGTATGATCCTAATGAAGTTAATACATTGCTCACTTTATAGTTGGCACTACTGGCGAATATGGTCATAGTCATGTCAATGGTACAATACTATCATTTGAATTTTGCACATTGACATTGACAGCGTTGAACCTTCTGATAGATGTCTGTCCTTTCTAGCAGGTGCTGATATCTGGTGGAATATTTGAACGCGATAGCCTTACCACCAGTACATTTTACTTGACTGCATTGTCATGACAGCTAGAACACAAAAATAAGGAAGTTAAACTTTTTATCATATATGAAACTGCTTGGAATAAGTTTTACTGTTTGCTTCCTTCCATATATAGATCTTTCCTTTCTATGTAATCAAACTGCTTTTTACATAAAACTGTATTATTGTTTTATGTATATATTATCCTGTAAAAAGATACGTTTAATATTTTTGGAATATAATAATATAATCTATTCGCTGTATTGTAAATTTAAAATATAATTAATTTGTAAAACAGTTTACTTCTGCGTTATTTCTGCATATACTATTTACTCGTCAGAAACTCCAACGTAAATATAGAAATAATTTATGTTTGAGTAGGAGGCTTATAAACAAATATAATATATAGGCTCTTTTATTTTATTTATTTTTATGAGGTCGGAGAAATACCTATTTATAAATATTTATTTGATAAATCAATATTGCTAAAACCACTGAATGGATTTCGATGATTTTATATTTAAATACTAAGAGAAAATAAATAGTAGAAGATAAATAATAAAATTCAGGGTAACCGCCCCGCCGAGTCGACACGCTAAGAAGAAGAAGGGTAACTTTTTGAACACCAGACAATAGACATATTTTCACAATATTCTCAAGTTTCCATACCTACAAGTAAAAGTTTATCGGCTTGCGGACAAGTAACTGGTTCCCCATTTTAACAGGTAATGGGGTGACAGGAAGAGCCAAAACTTGTCCCGCTCGAGGTAATTTTATGAGTATAATTTCTCTAATTTTTGAAGAGACTTTTTATATTTATTTTATTTTATCGAGAGCTCATTTTTTTTATTAGCTTGTACTGTCCCACTGTTGGGCAAAGGCCTCCCCTCTAGTTCGCCAATCCTGTCTATTTAGTGCATGAGCCCTCCACTCTCTATCCGTCGCGTCCAGATCATCCGACCATCTCGTTCTGGCGCGGCCCCTTTTCCGGCACCAGCCAGCAGGGACCCATTGTGTGGCTGTTTTAAGCCCACCTGTCCTGCGGCAACCTGCAAACATGGCCTGCCCAGTCCCACTTGAGCTTTGCTGCCTTCCTCCCCACATCAACTACTCCAGTTTAAGAGCTCATTACTTTTAAAAAAATATTACAGACAGAAATGCTCAGCTACGTAATCTTGTTCGGATTGACAAAGGGACCTAAATAAGGTTGTGAACTGTCGCACTATTTTTTATTTGTTTACATGGCTTTTTTATCTTAATTAATTTTAAGGAGTTTTGTCATATATTGACTATGTCACCCCCGTACCTACTATAGTTACAAAGTTTGATTAGTTTGACTACGTCCGATAACGGAGTAGCCAAAATACTATTGCATGTACCGACAGATAGGTAGTCTTTCTGTACGTAGTACTTATATATTTCTGTGACTCCGTCGAGACCGACGGAGTCACAGAAATATATAAGTACTACGTACAGAAAGAAAGCTCCCTGACACTCCCGCAATATGGTGTACCCCTGCGTACCCCGCACTTCTCCCCCGTTGGTTTGCGGATTGGGACGCTATGACTATGATAACACACACATTGACGTGTTCACGGATATACAGTTTCATTTGTAGTAGTAGTAGGTATATATGACGCCCCTTTTCTATAAAGTGCCCTCCCTGTGACGGAGTGCCTCATTGCGGACACCCTCCATCAACAACATTGTATCACTGATTCAAGTATTATAAAAATAGCTTTAACTTATAAATTAGATCATGTAATTGAAAATCAATTATCTTCTTACAGGATAAACATTAAAATGTAATATTTTCACCAAAATCCCGGGTAAATTCTTAAAAGAATGGCAGGAAGCAAGTAGAAATTGAATAATAAAATCAATATTTTTTGTTTAGTAAATATTGACAAGTAAATTATTTTTCAGCTAGGGGTCAATAGAGTTCAGCAGCTGCCAACTCATGTGCCTCTTCTAAAGGTAGGTAATTAAAATTTAAATGCACCTTTTTATTATAATAATAAAATTTTGGCTTGGTTGGATAACTATTTATATTTGTTAAACAATTGCGATTTTTTCAAAATTTTGTAAACAAATCTGGTTCTCATATGTTCAAATTGTAATATTTAATACCTCTTTTTGTCTTTCAGCTGGCAAGGGACCATAGTAAGTAATCTATTAAACTAATCATATTTTACAATTGACCATCACTGGTAACTGCAAGTGATGAAGATTCCTGCATGCTTTCCACGTTCTATTGGTCATTCTGTAAAAAAATATGTTACTCACTAAAATGTGTTACATCATGAACCATATCCTTCATCATTATAACATTTTGGTGGTCAAACTTTCATGTCAATCAATAGGTATAAGGTAAAAATGGTATAATTCAAATATTTTTTGCATTAGACCACCACCGCACCGTCCATATTTTGGAGGAGGCAGAAATTAAATAATAAAATCAATTTTTTTGACCATATTTTGGAGCAAGTAGAAATTAAATAATATTTGTTTTTCTTTTTGTGGAAAAAGACACATTTATTAATACCTATCTATATTTTGTTTTATCCTCAGGTACACTTCGCTTCCCTATTCTCTTCACTTCACTAAAAGATGGCTATGAAAATGGACATACGACACTTAAATATGAAAAAGAAAATGTGTTTGGTTTTATTACAAAATTGTATTAAAAATTTATTAATTGGTTTTAAATAAACGAGCATCATAAAATTGTTGTTTCATTTATTCGTCTTTTATTTTTTTAATCCACAAGAGCCTTTCTGTAACTTAAGACAGGAATTGAATTTTGAACTCCAGTCAAATTGTCGGTACAATATGGATCAGACAACATTTTAATTTAATAGGAAATGACATTTTTTATCGGACTAGTCTATCTATACATATAATAAAACAGTAAAAATATTTTGTCTGCACATAGTATTGACTGAAATGGATAGAGGGACACTTAAAAAGAATAATAGAAAGCAAAAAAAAATTTTTGGAATTTTTTGTCTGTCTGTATGTATGTACGAGTTTCACGCAAAATCTACTGAACGGATTTGAATGAAACTTTTTTGTTGTATAGCTATTAAGCCTGGGCAACATATTGGCTATAATTGATTTTGAAAACTGGAACACCTGATGAAGAACCCTAACAAAACAGCTAAACTATAAGAAATATGGAAATGGTATCTTTGCAAAAGTTTATCAATCTGACGAGCATTTTCTGTATAAAAATCGAAGATCAGAATCATCTGATGAAGAATTCCAAGAGACCAGCTACACTACTACATATATGGAAATGGCGCCTTAGGAAAAGTCGTTCAACCTGATGAGCTTTTTCTACTGACGTATAAATAAACAGGATACGGGATAGAACAAAGAGAGACTCGGGGTGGTGGTACACGGGAAATTGTAGATAATGAGCAGACGAAGACCATTTATTGAATGAAATATCACTTTTGATTCATTTTAACACCGCGACTGTACTACTAGTACCTAATATATTCCCGCGGGACACGGGATAACCAAATGGCTGAAATTTTGAGTACTAGAGTTTAGGTTACTACAGTTTGGAACACAAAAAGATTTTTTATCTAAGCGAAAGTCACGCGGGCCAAGCCAGGCAACAGGTAGTGAAAAAAAAGTTTTACCAAATTTATTACAATAAAAATACAGATCGTTTTTCAGTCATTTCACCCCCTTAGGATAGTTCCTTCCTTGTACTTACTTACGCTATACAGCGAACCTCTATGCAAATTTTCAAGTTTCAACGTTCAGTGGTTTCGTATACCAATCAGTCAGAAAGTAATTTTATACAGATTGCTTATGACCCACACTTCAGTAACTTAAATACTAAACCCTAGCGATCTGAATAGCACTTTATCAGTAGAAGACGGTACTATGACCAGGGGTTCCGCAGCAAAGTACTTTTTACACCCCCAATGAAACCACTTGTATCAGATTTTTTTTTCGTCTTAGTAGTTCGATGGTACACGTCACCCCACATAAATTTGAATGATACAAGCGTCACCCCGACTGTAGAGCCACCTAATGTGTTGTATCAGTAGTTCGGTGTTAGTTAAAAACTCGTCTGTGACTATCACTTAGATTTATTGGTTTTGTTTCTGATACTACGCAGGAAAGATATTATTATGCATATAAGCAAAACATTTAAAATACGACTGATACTTTTATTTATAAAACTACAGGTTAAAGCACTTCTAGATAGCGGCTATGTGCGCGATGATGTTCATAAAATTACTTTGGCATCAAACATTCATTACATTCCAAATACTACATAAAAGAAGATTGCCTGGACACTGAGCAATAGAAAGCTTCCTATGATCGCTGGCATGACATATTTATGAACTGGCGAGTGTGCAACGTAGGTACGAACAATAGCTAGTTATTTTTTTTTTTTAATAGTGAAATACAATTTTTATTCTGCTATAAAAGTGTTGTCAAATAAAATTTATAATGCAAGCATCGACAACAACAAATAGGTAAAATCGAAAAGTTTCACCATCTGCTTCGGAAATCGTAAGTAATCTTACACAATAGATGACTAGACTGACCGCTACCTGGAAGTTCGGTTCCCAGCGTCCGCAAATATTTGTAGTGGTAGTTACTGACGACAGTAGTACCAGAGCGAGCCCTATACCTTCAGGGGGCGGGAAAGGGTTAAGACTACCCCCGTGGCCAGTTACTATCAAAGAGATTTGGTGTGTGACTCGTCCACGTTCATGACTAACAAAAAGATACAAAAGTGAAAAAGTAATTCTAATAATGAGTCTTGTTCTGGTTAGGTTAGGTAATTACGTCATTGAAGTTACAGCTCAAATACGTAAGGCTATCTTATCACTAGACAGACTGTTTGTGAATTGGTCATCATGCCCTGTAAGAGACTTCACACTGGTAACTAGATGTTTCAAGTGTCAGCAATATGGACATGCAGCAAAGTCATGCCGAGCCGAAAATAACACGTGCGGACACTGCGGTCAACTGGGTCACGCGGTTAAAGAATGTCCTAAGAAAGCAGAATCGCCAAACTGTGCAACTTGCTCATATTTTAAAAAACCAAATGACCACAAAACGGGAGACTCCAAATGCCCCGCCAAAATAATGGCCGAAAGAAGATACATCTACTCAGTAGATTATGAAGGCGTCTAAGAGCGCCAATTTTAACTTAAGTTATGTACTAAGTTCAATTTAAATTATTTATACCTATTTATTGTTCTTGTTATATACAAAAATATTCACTGACATCAATATGTTGAAATTAGTTACAATTTTTATAATTCTTATTATTTTTAGTCCTCTTGGTGAATTTTTGTTGTGTTACTTTTTATTTCGAATTAATTAAAGGATTATGGCGTGTATGGTGACCCGTAACACAGGTTCTTTTGATACCTAGCATGGGCACCAGTTCTCCACAATCACGCACTTTTTATTTTCTGTTCATAAACTTTTTCGTGCAAAATTTTTGAATGTAAGCTGTAATAAATTGTAATTTTAGATTGTGGATGAGAAATAAATACATATTATTATTATTATTAGGTAAGTTTAGTTACCAATAAGGACGAAGGTCACTGCACTGGTAATACCGGAGTAGAGAGAGAGGGAGAGTGGCTTGGATGGGCGGAGAGGTGTGGAGAGCTGGCTGGCTGGACGGGGTAGGGTAGCTCTCTGGACCGGGACCGTAGTCCTGAATGCTACGCCAAGAGCTGACACTATATCACCACCGACGTTAAGGGATTTTAAATAAAACCACTATTTTGCTCTGTCTTTTTTATTTTCCTTTTTCATTCTGAAATAATCTGAAAGTAGAGGTCCATGCAGTCGAACTAAAAATAAATTACTTAGTAGTACCTATGTGTAAGTGGATCTTGGCCTCCGACACGAGAGAGCACCATAGTCTTCTAGAAATAAAACGATAATAAAATATAATTCAAGACGAGTGCTATTGGGTTCGCCCAGGTTATTTTCTATTCGTGTAATTTTTGTTAAAAAAGTTGTATCTGGACGGACGGATAATGAAAAGGATGGGTACCTGGCCTGCCTCGTGCTCGTGGTCTAAAAGTGTGTAGTGTAGTGGTAGGACTGGGGTAGGGGTAGAATGAATGGAATGAAGGAAAAGGAATGATTGTGTGAATGAGTGAATATGCGTAAGTTTTGGCGAAGACAGTATCAAACATCCAACTGGGGGTCTAAAACGGCCATTTTGATGAATCGGAACATGATCCATTTCTCAGTTCCTAAATATTTAAAAATGAAACTTATTAACCACTTATAAGATTCATTTTTAAATATTTAGGAAATGAGAAATGAATCATATTCTCATTCGTCAAAGTGGCCTTTTTATACCCCCTGAACTTTGATACAAACTTTCGACTAGCTCCGACTTGCGGCACCACTCCTATTAATATTTGGATGTATTTTTTATTTACTAGCTTTAGCCCGAAGCTTCGCCTGTGTGAATTTCCCACGGGAACGATGCTTTTTCCCAGGATGAAAGGTACCCTAAAGGTAGGTATGTGTATGCGAAATTTCAGGAAGATTGTAAGTCAATTAAGCGTGAAGATGTACCTAACAAACAAACTCACTTTCGCATTTATAATATTATTGGGAAGTTAGGATATAATTTTAATATCCATCCATATCAGTCAAGGGCAATTACTTATACAAGAATAAAGAAACTGACAAAAAAGCATGAACCCTAAAAACATAACACTCCATTTTGGCCATCGTGTAAAAATGCTGAATCGACAATGTAATACAAACTCTCTACCAAATGTCGTTAAAATGACTTAAATTGTTACTTTACACAAGTATCACGAATTTATTCTAACTGACAGTAAAATTCCCGAAATTGATACCTATTCTTTACGACAACCGCAATGTATATTCAAACGTAAAATACTGAAAAACATTGATAAAGAACTAAAACTGTAGTCCTTTGAAAATTGTATGGCTTACACCTAAGTATATTATTTTATAAGCTTTTTCATGTAATACTTTTTAATTTTATTATTATTTTCTTCCATTTACTGCAGCGAATTGTATTATTGGTAAAAGTTGTGCTGGCTAATAAATTGGTATTTATATATTGAAGTAAACTACATATGTTACTGTAATTTTTAATATATAATACAATATCTATACATATAATAAAACAGTAAAAATATTTTGTCTGTACATTTAGTATTTTTGACTGAAATGGATAGAGGGACACTTAAAATGAATAAAAGAAAGCAAAAAAATTTTTTTGGAATTTCTTGTCTGTCTGTCTGTCTGTCTGTCTGTATGTATGATCACGCTAATCTCCGAAAGTACTGAACCGATTTGAATGAAACTTTTTTGTTGTATAGCTATTAAGCCTGGGCAACATTTAGGCTATAATTTATTTTAAAAACTGGTACACCTGATGAAGAACCTTAACAGAACAGCTAAACTATAAGAATTATGGAAATGGTTCCTTAACAAAAGTCGTTCAACCTGATGAGCATTTTCTGATTACGTATAAAAATTGAAGATCTGGAACATCTGATGAAGAACTGCAAGAGACCAGCCACACCATAACATATATGGAAATGGCCCCTTATTAAAAGTCGTTCAACCTGATGAGCATTTTCTGCTGACGTATAAAAATTGAAGATCTGGAACATTTGATGAAAAGCTCCAAGAGAGATTTTTCATCTAAGCGAAACTCACGCGAGCGACAGCTAGTATAAAATAAAATAAATATGTAAACACTGTATGGTTGCCTTAAATTAAATAAATAAATATGAAAGTTAATTTTACTCATACCATGTAGATACAATTTAAAGTAATAACATTTAATATCAATTTTTCCTACCGACGAGGATGTGTGAAGAGAGTGAAGAGGAAGCAAGAGAGATCTGTATTCTGTAAGCTCTGCTTACGGTCTACGGGAAAAAGGCGTTATGATATGTATGTGATGTATGTAATTTTTCCATATTAGACTTCTTGGTCTATATATTATTTTCCACAAAATACCTTTGTATCAAAAATACAGAAGAGATGTATCACGTGTTAAGACTTGAAGGCCACGCTTAGCTGATTAGTGGACTTATTGTTATGCTGGGGCCGGACCTGCGCCTATCGTCCCGAAGCAATGCGTGGCGAAGCTTCGTTCATTTTGTACATTAAAAAAATATCGCGATAAAGTCGTGGTCAGACTTGCAACTTCGTTATTTTTTACGAACTATCGTGCAATAATCCAAGATGGAGTCATCGCTTTTTAAGCGACGCCAAGCATCGGCCACTAAATGTTTTTTTTTATTATTTGCATTTTTCGGATCCCATATAATGGGCTCTGCTTCATAATTGTGAAGAAACTCTAACACCATTTCATCACTCCACTCCATTATGCATTTAACAAGCTAATTGAAGCCAATAAACAGTTACAGCACCGGTCACACAGGACACGTCAAAACGAGCTGAAAACAAACATCAAAATGAACAACGCTAGTCTGACCACTCAGGACGAAATGTTAGCGCGCTAAAATCCTTTGACGTACCGCCACCCGCGCGATAACGAAGACGCAGCCCGATAATTCGCGACGATACCCGAATACGGCCGGTCACATTTGCGTGTATCGTGTCATAGTACGAAGCTTCGTGACGATAGCCGCAGGTGCGGCCCCAGCATTAGAATGACATGTTGCTAGTCAATCGCCAATGAAAAGTATCCCCAGTTTAAATCCTATTTCCTTAATTGATTTTTACAATCTGCAGAGAAGAGAAGCTTGCACATTCTACGCTTTTTTCGCTACCAGACCAGCATCCATACTAATCCATACTAATATTATAAATGCGAAAGTTGGGATGTGAGTTTGTGAGTTTGTGAATTTGTGAGTTTGTGAGGATGTTTGTTACTCAATCACGCAAAATCTACTGGACGGATTTCGATGAAATTTGGTACAGAGGTAGATAATGACCTGGAATAGCACATAGGCTACTTTTCATCCCGGGAAAAAGCACTGTTCCCGTGGGAAATTCACGCGGGCGAAGCCGCGGGCAAAAGCTAGTAAAATCTAATAAAAAAGTGTTTTAAGTAGATCAAACAATACACACGTGTAATATAAAAATTTTCTATGTCAATTTTGTTATACATTGTTTGCAAATTTGGCGCACGATCTTAAATATTTTTTCACGAAAAACAATACCCGAAATACATAAACAATTTTATAGCTACTATTGTATTTTTTTACGATATTTCTGAAGTATAAAATAGTCAAGTGCATCAAAAAAAGTATCAATCGTCTGAGACCACTGATCCAAAGAGCTTCACCATGCTTCCGCTGTTTGTTCTCGTTGTCCTATCCTTGACACCGCGACTGGCCTATGGTAAGAAAAAGATTTAATGGGTCCTTTTTGAATATTTTTTTTTAATTTCTATTTAAAATTCAAATTTTGAATTTTTTTTTTTTGCCATAATGGTACTTTTACAAATCGTTACATAAATTAAAATATACATATTCTGTGGGAGACTGGTGCCTTATAGATAAAAGTCTGTATCAATCTGTTCAGGACACTAGATCGCCACTCCTGGGGAACTATATAGGCATAACCTCTATACATGGTTATTTTGTAACTACTGGCCAAATTTTTAAAATATGCTCAGTACTTGGAGTACAACAACGTCCGAAAGAAATTTATAGTAAAAGAATAACATAAAATTTCAACTCTCCATACTAAGTACCATCAGCTGATGGACCAATTTGTATAGGAAGCAAAAAAATATATCATTTTCTAACAACGATTTTTTTGGAAATCTGCTCAATTTCATCAACTAAATCTGCTGCGAAAATTTGGCAAGTAGTTTCAAAATAACCCTGTATTCCCGCAGGATCAAAACCACAAGGCACAGCTAGTCTACAATTTTTACATACATATGTTGATAATATCGACGGACGTACCTATTACTTTATGCAACAGATCACACCGACACATATATTTATACTATTACAGGCCAAGGCACAGCCCAGGCCACGGGACTTGGAGCGGTAAATAGTGGTAAGATTGTTTGATTCTTATTTTAACAATCATCCCCTATTTAACTTAAGCACCAGTTGGGTTTATTAACCTATGTGAAACAATAAGGTCTTATTAAAGATAGAGATTTTATTTTCAAAAACTTTGGAGTACATTGTGGTGTGAAAAAGAAAACTTAATCCTACATGTCCTACCAGTTATGGTGAACTTGAGGACTTCACATCATTTTATTACTTCTCAATTCTACGTACATATCAGTTTAGATCACCTATATCTGTGGTTTATATTATAAAATAATCGTAACTAATATTATAAATGCGAAAATGACTTTGTTTTTGTTTCTTACCTCTTCACGCTCTGGCTTCTGAACCAATCTTCCTGAAATTTCGCATCACATAGTTAGAAGTACTGAGAAAGACATAGGGTACCTTTCATCCCGCGAAAAAGCTATATTCCCGTGGGAAATTCACGTGGGCGAAGCCGCGGGCAAGATCTAGTAGTAAATAATGAAGTAGTGTGTTTTTATATTACTAAAATAATGTTGTTACAGTGGCTGCACCAGGTTACACTGGAGCAAATGCTGGGTCATTAGCTAATGCAGGTAAACATTTTTTTTTGTTGAATATGATCCCTAGCATTCTAATAACCTTCTCAGATTATTCTTTTTCAATTTTCTGGATCTTCTCTATCGGTGATGTTTGGATTCAGCAAGCCTTCGGGAACTATAAAGAATTTTTGTTCCGCGTGGTATGATCGGTCGAAACATGAGTGCCTAAATTCTAAGGTTCCCCTTATTTCGCTTATACAATCGATCTACTACTCAGACTAAGGATATCTAGACCGGACGTACAAATAATATTACCATGAAAGAACGAGACAGCTTTATACGAATCTCGTAGGAAAGATAAAAAAAATACTTGATATTTTTTGTCTTTGTCATACGAGCAGTTTCACTTATTTTCGTTGGCCTTTTTGATTTCTAAGCAATTTCTTTTGTTTTCCTTGTATGAGATATACGCAAACCAAATGATGTTGGTTGTTAATAGTGAGAGGGTAGCCATTTTCAATTTAGTAATATTAGTATGAGTCTGTCCCTTACGGGGATACTCGGATGACATCTCTAGGGATCCTTCCTTTAAAAGTATCAATCGAACAGCGCGATCGAACTCCGCGACCGGATGGTTCGCCGACAGTCGTTCGGTGATAATTTGTTGCCAACACAGAAACTGCTCCAAATCGTCCCTTCTTGGCAACAAATTACCGCCAATAGAGATATATGAAAGAAAAAAGGGGAGACCTTTGCCCAGCAGTGCGACACACCAACAGGCTAAAATACTACTATACTATATATAATAATATATAGTATAAATAATAATATACTGGAACAGTCCAGTCGTCCCAGGTAAGATTTAGAACTAACAATGTCTTTCTATATTAAATTAATTTTATCTAAATATACTATATCTAAGCATACTACCATCGAGTTATTATGAACTAAGTACTACATGTTTGAGAAAGATATCAACCGTTGAATCCAACTCGGCTGGGCAGCGTTCGGGAAGCTTCGCGATATCTTCTCGTCCAAAATACCGCAGTGTCTCAAGACTAAGGTCTTTGACCAGTGTGTGTTGCCAGTAATGACATACGGAACAGAGACGTGGTCGCTTACTATGGGCCTCATAAGAAGGCTCAAGGTCACCCAAAGGGCGATGGAGCGCGCTATGCTCGGAGTTTCCCTGCGTGATCGAATCAGAAATAAGGAGATCCGTAGAAGAACTAAAGTAACCGACATAGCCCGCAGAATGGCAGTGGGCGGGGCACATAGCTCGTAGAACAGATAGCCGTTGGGGCAGAAAAGTTCTCGAGTGGCGACCACGAACCGGAAAACGTAGTGTTGGCAGGCCTCCCACTCGGTGGACCGACGACCTGGTGAAGGTCGCGGGTTGCGCATGGATGCGGGCAGCGCAGGACCGGTCGTTGTGGAAATCCTTGGGGGAGGCCTTTGTCCAGCAGTGGACGTCTTTCGGCTGAGAGAGAGAAGTACTACATGTGTAAATATCAGAAAACTTTTTCTAAAAATATGAGACGAATGAAATAAAACCCGTAATAATACCCGTAATATAAGTGTGCGACCCGCATTTCGATCGAAATTGCATTTTATGAAAGTTAAAATAAAAAAATATTTTATCCAATCAGTATCTACGACTAGCCCATTGTCATTATACTGATTGGATAAAATACAATTATTATTTTTCTCATTAAAGTTATTATTTGTTATCTGCCATTTCACAACCAGTAGAACAGTCAGCACCCGTAGAGGCACAACCGACAAGTAAGTGTTTTTTTTCAAATGCAACTAGAATGCACTATCTCCTTGATATTTTTTTATGATTCATAGCACGTTTTCACTATCATTTATAGTACCAGAACAAGAGGTAGTACCCGTGGAGGCACAACCGACAAGTAAGTGATAGTTTCAAATTGAATTAGAATGCACTTTTTTTTTATTTAGCCAATCTCGCTCGCTAGCTGCTGCCACCGCCCATCAAAGGCCGACAATTCGTCTGACCACCTCATTTTCGGCTTGCATCTCGCTCTTTTGCCATCAGTCGAACCATTCCATTCCATATCTTTCCATTCCATTAGAATGTACTTGTGTTCTTGATATTTTTGATGATTGTTACTTTAAATTTTAGTATCATCATTGTAAACCCTATTTATTGCGAATAAATTATTATGTTATGTTATCAGCACAACAGTTAGTACCAGTACAGACCCAACCGGCAAGTAAGTGATTTTTACAAATTAGATTATAGTGCACTTATCCCTAATTTATGTCCTTGATATTATCGATTAATAACAGCAAGCTTTCACTTCTAGTTGTAATCATAAAATATTCTCAAATTTTGTAATACAATTGAAGACCAATAAAAAAACATCTTGGTGAAAGAAACACAATTGAAGACCAAAAAAAAAAAACATCTTGGTCATAGCAAACCAAATTTATTGCAAACGGCTTGCTATTAGTTACTACCAGATTTCTTGTTGACTGTACATATTTGGAACACTATCATATGTATTTTTTTTTTCACAACAGCGACGCAAACGACAACCACAACTCAAGGTAAATTGCCAACCATGATCGCTGGCCGGATTCCAGACGAGAGGAGAGGAGACATGTTATAGTATTTCTTCACACTCTTCTCTCCACTTCAAAGTCAAAGTCAATTTTTTTTATTGAAACTTGGCCTTCAAAGAAGGCTCTTTTCCACGTCGAAAACTAATTATTTATCATAAAATATTATGTCTCAAAGCTACAAACTACTAGCATTTCGGAACTTAGCTTCAGTACTACTACAACGTCGCCGACAGGCATCTGACATGACTTTTACGACTACCGCCATCTAGTGGCAGTAGCCGTATACACACTAGTAAACTAAATAGTCAGCCAATGTGCAGGTTTCCTTACGATGTTTTCCTTCATCGGAAACAGTAGGTACTACTACTTATCGAGTGTGTTTGATAAAACAATTCAAAAAGAGTCCTTAGGCTAATTCGCACCGTGGTGCCGATTCCTCGGCCTCAAACCCCAACATAGGCCATACTATTTAAATGTCCACCCATGCGAAGCCGGGATGGGCCACTAGGTAATTTATTTATGTAATATACTAACTATGCCCTTTGGCTTCACTTACGTGGAAATTTTGAGATTATTAAGTACCTTACCTACATACGTTTGGAGACTGTTTTTATAGATAACAAGTATCATCGAAATTAATTCAAGAGTTCAAGAGTTATCGCGGAACAAACATACATACATACATATAAACAATGTGTTTTCGTCCCAACTTGAATTATAGCCTTTATATATCTCTCTCTCTCTCTCAGCCGAAAGACGTTCACTGCTGGACAAAGGCCTCCCTTAAGGATTTCCACAACGACCGATCCTTTATATATAATTATTACTTTTCCCGGAATGATAGGTACCCTATGTCCTTCTCCGTACTTCTAGCTATGTGTATGCAAAATTTCAGGAAGAATAATTCAGTAGATAAATCGTGAAGAGGTAACAAACAAACAAACCAACAAACAAACAAACAAACTCATTTTCACTTTTATAATATTAGTTAGGATTAGCATAGGCCCGGGACTTCGTTTCTGTGGGAATTTCAGGAAATCCTCTCTTAATGTTCCCCTCCACCCCCTAAAGAACCTACATGCCTAATTTCAGGTTCCTACGCCCAGGAGTTTTGGCTGTACTGTCTGTTAGTCACTCAGTCAGTAATGGAAGATTTTTTTATATATTGATTGATTATTGCATAGCATAACTGATAATCCCGAACCGATACGACATTGGAACCTTCAAAAAACGAGTCTACATCTTCTTGAAAGGCCGGCAACACTCTTGTGATACCCCTGGTGTTGCAGTAGTCCATGGGCAGCGGTGATCGCTTACCATCAGGTGACCCGCTTGCTCGTTTGCCGCCCTATGTTATAAAAAAAAAAATCCTATGATTTTCTTGACAGTAACATCAGCAGCCACAGGTACAGGCACTTCTGCCGCACCTAGTGAGTACCTAATAAATTAACTAATATAAAATTAAATTATACTTATAAAGTTTTATATTAGTACGCATATATTATATAAGTAATAAGGGTTAGAAGCCTTGAGATGTAGTCACACCCTTAACTACGAATGATCTGCATTAACGATAGATAGCTATACCTATAACAAAATCCTATATTAGGTATAAAATATTTTTAATAAATCAAGACAAAATTAAAAAGTCACCTGTTTACATTATTGAAATTTAGAGCCTTTTTATCTGTCAGTCAAAAAAAAGTAATTTAATTTTTTACAGGCAATGGAGTTAGTACAGGAACAGCTTCTGGTGCATCAAGTAAGTTTGAATTGGACCACGAACTCTCAAAAGGTGCTGTGGTCCAACTATTTTTAAAGTTGGACAACTGCCCCTAGTAAAGACCTATGGTCCCACTAGAGTAGTCGGACCACTGCTCCGGAATGGTTTAAATTATATCCGCATTGAGAAAAAATAATATCGAAATATTTACAGAAACGCAAAATTTAACTGAGTATATATTTTTATTGCACATTTATATCATGTCCATATGAACCTTTTTTTATTTTTTTACTATAAGCTGTTTATGCCAGTAACATAATACATAATTACAAGTGTATGTGTATGTAGGTCATTGAAGGTATTGACCGGCAAAATTAAATTCGTTTTTCAACCTAGCTTAAACATTATATTTACAGTTTTCATATTTATCGCGCGTTCCTGATCCACCCATGTGCCGGTTCATAGTACCATGATCTTTTGTGCAGAACCCTCCGTGTGCGTGCGAGTCTCATTTTTGTCAGTTGGACAGTTTATAGTAGTATCATTAAAACCAAGTAAGCGTAAATACTAACAATCAATCACTCTGGTGCTAAGACCAAAACTCATATTGGGTCGCTGCGGCGTTTATGTAAACCCTTCCAGTATTCAGAACCTACATACATCTGAGCTACGGGAGCATTTAAATGATGAAACGCCTGTTTTGATGGCTTAAATGCTACCCTGATTTCAGTTCTGTAATGAGGGAGGGATTACAGAAGCAAAATAAGGATGCATATAGGAAAACCCTTCCAGTATTCAGAACCCCTGTACTTCTGAGCTAGAATTATAGATATGGATTAAAATTTAACAGAAAATGCTCGATATGAGCTATTAGAAATTATTAGGAAACAAAAATAAATCGAATTAAGTATATAAACTTATAAAAAACTATTATTTATTTTTATATCACTTTATTAATGTTTAGATGATTGTTACGCAATCACGCAAAAACTATTGAACGGATTTGGCTAAAATTTTTCGAAAAGATAATAATATTTTTTTTATTTATTGGATTAACAATAGGATACTTTTTATCCCGGAGTACTTAACCTGTTGAGTTCCTGTGGGATAGTCAAAAAACGAGTTAACGCAGATGAAATCATGGGCGAAAGCTAGTAACCTATAACCTTCGTCGATAAATGGGCTAACACTGTGTCTAACACTGAAACATTTCTTGAGACCAATGCTAACAAACTACAGCTTCATAACATTATTATAAATACACTAGCTTTCGTCCGCGGCTTCGTCTGCGTTAACCACAATTTTTATTATCCCACCGGAACTTGAAATTTTTCAGAGATAAAAAGTATCCAATATGTTAATCCTGGTAATGAACTATCTATGTTACAAATTATATGCAAATCTGTTCAGCCGTTTTTCCGTGATTGATTAGCAAATTTCCAAAAATTCAAACTTTCGGATGTATAATATTAGTATAAGTAAACCAGCTTTCGCCCGCGACTTCGTCTGCGTTAACTCATTTTATTTATCTCTCTGTCTTGGTACTTGCCGCTTGCGATCTGAGATCGGGGACCATATCACAGAAAACCCTACTACTACCCTAGCGCGAGACAGGCCACACCTACCACTTGCGATCTGAGGTCGGGGATTATAGTGCAGAAAACCCTCCCGCTTGTCAGATCGCACCTACCTTTTATACTTTTTTGGGTTCTGAGTAGAGAAAGCATTTTTTAGTATGAATTTTCAAATATTATACCGAGAACCATACCCGAATCCAGATCGTTCGTAGCTCTAAATAGCGGAATGGTTTCCGGCAACTTTTTGTGAATTCTTGCTTGTAAACTCTCCCGCAGCTCAGATTTTCCGAAATTCTAAATACTGGAAGGGTTTACGGCAACTTTTTGTGAATTCTTGCTTATAAACCCTCCCGCAGCTCAGATTTTCCAACGTTCTGAATACTGGAAGGGTTTACATATACGCGTCGCTGCGCCATAATAGTTGGTTTTAGTTATTTCTTTGTCGCGATTGTAATTAAAATAGTGAATAATTCTACATAATATTAAATATTCGTAGTGGCAACCCTATGTGCCACTATGAACGTCAAATTATTTATTTTAATGATGTTCCTTGACTTACCTAATAACATGCTGATGAAGTGGTAAAATTGAAAAGTTTAAGGATTCATTAAAAGAACCTCAAATAAAAAACAAAGACAAGTAAAAGATAAAACCCCAACATTAAATGCTTTAGGTATCTATCTAGCTATCAATAAAATATAAATTTAAACAAAATTCTAGAAACTGATAAAATGTATATTTTAATTTAAACAAGTACTTTTTAAGACACAAAATCTAGTTATCAATAATATCAATTTAATAATTTTTTTTTTGAATTATTAAAGATAAAATAGGCCAACAGTGAATATAAATCTAAAATCGAATCTATCTATAGTAAAATACGAAAATAGTAGGGTAAGCTGTAACAATGAGTTTTGTAGAATTCATATTGTGTTGTAGGACATGGTACAACTACAACTAGTTCTTCATCTTCTACTACCAGTAATTCTAAAGGTAAAAATAATTAAACTTATACATACTAATAATTTAAACGAAGACATGTGCATTGCGCATATCTACTAAAATAATAAATTTTCATTTACCTTTTTTTTTTATTAAAGATGGGTTTGCTCTGGACCACAATCTTATATTATCTTATCTAATTTACCTAATGAGTTTGTTTATTATTGACGTAAATTTCAATTGTAGAACAAATTTATATATTAATGACGTAAACTCATATAATCTTTGAAGTCAATAGGAAATACGTTTTTTTTTTTCAATGGTTCAGTACAGATTTATTATTACGACAGGTAGTCAAACAATTCAGCAAACATTACGGACGCAATCTCAAGGTAACCTTAGAATGTTTAGTAAATAACTCTCTAATTTTGTTGGGATTATAAAGGAGGTACGATGACGCTTTAATTCATTTTTTTAAATATTTTGAAATGGTGAAAAACGAAATTCAATCGGGCTGAGTTTGAAACTATTATTTTTTTAAACTAACGATTGATTTTATTTAAAAGTTGTATATATTCTACTTGATCAGAAATAAATCAATTTTTTAAAAAGAACTACTATATAACTATTAGTTATCGACGTGAAAAAGAGCCTTCTTTGAAGGCCAAGTTTCAATAAAAAAATTTGACTTTGACTTTGACTATAAATCCAAGAAAAATCTTTGGTTACATACTTTTTTAAATAATTCATACAATTCTATTTGATTGACGAATGCGAATAACGGCAACCGTGAATATCTGGTAAGATATCCGAATGTTTATTGTATTTATTGTAGTTTCAACACCCAAAAACTTAAGAATTTTAAAATTATCCTATTTTTTTTAAGAATAACATTTTCAATGTTTCGTAGGTGGAAACCCCCTAACAGGATATTTAACACAACAAATTTTCCAAAATGGTGTGCCTATTTTTAACAAAGGTAAAAAGATAAGTACAATAGTACATATTCAAATTACTTTAATAACATTTTGAAATAAGTAATATTAAATGTTTTCAACTTTTGTAGATTTAATGTAAAAACGTGAATTAAAGTAAATCAACAAAAAATTACCTGTTTAAAAGTTCAGATTAATGTAACATATCGAATGAATTTGATTAGGTATATACGATGATTTTAGAAAAAGTTCAGCGGACCAGTAAATTAACAAAGAATTTTCCGGTCGTCAGTCCCTTTTATTTTATATAAAATTGTATGTTTTTAAACAGTGCAACCTATCGGTCCTCAATATCAGCAAGGTAATTTTATTATCACAATGAATTTTAATAAGCATATATTAAACGAAATCAATTGATATTAAAAAAAGAATGCTGACTGACTTATTGATACTCGTATATTAGAGACGACGACGCCGCTAAAAGTAGAAACTTGATATTTTTCAGAGGTTCCTTAAATAGCGCAAGTGAGGTCTATAAAGGGAATTTTTGAATTCCTCCCCTAAATGGATGAAAAACGAAATTCAAGCGGAATGAGTTTGAAACTATTATTTTTTTAAATTGCATTTAAATGCAGCATGTTGCCGATATTTTTCTATGTACTTTTTTTCCTACCTACTACAAATGTATCGTAATTTCACTGCGATACATGAATTTGCTACCTTATTTCTGGCATTTTTAGGAACAAAGGTATACATACACATACATTTGTAAATAGAAAAGGAATTAACATAACATATTAACATATTATATTATATATTAATAATATTTTTAAATTGCTTTTTTGCATTATTATTTATTACTACAATAAAGGTTCATTTTTATTAGTACCTCGATTCACAAATATCAAAAATTCACGTTTAAGTCATGATTTCTATCTTCCATATACAACTCAATTGAAAAAAAGACCAAAGAGAGATACGTGGAGGAATTTAAGGAAGGCTTTTGTCCAGCAGAGGGACACACATAGCTAGTAAAAAAAAAGATTAATCTATACATAATAAATATATGTATATCTAAAAATTTTGCGAATATGATGTGTTGAAGAATGTGATTTTAGTGAATTTGAGACTAATTAACAGTATTATTACATTGTTTCAAATAATATTTACTTACGAGTATCTATATAAGAATTGAATTCGATCATAATTTTATCGATTATCTACTACCTATAATTTACATTTTTGTAAATATATAACAGGTGCATCTACAACTCAAACAACAACTCAAACAACAGGTATTTATTACTTACTATTTAGCTTATAAATTTATTGAGAAAATTGGTTAGGAAACAAATCTACGAATAAAATAAGAGTACCTATTATTTATCTAAAGAAATAAAATATTATTATTGTCGAAGCCCTATTCAAGGGACTCGCAAAATAAAAGAATAGGTACTTTTGGAAATATAGTAATATTTCTATAAAAAGTACAATAAAATTTGTAACGGCCCCGGAGCAAACAATAAGAGGACGCGCGCGGTCGTGTTGGCGTCTCCAGGGTTGCCAGATGGGATTTTCTATTTCTCCCCAAAATTGAAATTATATTTCTCCAAAACGATACTATTTTCTTTAATTTTACCCAAAGGCTCAACCGGTTTTTTTGCCCGTGTTGACGGCTAATGAGCTTTTTTTTTTTTCAACATCTTCGAAACGATTGTTAAATTAAACGTCCTGCGCACGACACAGTTTGTCACATTATCAAAATACAAGATGCGTTGAATCGTGTGTAGAGAGCATATATTTTTTAATGGAAGCGTTTTTTTTCAACAAGAAAAACCTAAAAACAAAATACCCAAAATTCTCCACGACATTTATTTTTTCTCCAAACATTTCTCCAAAAATTCCATTTCTCCAAAATTTCTCCAAGAGTCAATTTTTTACCCAGAATTGCGAAAAAAATACCCAATCTGGCAACCCTGGGCGTCTCGCTGGGAAGTGTGGCGGCCCGCGGCCCGGCTGGTCAGCTGTCTCGCTCGCACGGGGCGGCGGGGCCGGCGGCGGCGCGCCGATGTTGCTCCAACAATCCTAACTAATAATATAAATGCGAAAGTGAGTTTGTTTGTTTGTTGGTTTGTTTGTTGGTTTGTTTGTTTGTTTGTTTGTTACCTCTTCACGCTTTATCTACTGAACCAATCTTCCTGAAACTTCGCATACACATAGCTGGAAGTACGGAGAAGGTCATAGGGTACCTTTCATCCCGGGAAAAAGCACTGTTCCCGTGGGAAATTCACGCGGGCGAAGCCGCGGGCATTAGCTAGTTATTTTATAAAAAATTTTAAAGTTTCGTTTATTTGACTTTCCACAAACAAAGAGAATAATACAATAATCTTATACAAAAAAGATAGGTACATAATATTTGTGTCATATCAAAAAGGCCCTAAACTTATTTATTTAAATAATAAATGTTGAATAAAATAATTTTATTATTTTCTGTTTTTATTTATTTATTACCAGGCGTGGCACAACCAGCACAAACAGTAGTGGTACCCGTAGCGTCACAGCCACAAACAGTAGTGCAACCCGTAGCGTCACAACCGCAAACAGTAGTGCAACCCGTAGCGTCACAACCGCAAACAGTAGTGCAACCCGTAGCGTCACAACCGCAAACAGTAGTGCAACCCGTAGCGTCACAACCGCAAACAGTAGTGCAACCCGTAGCGTCACAACCGGGACGTAAGTGATTTTTTTTTTAGATTAAATTAGAATGTACTTATGTCCTTGATATTTCTCGATGACATGCTTGTACTTTCAGTTGTAGAGTCGTAGATGATTCTCGAAAATGTGATGAGAACAAAAAGTTGTCTTGCCAGCAGCCGCCTTAGGAGAGTAGCTTCTCCAGCCAACATTTTAAATAAATAGATATGAATATAAGTGTTGTACGATTTTTTATTTCATTATAGCGGCAAAGCCGGCATCAACTGGCGGCGGTGGCGAAGGTAAGCATCAAATTTCATATTATTATTATAATTTTTGACAATATCATTTATTCTGAACATTGTGCCGGTATTATTTAGAAGGCGAATTAAATAAATTTATATAATAGTAAACTAAGCCTATTTTCACACGGTTTGTTCGGTACACAATAAAGTTATTACAAACAAACAAACAAAAATTATATAATTCCGTCCCAAATGTATGCTTCCTTCCTGCGATAAAACAAGACACCCATTCTCGACGTATTTCACACGATTTTGATTACAAACTGCAAACCGTACCTTGAGATGGGTAATCACCCGTGTTAAAACCCAAGATTGGGTTAAAACCCAGTTATGTAACTTAATATTATTAAATGTGTTTGTAGTTACTTAAGTTATTTTGTAATTTAGTTATGAAACTGTATGGTTTTCCAAAGAAAGCAAAATAAAATAAATAAATAAATATGTAAGTTACCTTATTAAATTTTAGTCCCTCTGCTTTTACCTTTTTAGTTTTTTGAGCAAAAAGCTGATCGAAGTGTCGTGTGACCAGGGCTAATGATTTCTTTTCTAAAAAAATAAGTATTGCCATCCAACGTGGCAATGCTGCCATCCTTCTTGGCACGCTTTCGTGGGGCAATGACCTGCGGGATATTTTTTATTTATAGTTTTAATTTAATAGTTTGATTTTTGTAAACTAGTTTTTTAAGTTACGAGTATATTTTAGTTTTTATGTTATCCTTTAAATGCTATTTAAATGTAAGCACATACTGAATAAATAAATAAAATCACAGTACCTCTTAATTTGTAAAGTAATCATCTTTTTTATTTGTTTATAGGCGCTTCTGATGGTTGTAAGTATAAAACACACATTACTTTTAGCAAAACACATGCCAATTTTTTCCAGCATTTGTTGGTACATGAAATTGAACTTTTCAAAGAAATCTAGAGATATTTTTAATTTCTGCATATATCTATTCTCATTTATAGCCATTTAACATTATTAGATTACGGTCATGACTGCTGAAGAGTCTACTATCTTATTATCCATCTTCTTATAGACATTAGAAGATTAATTCACATTTTTGCAGTAAAAGTTTAAAATAAATAAAAATATAATTATATATACTTATCTATTTCCAGCATGTGACAATGAAAAAGCATATTCGGTATGTATTTTTAATCCTAATTCTAATCCATACTTCCATACTATAATATACTATAATAATCCATACTAATATTATAAATGCGAAAGTTTGGATGTGAGTTTGTGAGTTTGTGAATTTGTGAGTTTGTGAGTTTGTGAGGATGTTTGTTACTCAATCACGCAAAATCTACTGGACGGATTTCGATGAAATTTGGTACAGAGGTAGATAATGACCTGGAATAGCACATAGGCTACTTTTTATCCCGGGAAAAAGCACTGTTCCCGTGGGAAATTCACGCGGGCGAAGCCGCGGGCAAAAGCTAGTATTATAAATGCGAAAGTTTGGATCATTCTGTGAGGATGTTTGTTACTTAATCACGCAAAATCTACTGGACGGATTTCGATGAAATTTAGTATGCGGGTAGAAAAATACCGGTAATAGCACATAGGGTACTTTTTATCCCGAAATTCCTACGGGAGCGAAGCCCCGGGGCGTGGCTAGTTAAACATATGAAAAAAACATACATTAAGTAGTTCGACAGCAGATCTTCCTTTACAAATTAATTGCAAATTCGCTATTACCTCTAGTGAGAAGTTTACAAGCAGCTTACTGTACTTTTCAACACAAAATGATATGTTCATAATCATCAGTATCAGATTATAATATGAATTTCATATAAAAAATGATTACATGTTAGCAGATAAGTAATTTTTTTTTAAATAATATTTTCAGCTTTTCGGTGGTTTTCAACAAAGTGTAAGTTTTTTGCTATTGTATTTAAAACTAGTGCGTCCTAGCGTTTTGCTCTTATCAATTTTGGAATTCTTAGGGCCATACAATACATGTTTGACTCATGAGAATGGCCGCAAAAAATTGTCTATTTGGCAAAAAATATCTGTCCACCCATTAAATAGTACTGAATTTCATAATAATATTTTATTTAATGATGAGTTGTAAATGAATTCTGGTACGGAGTAACATGTACTTATTGATAAAAATAATTTAAATTCATTTGGTTACAATTAATGAGCGTGTTGTTCTTTTTTTGTTTCAAAGTAATTTCGTATCCATACAAAAAATGTGTGTCCACCTACGACATCTGATACTTTGAAGTCATATAAAATGCACAACTAGTGCGCAAACTGAAGTTTTTTTGCCATTTCTGAATAAA
Organism: Ephestia elutella; assembly: GCA_018467065.1. Classification (NCBI taxonomy): domain Eukaryota; kingdom Metazoa; phylum Arthropoda; class Insecta; order Lepidoptera; family Pyralidae; genus Ephestia; species Ephestia elutella. Next base: position 7,133,176 of record CM031575.1, read on the forward strand.
TGTGCTAAGTTATTACATCATATACAAATATATGTATATTATTTATTGTTAACCATAAATAAAAAGCATATAAAGTATTATCTTACTTTTTCTTCCCGAATGTTACCTCACGTAAGTTACCATAAAGAACAACGAAACTTAGTAAATACATTTTGTTTGGCAAGGCAACACCAGCTTCATGTCAGCCAACCTAAGAATAGAAAACGCCATTTTGTTTTCTGAGAAAGTGCCGTTCAAGATAGTCGTCGCATATGTCTCGGGAGTTTTTGTGATTTCCTAAGCGAGAAAATGAAAGGAAAGATTGCAAATTTCATATATCACATAAATTGTGTGTATAGATAGACTATTCCTTTACAAAATAAAACTGTTCGACGTTCTAATACTTCAAGACTTACAACGATAAAATATTTTTAGGTTGTTTCTGCAGCTATTTTGATTCACGAATGATACGTGTGTTACTATGTGTTACATCACATTCGTGATCGGTCGTAAAGAGTAGTGTACACTGTAGAATTTAAAAGACTGCATTACTTGTCATCTTCGTGTATTTCTTGAAACGATGATTTAAAACGGCCGATTTATTTAGACCGCATGGAAATCCATGCAGTCATTTTTGAGTTTATTGCAAAGAAACAGACATACAGACGCGGTGGACGGCTTTATTTTAAAATATGTAGTGAACTAATATCAAATTAATATATCTCGTATTTAAATTACGATTGGACACCTCCTTTGTTTTCACATTTTAAATATTTTTTTTTAATTCTCTGAACATGTATACTAAGCCTAAGAAAGTTCACCCGTGTTACCATAATTCACGAATGTTACCGTGTGTTACAAATTCACGACTGTTATTGTACAATTTTTGGCGACCATACTCTCATGTATTTAAAACATACTTACAAATTTATCGTTTAATAATGTTAGTAAGATAAGATTATTTGGTTCCACATACAAATAAAATGTATTAGATGAATCACTATTTTCCTAGGTTACAGTATTATTTAGGAACAGCGAACAGCTTTATCGAATCCATTTTTTTTTTTTAGTTTTCTAATATTCCAAAAAAAAAAATTAACTCAGAAAATTTGAAATTTCTAAAAAATATAGAAGCTCAGACTACCTAGTTTATTAAAAAAACCGTTAATATTTTTCATACCATAATTCCGACAGGACGTATGCTCTATGACCATAATCGTACAATATTTTTTTGTATTTTCAGTATTGCTATCAAGGAGGTATTGGTGCATCAGGTCAAGGCTTCGATGGCTTCGAATAAAAAATAACTAAAATTTCAATTTTTTATGTCCTGCAGTGTCGCGGTTTGATAATTGTAAAAGGACAGGAATTAAAAATAAATTTATAAAATATATAACGTTTTTTATTGCATAAGTCTTATAGGTTTGTAACGCGGAAACGCGTTGATCCCTTTGGATCTTTTATGCGAGCGCTGGCACATTCATACCTATCTCACCTGTCACAAATTTAAACTGTATTGATTCATATCATGGAAGTAAATATACTTAGTATTTAGTACTTATCACTTCCATGATTCATAGGTATTCTATTCTTCATTTTTGGATGTCATTCTTGACCCAGTTTCTACCGCTATCCAGTTTATATCATTATAAGTTACTTTTAAAATATTTTAAATATTAATTTAATAAGACCCATAAAGGGTAAGTGTGTTTCTGAAGTGATTTTAAATTTATAGTGTACAATGTGTTATCTTTTTCTAATCGTTCTTATATTTTGTTTTAGGTCTTATTCTTAATATTTATCTATAAAATCATCCTAACCCTGAAAATGCTATTATTTGAGAGTCTACTGCGATAGGTTCATGAACAATATTCCTCTTTAAACATTATCGTTGAGAAATTAAAATTATGAATTTGCTTGCTGCTATGCTAGAAAATCCTGTATTTCCTTGGTCACCCAACAAGGCAAAATGACACGGGACTGCATGCACATTGAGTTATTGTGTAGGTACTAAAGTTGTTGTATTTCGATGGGGCTGCATTTAATTAAATTTATTGCTTTTTTAAAAAAGCAAAAGTATATAATAATATTATATAATAATAATATAATAATAATAATATATACCTAATAATAATATTATATTTTTTTGTAAATTTTAATAGTAATTAATAATATACATGAACCAACACAAAAAATATCTACATAACTAGAAATTGGTGAGATTTAGCTTATATAAATCAAATCACATATTCTCACATACAAGGTTAACACCATTTCGTGATTTTATTTTGGAAAATGTTAAATTATACCCATCCTGATAAAATAAAAAGAAACTAGCTTTACATTAGCATGCGTAGGAACGTACACAAGTAAAATATTTTCTTAGAATTGATTTAAATATCAAAGTGTTACAGCCCTAAAAGGGTGTCTTTGAAGACAATAAGGTATTATTCAATAGTGGCATAAGGACAAAAGGGATCCAGTAGTGAAACACATACAGCGTAAAAAATATACTTTCGCTGAAATTTAATTTGAAAACAAATAACGTGACCTCCGTGGCCTAATGGTTATCACGCCAGACTGCCACACCGGAGGTCCCGGGTTCGATTCCCGGTCAGGTCAAAATGGAAAATGATCTTTTTCAGATTGGCCTGGGTCTTGGATGTTTATCAATATATGTATTTGTCATAAATTATAGTATCGTTGAGTTAGTATCCCATAACACAAGTCTCGAACTTACTTTGGGGCTAACTCAATCAGTGTGATTTGTCCGTATATATTACTAGCCACGTCCCGGGGCTTCGCTCCCGTGGGAATTTCGGGATAAAAAAGTACCCTATGTGCTATTCCCGGTATTTTTCTATCCGTATAACAAATTTCATCAAAATCCGTCCAGTAGATTTTGCGTGATTGAGTAACAAACATCCTCACAAACTCACAGACTCACAAACTCACATCCAAACTTTCGCATTTATAATATTATTATTAGTGTTCGCGCCGCTTATTTTAATTTCCCGCTATGTTATTATCCTATCCAATCCTTTCCAATCCTCTCTCCCTTTTATATGCACGACGAAGAAGAGAGATAGATTCTCCGAGCGCCACCAACGGCTTCCGAGGACAGACCGTGGATATTTTGAGTTGAAATCACGACCCCATGACGTGTAGATACAGCTCCGCCAATTATCTCAGCATTTTTGGCTATAATACCGCTTAAATCAGACTATCTCGTGCTAAATTGACAATATACTTCTAATTGCATGTGGACAAATGTTATAGTGCATAATACTGTGATATTTCGAAGAAAGTGATCCTGTGAAACGTGCTCTGTGAACACATCCCCCTGGCCAGGGTCAAGAGAAAGATCTTCGAAGATAAGGTATCGTGCATTTTCCCTTTCATTAACCATCACCCCTAGGTCCTTCAAACCCGCATCACCAATTAGGATATTAGGATTAGGATTAGGATTATTAAACCCTACTTTCTCGTATCGAGGAGACAGCAGATTTTTACAGGCAACGATTGGTAAATTTTGCATCTCAAATTGGCACTACTTCCACTTGTCATACATAGTTAACATTTTACATGCGGCTTCAGTTCCTATGACCATGCATATGACCATGATCTGATGGTGCACCCCGGGTCGGCTTCTAACACGGGAACTCCGAATGCAACTATGTGTGAGTATCCTAAGACCTAAATTATATAACGACCATGAAGTTAGCAATACCTCCTATCTCATTATTTTAACGAGATAGAAGGTATTGGTACGTCATCGTCGTTATGTAGGTACTTTATATAAATTTCATATAGGTAATATTACATTATAACTATTGTTAATATTGGTTTAAAGAATTTTCTCCTCTGTCCTCGGGCAAGATTGTGGTCAAGAGCAAACCAATATTTAATAAAAAAAAAGAGAGGGTACTAGGGTACACCTTACATGCGGGCCTAAGCCAAGCAAAAAAGGGGAGTCATATACTAAAAGTGGAAGTTAGTCTAGACGAGCTTAAGAATTTTCATGTGTTACGGCAGATGTTGAGAATGGCGGTTTTTTGGATCAAGGTAAGTATTTGGGATGGCATTTCAAGTGTATAATCTATATCTATACATATAATAAAACAGTAAAAATATTTTGTCTGTACATTAAGTATTTTATAGATATATAGTACTGTGTACTATAGCTAGTTAATATAATAATTACTATTCTCAGGAGCAGCAAATTTTATAACATTGTTACAAATGGACAAAAATGTGATTCCAAAATGAAATAACGTACATAGCTTCTTGCTCGATTAAACATCGGGAAGTATTGGCAAATTATGCAAATGGATACTTACTACTTACCGACAGGTTACACCCACCTGAATATGTTAATTGATTGCTGAAATATCTTGTAAACTCGGCCGGCTTAGAAAACGAAGCATATCCACGTGCTATATTGTAGTCTTTTTGATACTTACGCCCATGGAAGTAATAGGTACAGTGGGCCACATAGAAAAATATACCACCTGAAACAAGATCCACTATTAAAAGTGGTATACTTTTCTATGTGGCCCACTGTACATTCATAGGATTTATCACTGAAAGAACAGAAAGGTTGATTCCTCTAAGGTTAAATCGATTAACAGTTGAGTCAACTTATTTATGCAAGTTGTCGAAACAAAATTATATTTGTTGAAACGTGTTTACGTTAACACAACTAAAGAAAAAGGTTGCTTTAACACAAAACTTTCATTTGTTTTGTATTTTGTTTGAGTTAACAAAATAATATAATATAATTAACAAAAGCATTACGTGAAATCAACTTTATTTATTAACACAAGTTTTGATAACGAAGACAACAATTATCACTAAGTTGTAGTAACTATTTAAGAAGGTTATATTGACTAAAGTGCGATGTTAATAGATATAGTAAAAATGGTTACTAGAAATTAGAAAAATGTAGTTAATACAATTTATTTTAAATGTTAAAACAATAATAAATGATGCTTATATTTATCTAACAGAAAAGTAAAAACAACAATGTATTGCAACATACTGAAATTCAACCTCAGTATAATGTCATACCAATAATAAGTGGTATAAAGTTAAACTAATAATAGCCTGTTGAACTAAACAACTAGAACCAAAAGTTTTTAACATACCTATATGTATGGGCCAACCAAAAAGTGTATTAAAATCAATGGTCAGAACGCGTAAATACAACTTTATAAAATAGTTGCTTTAGCAAAAACTATTAGTAGTTTTGTATTTTGTTTGAGTTAATAAAATAATAAGTATAATTAACAAAAGCATTACGTGAAATCAACTTTATTAATTAACACAAGTTTTGATAACGGAGACAACAATTAACATTAAGTTGTAGTAACTATTTAAGAAGGTTATATTGACTAAAGTGCGATGTTAATAGATATAGTAAAAATGGTTACTAGAAATTAGAAAAATGTAGTTAAAAGAATTGTTTATATTTACCTTAGATAAAACAATTACTTATAGAAACTTACATACAACCTTAAATTAATAAGTATTATAACATTATAAGTATTAAGTTAGACGAAATGAAATCTATCGGAAAAACAAATTCTACGAATTGTTTAATATAAATATTAAATACTAGAAAAAATCAAATGCCTCCAACGACTAATCTCGGCCAGGAATCGAACCTGCGACCTTCGGATAACGCGTCTGACCACTGAGCTACCGAGGCGTTAAGCCTGCATCACACGTTTTTAGCCAAAACAGGCGTTACTGAATTGACCCTGGTGCCAAAACTAGATCATTATTGATAATAAAAATAGTACTATAGGCTTCTCAAATAACTGCTACTACTTATACGAGACAGATAAAAATATTTTGCCTTTTATTTTTGCGTAAATACCTTCCAGAAAACACGAAAAATACGAAAAACAAGGTTCACGGCTTTAACGAAATCATTATGTAAAACACAAATTATAATTTCTACATAATGTTAAATCGCGAGTTTATTAAACTAGCTACAAGTTGCTCGTTTTAGATTTTTGAAAAATAACTCGAAAAAAATATTATATATCGTAACAATTCACTAAGAAATTCCCCATACATTTTTTGTATGGCAATGCCATCGCTCAATATATACGAGTTCCAAGCCTACGAAAAATCAGTCTGCCGGTAAGAGTCAAGGGGAATCCACGTCGCTCTGCTGCTCGGGAGGCATTTAATTTTCGCGTGTTCATGTATTCACAGACAGCAGAGAGTAATGTAGATCAGAGTTACATATTTATTACTTTTAATCTTTTTAAAATTTATATAGGTATACCATTTTCATACTCATGAATGATGGCCGACAATTTTTGATGAAATAGAAATCGTAATAAATCGCAATCATAGAAATCGTAATAAATCGAAATCATAGAAATCGAAATCATAAAAATCAAAATAAATCTAAATCAAGATCCAAGATGGCGGACAACTTTTTTTTTTTTTAATTTTGCGATATGTATATCGTTTCATAAGTTTTTCAGTGCGCTGATTACGAAAATAACATTTATTTTGAGATCCAAGATGGCGGACAACTTTTTTTTTCAATTTTACAATATGGGTATGTTTTTATAGGTTTTTCGGTGCGCTAATGACAAAAATAACATTTATTTTGAGATCCAAGATGGTGGGCAGTTTTTTTTTTCAAGTTTACAATATGGGTATGGTTATATAGGTTTTTGGGGACGCTGATGACGAAAATAACATTTATTTTGAGATCCAAGATGGAGGACAGTTTTTTTATTTTATTTTACAATATGGGTATCGTTTTATAGGTTTTTGGGGACGCTGATGACGAAAATAACATTTATTTTGAGATCCAAGATGGCGGACGATTTTTTATTTTATTTTACAATATGGGTATCATTTTATAGGTTTTTGGGGACGCTGATGACGAAAATAACATTTATTTTGAGATCCAAGATGGCTGACAGTTTTTTACAATATGGGTATCGTTTAAAAGGTTTTCGGGGACGCTGATCTTAAAATAAATGTTATTTTGGTCATCAGCGTCCCCAAAAACCCATAAAACGATACCCATATTGTAAAATAAAATAAAAAACTGTCCTCCATCTTGGATCTCAAAATAAATGTTATTTTCGTCATCAGCGTCCCCAAAAACCTATATAACCATACCCATATTGTAAAATTTAAAAAAAAGTTGTCCGCCATCTTGGATCTCAAAATAAATGTTATTTTCGTCATCAGCGTCCCCAAAAACCTACAACATGTTAATCATATTGCAAAATTGAAAAAAAAAATTGTCCGCCATCTTGGATCTCAAAATAAATGTTATTTTTGTCATCAGCGCACCGAAATACCTATATAACCATACCCATATTGCAAAATTAAAAAAAAAGTTGTCCGCCATCTTGGATCCAAAAATACTATTTTTGTAAACCTCATCCCGAAAAATTGGCCTTCATGGGATGCCAGGCAGATGGTTAACATCTTAGCATCCTGGCACGACGGTCATGCTATTTTCTGTCGCGGCATTCGTGTCCATTTTACTGCCAAGTCGCGCCAAGTATGTTTTACATAAGAAAACGGTCGTAATTTTATTTTTAATATTCATTACCGTAAAGCAAGAAAAAAAAATTATATAGGTACCAACAAATCCTTTGCCGGATCCCTGTCACTTATTACTTCGGGTTGGCGGCAATCTCACGTCGATGTGTGCGTGTGACTTGCACACAGCCAGCTGAGGTCTATCAAATACCTAAACTCGGTCGGGCGCGCGGACGTGATACACTCTTAAGCCTGCATCACACGTTTTTAGCCAAAACAGGCGTTACTGAATTGACCCTGGTGCCAAAACTAGATCATTATTGATAATAAAAATAGTACTATAGGCTTCTCAAATAACTGCTACTACTTATAAAAATATTTTGCCTTTTATTTTTGCGTAAATACCTTCCAGAAAACACGAAAAATACGAAAAACAAGGTTCACGGCTTTAACGAAATCATTATGTAAAACACAAATTATAATTTCTACATAATGTTAAATCGCGAGTTTATTAAACTAGCTACAAGTTGCTCGTTTTAGATTTTTGAAAAATAACTCGAAAAAAATATTATATATCGTAACAATTCACTAAGAAATTCCCCATACATTTTTTGTATGGCAATGCCATCGCTCAATATATACGAGTTCCAAGCCCACGAAAAATCAGTCTGCCGGTAAGAGTCAAGGGGAATCCACGTCGCTCTGCTGCTCGGGAGGCATTTAATTTTCGCGTGTTCATGTATTCACAGACAGCAGAGAGTAATGTAGATCAGAGTTACATATTTATTACTTTTAATCTTTTTAAAATTTATATAGGTACCATTTTCATACTCATGAATGATGGCCGACAATTTTTGATGAAATAGAAATCGTAATAAATCGCAATCATAGAAATCGTAATAAATCGAAATCATAGAAATCGAAATCATAAAAATCAAAATAAATCTAAATCAAGATCCAAGATGGCGGACAACTTTTTTTTTTTAATTTTGCGATATGTATATCGTTTCATAAGTTTTTCAGTGCGCTGATTACGAAAATAACATTTATTTTGAGATCCAAGATGGCGGACAACTTTTTTTTCAATTTTACAATATGGGTATGTTTTTATAGGTTTTTCGGTGCGCTAATGACAAAAATAACATTTATTTTGAGATCCAAGATGGCGGGCAGTTTTTTTCAAGTTTACAATATGGGTATGGTTATATGGGTTTTTGGGGACGCTGATGACGAAAATAACATTTATTTTGAGGTCCAAGATGGAGGACAGTTTTTTATTTTATTTTACAATATGGGTATCGTTTTCTAGGTTTTTGGGGACGCTGATGACGAAAATAACATTTATTTTGAGATCCAAGATGGCGGACAGTTTTTTATTTTATTTTACAATATGGGTATCATTTTATAGGTTTTTGGGGACGCTGATGACGAAAATAACATTTATTTTGAGATCCAAGATGGCTGACAGTTTTTTTATTATTTTACAATATAGGTATCGTTTAATAGGTTTTCGGGGACGCTGATCTTAAAATAAATGTTATTTTGATCATCAGCGTCCCCAAAAACCCATAAAACGATACCCATATTGTAAAATAAAATAAAAAACTGTCCTCCATCTTGGATCTCAAAATAAATGTTATTTTCGTCATCAGCGTCCCCAAAAACCTATATAACCATACCCATATTGTAAAATTTAAAAAAAGTTGTCCGCCATCTTGGATCTCAAAATAAATGTTATTTTCGTCATCAGCGTCCCCAAAAACCTACAAAATATTAACTATATTGCAAAATTAAAAAAAAAATTGTCCGCCATCTTGGATCTCAAAATAAATGTTATTTTTGTCATCAGCGCACCGAAATACCTATATAACCATACCCATATTGTAAACTTGAAAAAAAAGTTGTCCGCCATCTTGGATCTCAAAATAAATGTTTTTTTTTGTCATCAGCGCACCGAAAAACCCTTATAACCATACCCATATTGTAAACGTGAAAAAGAAGTTGTCCGCCATCTTGGATTCCAAAATAAATGTTATTGTCGTAATCAGCGCACTGAAACACTTATAAAACGATACCCATATTGCAAAATTAAAAAAAAGTTGTCCGCCATCTTGGATCCAAAAATACTAAACCTCATCCCGAAAAATTGGCCTTCATGGGATGCCAGGCAGATATTTAACATCTTAGCATACTGGCACGACGGTCATGCTATTTTCTGTCGCGGCATTCGTGTCCATTTTACTGCCAAGTCGCGCCAAGTATGTTTTACATAAGAAAATGGTCGTAATTTTATTTTTAGTATGAATTCATTACCGTAAAGCAAGAAAAAAAATTATATAGGTACCAACAAATCCTTTGCCGGATCCCTGTCACTTATTACTTCGGGTTGGCGGCAATCTCACGTCGATGTGTGCGTGTGACTTGCACACAGCCAGCTGCGGTCTATCAAATACCTAAACTCGGTCGGGCGCGCGGACGTGATACACTCTTAAAAGACACAGTGAATTTTTCTAGTATTTTATACCACTTTCGCTATGAGCCAGCGTTATTTTATCAATGTGAGGTAATTTCGACCTCGACATTCAAATGAGACATCTTTGCAGATGATGTATATTGGTAAATATACAAGCAAATAGCATTGTGAATACTTAAATAAAAATTTAAATGTTTATTTGTTTGTTAAAAAAATGAGCAAAAAAAAAATTTTACAAAAGTTACTTTTTTTGCCCGTTTACTCCTACGAATTTTGCTCAAGTTGTTTGCCGCGAGCTTTATTCATCTTTTCGGGATAAATATAGCCTGTGTTAATCTAAGATGTAAGCTATCTCTGTATCAAATTACAGCCAAATTGGTTCAGCTGTTGCACCGTGAAAGAGTAAGAAACATGCAAACATCTAAACATCCAAAACAAACTTTCGCATTTATAATATTAGTAAGGATAATAATGGTTAGAACCTAAGGTTAGAACACGCCTAAATACAACCATGGGAAAAAAGTTAGATCAACCTTTTTCTTCGGTTGTATCACGTGTAGGTAGGGACTTTATTTATTCGTTTAACTTTATACCTACTTAGTAAGTATTGCCATTACTATAATATAATGAGGTTGTATGTAGACAAAACCTAATTTTGTATTTCGTTTAACATATGTACCTACCTATACCAAATAATATGTACCTATACATACTTACTGTATACATAAAGACTTAACTATAAAAATTAAAAAGTAAAAGGGTAAAAAGGGTAGTTTTAGGCGAAAGGTTACACAATAGGTACCTACCTACCTATCTACACTACAATACAATGTAGGTATAAAACAACATCACTATGAAACGGTAAATGGGTTCCTCATTATTAAATGTCCATCCGTACCTACCTACCAACTGAGGTTCTACGATAGGGGTTACTTTAAAATAACCTCCATATCACCTATTGGTATAAGCAAAAAGTTACGTAACTATAACTACTAGTGGTTCTGTCAGAACAGTAGACCTCGCGAGCCCTTCCACGAAACAACCGATATTTTACCGTGTCCGTGGCTTAAAAGAGTTTTGAAACCAACCTACCAATGCTGGAAAGAAAGTAAAAAGTTCTCATATTTTACCCATAAGCCCAAACATATTTTTGTGGTTGGTCAATTCCACAAAAAAAATTACTGACACCTGCCTTTTTGCCTCAAATAATATAAATAATAATATAATAATAATAATAAATATAGACGGACAAATCACACAGATTGAGTTAGCCCCAACGTAAGTTCAAGACTTTACGGAATGCTAATTTAACAATACTATATTTTATAACAAATACATATAGATAAATATCCAAAACCCACGTCAATCTGAAGAAGATTATTTTCCATCTTGACCCGACCGGGGATCGATGATGATGATGACCGTTAGGCCACGGAGGTCGTCAGTCGTCAGAAATGCATGGTACCTATTGGTTATCTACCATGCAAAGCAATCCACAATACAATACCATTAACCAAATATATACACACAATTCAAAGCCAAGCAAGACAAAAAAAAGCCATATGATTTTTAAGAACCATTTAATTTTATTTAATAAATAAATCACTCTTGTAAACGTATTAGCGATTTTGCGAGTATTAAAAGCTTTGCTGCGCCATCTGTTGATTTTTTGTGAACTATCGTATGAGAATTTATAACAGATGGATTTATAGCGGTTTTATTTAATTTTCCTATGTTGTTCAAACAAAAAAATTGCGTCTTAATAAGAATAACAAAAATGTCTAATGACATTTTTGAATTATTTTTTAAATAGCTGAGATATGAGGTTTTTTTTATATATTTCGGCCATTTTTTTAAATTTCGAAAAACTGGATCGACTAAAAAATTCTATAAAATTACCGAACCTGCTTACAAAATTTCATGAGAATCGGTTCAGAAATGCGACCAGTAGGCGATAACATCCGGACAGACAAAAGAATTTTCGGCTAGTGGAAACTGAGACGCTTCGCTCGCTGCGCTCGCTCGGTCGATTAGAAAGTAATCACAACTACCAAGTTTGATTTAACATTTTAAATAGTGTTGATTTCAAAGTGACCTTGAACGATTGTTCAACGGCTATCTGCGCGCCTATATCGGGGAGGGGGTCTCACTTAGGGTCGTTATACACTGAATGATGCATTTAGTTTGGTGATTTGGTATATTTATTTTCACCAGCTGGCCTATTATGGAAACCGAAACTTACTTGTCGATCCCTCGGGAACAGTCCATTTTTCCAGGGTGAAAGGTACCCTATGTCTTTCTTCTTATCCTACACTAGACGATGTGTTACATACACATTTCACGGTTCCATTCAGCAGTTAAATCATGAAGGCGTCACGAACAAAGAAACAAACCAACAAATTCACTTTCACATTTTTATAATATTAGTTGGGATTAATTAGTATGGGTTAATAAATTACATATTATCAATTTATATTTTCTGTATAGGTAGTAGGTATATTACTTACTTATTGTTCTTCCCTGGGGTTATCTATCCTGGGGTTGGTATTTCCCAAAATCCTTTTTAGTACCTACTCCCCTGCGTTGTTTATGGAACGTTTATGTTTTAAATTTCATGACGATTTACCTAATCAGTAGTTAAAGCGTGATGCAACACAATAAACCTACCTAATTTGTTAAACGTCATAACCATGGAAACTTGACTTGGCCCTTCGGTCATAACTAAGCAATAATTAAAATGAAATACCTAGGTACCTACCTGTAACGTTCGTTTCATAGAAAGAGTCCTCATTATGTAAAATAAAATAAATGAGCGAGTACATAGGTACATAGGTACTTATAAAAAATTGGTTCAAAAATTCCAATTAAAAATAATGAACAGAAGTATCCATGAAATTAACATGAAGACTCTGTCAAACTTAAAATTAAATTGTTACTGAGGACCGCTGTTTAAAGTGTTATTACAATTATTAAGATTATTATTACTGAGTGATACTGTGTGTTCTTAAATGAATGAAATCAAATCATATTCCCAAATCCAATCCTCTCGTTATGAAATCTGTTCTTTACCTATATAGAGCAAAAGCTTTTTGTATTGTATTTTATCTCCGTAGTATGTGCCGTATGTATAGTGTACGTGCACCCTTAGAGCTGCTCGATTCGTTCGCTTGCTTGTACGCATACATATGATACATACAACACGATCACTCATTCCGCTGTAGTCCGCACGCACTCGGCGGTGCGGCGTTTGTTCCTCAGCAACTGTTTTCAGTATTCTAATAATTTATATAAGAGTAGTTAGTTCTATCCCTGTGTGACTTTTTTTATTATTAGCTGCTATGCAGTCGAAGTGATTAACGTGACCTACTTTCTATGTGCCTGTAAAATGGAGGAGGTATTGGATTTACCAGAAGACGACTCGTTGCTCGCCAGCTACTTGTCTGATTGGGGTATTAGCGAAGAGAGCATAAAAAAATTTAAAGGTAAGTTGCATTCATCATCATTACAGCCACAAAGTTACATTCTAAGTAGGTATTTAAATGCTTTTGCATGTACCTAAGTAAGTACATGCCTAGAAGGATTTTCTTGTCCTGAAAACCAAAAGATCTAGGTATTTTAAATAACTACAGTTGTAATGTACACCTGATCTGTCTACCATAAATAGGTTCATAGATATAGTTAATAAGAGGTACTTACATACTTAGAGTATGTGTATTACAGGGTACATACCTATTAAAACATTGCATTTTGTTGTGTCTAAGGTCTTATTTAAGTAAGGCCTTTATTATAATACCTATTTACCTGTTTTATTTTGTTTTAGATAACGAAATCACGTTTGCCTGTATACATGACATAAAAGGCGAGGAGTTGAAAGAGCTAATTCCTAAGCTAAAAGATAGAATTCTTTTCAAAGCCGGACTAGCCAGACTAAATAAGATTTCTAGTGTAAGTGCCTAGCTATTAACCTATTTATTTTTATGTACACATAAACTTTTTTATTCCAACATGTCTAAACTGAAATATTTTAACATACTTACTATAAACAGTTAAAACGAACTTAAGCATCGTGTTAGGTACTAAGTTCCATGACCTCGTTGGCCGAATCCACGCCGAATCGGGTGCGCACCGGTTTTCAAGGAAGCGCATTAGCGCACGTCGAGTCTGAGGTCCTGGGTTCGAATCCCAGTGGGGACATGTTCCCTAGTCATGGATGTTTATATATTTATATTTCTTTATTATTTATATGTATGTTTATCCATTATTTAGTAGCCATAATACAAGCTCTTAATTGAAGCTTAACTTAGCGCTAATAATTGATGTGAATTGTCCAGATTAATCCTAACTAATATTATAAATGCGAAAGTGACTTTGTTTGTTTATTTATTTATTTGTTTGTTTGTTACCTCTTCACGCTTCATAAATTTTGCTTACACGTTGTCTGGGGTATGGAGAAGGACATAGGGTATCTTTCATCCCGGGAAAGAGCACTGTTCCCGAGGGATCCACATTGACGTGGGCGGAGCCGCGGGCGAAAGCTAGTCCTAATCCTAACTAATATTATAAATGCGAAAGTGAGTTTGTTTGTTGTTACCTCTTCATGGTTCATCTACTGAACCGATTGTCATGAAATTTTGCACGCACATTGTTTGGGGTATGGTGAAGGACATAGGATACCTTTCATCTCGGGAAAAAGCACTGTTCCCGGTGGATCGACAATGACGAGGGCGGAGCCGCGGGCGAAAGCTAGTCCTTACTAATATTATAAATGCGAAAATGAGTTTGTTTGTTTGTTTGTTACCTCTTTACGTTTCATCTACTAAAGCGAAAGTCATGAAATTTTGCATACACATTATCTGGAATATAGGGAAGGACATAGGATACCTTTCATCCCGGGAAAAATCACTGTTCCCGAGGGATCGCCATTAGCGCGGGCGGAGCCGCGGGCGAAATGATTATTATTATCAGAATATTCGGTTACGTAAATATTTTGCAGAATATTCGTATTAGTCGAACATACCTACTTGAGTATTTTTTTTAATTGGTTTAAACATATATCTAATACTACAGGAGACCGCATCAGAAGACAGTGACTGCTCTACATCTCTCCTAGAAAGCCCCATTGACAGCCCTATACCATTAAGTCCTGCATCATCTACTTGTTCAGCAGGCTCCTCACAGAAGCTCAGCAAATCACAAGTAGGTATACTTTTTCTCATTTACTCTTTTTACATTTAAATCTACTTATCATTAAATAAATAAATATATTTTAAGGGCTGACTCCTATGGATAGAAGAATATCTTTTGTAGTAAAATAAAAAAAAACAATTACATGCTATTTTTATTTTTGCAGATACAAGAGCCTACATACTGCTGTCGCTGTTGTGTGGAAAGTTGGCACCATCAGTAATACGTATGGTCGCAGACGACGGCAAACATGTAAAGCATGTAAAGCCGACAATAATAGAATCACGAGACAACTTTATCCTTCATGTGAAAGTAAGTGATACTATAATTCCTTTGCAGGCTATATTCGAACTGTAAAATGTAAAATAATACACAGTATCTAAATTACTAAAAAAATCCAATTTCATTCATACTTACCTGATATAAACGTTATTTTTTTTCAGGCTCAAAATGACATCACTTATAGCCTTATCAAACGACGTGAAGTGCATCTGAAAAAAGGTCTCACCTGCCAGCCTGTTGTAATTTGTGTAGGACCTAATATCACAATACCTAATGACCTAAGGCCACACCACAGGCCATTGATTGGGCTGGCAGATAATATTTTAATGTGAAATAATTTATTTTTCTTTTAGACACATAGGTATATTTTGTGTTTACCAAATTACTTAAATGGAAGCAATAATGAACCTATGATCGCTATAAACTACAAAAATAATACACAAAATTGGAATTTTCCATAATAAACTAACAATGCGATTATGCGTTATTAAAATAGTAATAAATTGCATTATTAATAGTGTAGCCCTTATCAGAGTTGATTTTTGAAAGTCATCTCAATGTAAGTTGATTTAAGAATTTTAGTGCTATGTTGCTTGTTATTGTTGTGCTTTAAGTTTTGTTCATGAATAAATAATTAATAATTGAAAATAATTTGGTGCTTTTATTAATAATAGTAAATACCATAGTTCCTCCCCGTAAAAACAACCCTAAATAAATGTACTGTAAACTTGACTGGCGCATAATACATGTGTTTTCGATTGTAAAACATTTTATATTACTTTTTAGCATAATAATTTAACATTTAATCTGCATTGTACAATTATTCTCATTGTTCTGAACCTGACGGCTGCATGGCATGCGTGTGCGTTGCATTGTAATGTATGGAACTCTATAAGGCCGGCCTCCTCGAATACCCCCTTGGAGGGTGCTGATACATTGTTATATTATCATATACACGCGCACGTCACGGAGCCGGTTGGTTTTGCTCTTAATTTACCACATTCTGTATTTGTAACTTAAATGTTCTTTTAAATTTACTTTCAGCAGTTTATTACATTAACCTTAGTAAGTGAAAAGGTATATAAAACCGTGGTACTTTTGTTAAATCAAGCATAATACTGGCATCAAATTTTACAGTAAGTACATTTTAGTTACAGAGATAAAATATAGGTTGATTACTGCCAAAGCAGTGTCTTTAGCTAAAGGACATAATAGTAATCAACCCACATTTTTATCTTTGTTGCTAAAATGAACTTGCTGTAAAATCAACTGCGAGCATTATGCTTGATTTAATAAAAATACCACAGTTTAATATAACCACTTGTTAAGGTTAATCCTACATGATGCTGAAAGTAACTTTAACAGAAAATTTGGTTACAACTACAGATAAATGCAGGTTAAAGCTAAGAGTCACTAAAGTTAACGCAACAAAAATCTTGTGTTAAATCTACAATAATTTTAAAGTGAATCCTACAGTTTAATGCTATTTGAAGTAAATAAACAAAAAGGTTAATACTACTGTACCTATTTTGTAGTACCAACAAATTCATGTCAGTAAATTTTACAGTACAGTTTTGTTACGACTACTTGTAAATGGAAGTAGATAATATCATACACTTTTCAGTTAAATCAACTGAAATGATTCATCAAATTTACCTAAGTGTAATAGTTAACTTTACAATACCGTATTGTAGAAACTGCGTTAAAATTAAGTTTGACTCTACCACTCGTCTTACGTAGATCCAATAGAACCCTGACAGTTAGCTCAATAGAACATTTTTGATTATAACTACGGATAGTGTAACTCAATTCAACCATACACTTTGGTTACTACAACAAACACTGAGTGTTAAATCTACTTCAATTTACAAGTTCATTCTACTAAACAAGGATGTTAATATAACATATAGTATATAATCCATATAACAACATAATGGTTGTCTATTCAAACCAAAATTTTGGTCAGATCTACTTCCTGACTAAAGTTTATTGAACTTAAATACCTAGTTAAAATTACTAAAAAATAAATGTTAATTCCATTATTGAGAATAGTTAGACCGATGCTCCAGCAACAAGTAGCTTTAACTTAAATTGTGAATAGTAGAAATAACCAAAATTTCCTGGTAGGGGCTATATTAACCCTTTTTCTAAAGTTCACTTAACAATTTCCTGTGAGGTTAAAACAACATAAGGAAATAATGTTAAATTAACTTAAAAGGCCAACCTTACCTAATTTTGTCGATTGAACAAAAAAATCTGGTAGGGGCTATATTAACCTTTACGTTTAGGTTAAAAAATGGTTAAATCAACTTTTTTGTTTTTTCAGTGATAAATTCCATGCTTTTTACAAAAAAGACACAATAATAAAATACAATAAGGCCGCCTTTTGTACATCTTATGTTTGGATATGTAATTAACTGTCATTTTATTTGTGCTATAAAGGGTTATCTATCTTCTTCTTTTTACACGACTGACCAAAAATGGAGTGTTATGTTTACAGGATTCATGTATGTATCTTTGTAGGGTTTTTGGTTTGTATATATGTAAGTTTCTTTAATTCTTCAAATCCTTGGGGGAGGCCTTTGTCCAGCAGTGGACGTCTTTCGGCTGAGAGAAGAAGAGAAGTTTCTTTATTCTACCATATGTCCTGAAAGGCTTAATAGATTTTGATATGAGAGGTATTTTTAGATTCTTTGCATTTCTCCGAGTGTACATAGGCTATGTGAGTTGTCAGTCGAGTTTTTTATTTATTCTTATAATAAAATTAGCTTGTTTCATTCCATTGGCACATTCATCATCATAAAAAAATTACATCTTGTCAATAAAAATAGAAGTATCATACAAATGTATGCGATAGTGTGCATCGGTCCTAAGCTCGCACCCCTGGGCCACACATAACTTCGTTTTGTTGGCAAAATGACACTAACCCGAAGTAGCTGCTCTGCATCTGGGAACTCAAATCTCGTTTATCCCTACTTTCACTAAGATTTTCTATTTCTTGATAGGCACAAAATAGAAATTTAATAAAAATATTCCGGTTTCCGCGCGCGGTGAAGGTTCGTGTTGCTCTATAATATAAACATTTTAAATTAGGTACCTACTTTGTTCGTTGTTCTTATCTGTCTATTTACTCTTAAACTTAGTTTCCTTTTCTTTGTCAAAATTGTGAAGTGAGCCCACTAATGTTATATTACGAAAGTTGGATGTGTATCTTTGTTACTCAATCACGCATTACTGGACGGATTTCGATGAAATTAGGTACATGGGTAGAAAAATACCTGGAATAGCACATAGGTGTACTTTTTATCCCTAAATTCCAATGGAAATGGAGCTCCGGGGTGCAGCTAGTAAGGCCATAAAGCATAAGGTTAAATTAAGATGACGGTCCTTTAACCTAAAAATAAACCTTTAACCTAAAAATAAAAACAAAGTATTTTACATTTAGATGTTAATGGTAACTTTATTTTGCTATTTACATACATCCTCCTGCATCTTACACACCATACATAAATTATATTTTTCCATATATACAGGCAAGTTCAATAACAATAAGAAATTTTTAATTTACACTATTATTATTTTATACTTGGCTGTAATTTTATCACAGTATATTTGTATTTTATATTATACAAGGTACATTTCGGCAACTAGAAACTTATATATTGCACATATAAATTATAATAGAAAAAACAATTTATTTACTGTTATATTCACAAAGGTTTCGCTTAATTAAATTATTTGTACAATTTATTACTTACAACGTATTACCTTTGCCTATTTGTTTTATCTTCTGCCATAGAAGCCTTGGTAAAAATATCTTGGGTGGGCTGGTCCTGAAAACATTTAATGATTCGAAATTAGTGTGACTATTTCTATCAAAATGTTTGTATGTTTGTTTAAACGCGCTAGTCGCTAGAACTACCGTTGAAAATCAAGTTGGGTTTTTTTTTAGATTTGCCTAGTTCGTGGATGTTCATCTATATATATTTGTTATAAAATATATACCTATCGTTGACCCCATAAGTCTTACTTTGGGGCTAACTCAATCTGTGTGCTTGTCCGTATTTATTTATAAATGCTTTAAAATCATGCCATAAAATGTATATTAATCAATACTATGTCAGTACTATTATCCTATTGGAGATAGTACTTCCCCATAATACAATATTTATTTAATGAGAAGACCTAAACAAGGCAAGTCTTGAGGTTGGACCATAGAGCAACACGGACTCCTTACGGACGCGCGCGGAAGTCCTTGTTGCTCGAAGGGTTGGACTTACAATGAACCAGTCGAAAACACAGATGGCACAATGGCGCGAAAAGTAAGATCGAGGTAGATGGGCAAGAAATACACTACGTCGATGAGTATATTTACTTGGGCCAGCTAGTCTCCTTCCACGACCGGCAGGAAAAAGAAATAAATCGTGGCATAGACAATGCATGGAAGAGATACTTGTTCATGAAAGATCTGATAAAAGGCAATCCCATTGCCACTAAAAAGGAGGCTCATCGATATGTGTATCTTGCCTATCCTAACTTACGGCGCTCAGTCTTGGTCATTAACTGAGAAACAAAAGTCCAAGCTAAAGATTTGTCAACGAGCAATGGCCCGAAGTATCCTGGGTGTCACAAGGCTTGATAAAATCCGGAACTATACTCTCAGCTCCAAAACCGGTATTGTCGATGTTGGGCACAAGTCTGCTAAGCTGAAATGGAACTGGGCGGGACATGTTTTCCGTATGCAGCCGGATCATTGGACCATTTCAGCTACCCACTGGATACCAAATAATGGGAAGAAGAACCGCGGTAGGCCTAGGAAGCGTTGGAGCGACGACTTTAAACATTTTGATGAAAAATGGATGGAATTCGAAGGGGACAGACAGATTTGGAAGGACATGAGGGAGACCTTTGCCCAGCAGTGGGACGAGTCAGGTTAAAAAAAGAGGGTGTCGAAACGAATAGGTAGTTATGCAAATGGAACGTAGTCCTTATAATACTCCTCTTAAAAACCCACTTGTCTAAACTTAGGCGTAACCGGACGAAACAAATAACGTTTAGAAAAGGTCCTTAACCCGAATAGTACCGTTTATCAGAACGCCTCCAATATGCGATTTTTCTGACAGCTAATAAAGAAAAAAAAATCAGTATAAAAAAATCTCAACAGATGGAGTTTTATTGAAAGCCGAGTTGTAATAATGGCTGTACCTATATTGTGCGATTTTATTGGCAGCCAGAGGCAGAAAAAAAATCACCTAACAGTTTGACAGTAGCACAAATCATAATATTGATACTTTTTAGATGTTTTTTTACTAAGTTTTTTTTTAATGAAATTTTTCTTTTTGTAAAAAATTAGAAATCAGAAATCAGAATGTTTATTTGCCAGAAAACAGTACAAAAGATGATACAGAATAATAGTTTCATGTCTTCAGTCTGCAAGCAGACGTGCAAAAAATACAATTAAAATATAAATGGACTGGAATAACTAATATACTGGACTGGATGGACTGGATATAAAGGTATGGAACTTTTTCTCTCGCCTTTGCTTAAGCGCCATCTATGAAGTAATCTGGAACTTTTTTTTTTTTAATTTGGGTCTCGGAAAATCCCTCATTATACTGGAAATTAGATTATGAATTCCTAACTTGATGACGAGGTCGATGTGCTATAAAATGTGTCTCAATCAAAAAAAAAATATATTATAATAATCAATCTCAATATTTGAGATTGATTATTATAATATATTTTTTATGAAAAAGTATGTTCATTGCCAGTGACATTTTACTAAAGTACAACAATTCTTTTTATATATAATGTTTTATACATTACGTGTGGACCTGGACGTTTTTTTAAGTCAGCTACTAAGTTCCCCGGGTGGGCAAAAATCTACTATAGACACTTTCGAAAATTGTTTTGAAGCGATATTATTTGACTAACAGTAAAGAAAATTCCTTTGTCAATGGACAAACGGACAAAAAGAAATAACATAGGAAATTAAAGTGTTTTTCGATTATTGTAAAGTTAAAAGTGCGAATAAAGGCTATTATTATTATTATAAAGAAAATTATTATCGAGTATGTTATAGATAGCACTGGTGTTAGATTTTTCTCAGTCAGCTACTTAGTTAGGTACCTACCAAAAAAGACTCTAGCACTATTTATTGTCGAGTAGGTAATTTACGGCTGTGAACTATTTACATACATACTCCTCCTACGCATACGAACATTTCTCCACGATTTTCCTATTGACTAAAGAGAGAGCTTCATTCGACTATCTCGCTTTATTAGAATTTTTAAGACAGTAACACTGCCAACTTCGTTATGTACCTAAGTTACTGAAATAAGAATGCAATTGCCAAGGCATAAGGCAGCGGCTGCCGCAGAGGCCATAAAGCGTAGGAAGTATGTGGACTTGGAGACGAGCTATATTTTTGTGCCCTTTGCAGTAGAGACCATGGGTCCATGGGGCCCAGAGGCAAAATCTTTGGTATTTGAGGTTTCAGCACGCCTCCGCGACGTAACTGGCGATCCGAGGGCGGGCAGCTACTTTGCACAGCGAATAGCTAAAGCGGTGCAGAGGGGTAACGCTGCCAGCCTTCTGGGAACCCTTCCTCGCGGCGACGTGCTGGAAACCCTATATTATTTATGATTTTAGGCTTAATTTTCTTTTTAGTTTTGACGTGTAATATTTAATTATTAAATGTAATAGAGTTACTGAAGAATAGACCTTATCATTAATGGTTGTACTTTGATAACAGACTAACGTTTCTATTTGACAAATATGTACAGTTGGGGGCAGAACAAACTGACCCTCGATTGTACACAAATATAAACCCACCACCGTTAACTCACCAATAAACCATCCTTTATTCGCTAGAAAATAAGCGTAATCACAGCAAATCCAACCACCATCTTTTATAGCGCAGTCATTATAATAAGGCATAACATTTTCAATATGAATGAGAATAATCACTCAAGTTTAGTTGTATCAGGGCGTGCTAAACCGGAGCATTCTAAAATGAGGTTTAAATGTGCGGTATTAGAATACACATTGGGGTATTAGAAAGTGAGATTTCACGCTCGCCGATTCGGAAATGCACGAAGTTTCCTTTTGTGGCGTTTCTCATAACTTGATTTGTGACAGCAGAACCCGCACAACCCTTCGCCGCTTCCGGCGCGGCGCCGCACTGGCTAGACGCGTCACTTCCTCTGAAGGGTGCGGACTGATACATAAGCGGAGCGATAAATTAAAGTATATAAAAGTTTAGTTACGTATAAGTTATTGTTTTAAAGTATAAAAAATAAAAAACCCAAGGTTTGAAGATTTTCCTCGGTCCCCGTGTGTTAAAACAAGATAAGCAGGCCTACCATGAACTCTTAATGCGATTCAGTTTAGGACCTAAATTGAACTGGGTCCCTATTTTTGAAAGCGTGACATACCAACAAAAACTAATAGACTATAATGTCGCGCATAATATGAGCGGAAATTGTGTCTCGCATTATTTTCATAGGTATCACTTCTAACAACATTTTTAGACGAGTTATTTCTAAAATATACAGATCAATTGATGTCTAATGAAAAATAATTCGATCAATTATTCTGTATATTTTTGAAATTACTCTCACAATTTTGTTGGAAGTGATATGAAAATAATGCGAGTTTTTAAAATAGTCTATTAGTTTTCGTGGTATGTCATGCTTTCAAAAATAGGGCCCCAGTTCAATTTAGGTCCTCAATTGGATCGCAATAAGAGATCATGGTAGGCCTGAAGATGATGTTAAGTCCTAATTATGTCAGACGCGCGTTCCCTGCAGCGTTATCAGTCCTCACCTGCCATTCCAATATAGTACCCGTCGATAAATTGAACATCGAATTTGAAAGATGTTTTGCTGATTATGATATAATATGGAGTGTCTAATCTCTGTCTCATACTTATACTTACGACAACTGACTAACATCATCGGTATATTCCACTCTGTTCACCTGGGTGATATCACCTGGGTGAATAGAGTAGACTTTTTAGTATCTTCATTTCACCTCGGACTCATTTCACCCAGAAAATTTTATCAGGTGAATTGTTTCGACAAAATTAGTGTCATTTATTCACCTTGGACTTAATTCACCCAGGTGATAATGGGCCACTTTTTTAATAAAATTAGTTGACTTGTATCACCCATGTACAACTTAGAAATGACTCTCAAGTTAAAATCGCAGTTACTATATTTATTAACTTAAACCTTATAAGAATTACAAAAGTGATTGTTACGGTTAAGAAAATAAAATATGTAATTTAAAAATTTCCTTTAGTGAAGTATAGTATTTTCTTGTTTGGAATGGTAACACGGTAAGTAATATAAAAGTTGTAGGTAGGTGGGTAGACTGTTTCAGTAGCCTATTTTCTGGAAAAATTACTTTGATTTTTATTTTTTTAATAATTTTATAATTATTATTGTTGGTGATTAATGTAAAACAATTTTTTTACACACTTATGAGTAACCCTGATGATCACTTTGGTACTGCTTATTACGTTTTATCAACATTAAACTGATTAAAATATTGACTTGACTTTGATTTGAAAGTTGCTTTTGAGATGTTGTATGAAGGTGATAAAAGTATACTAAACTGCCTAAAAAAGTGGCCTATTATCACCTGGGTGAATAAAGGCGAAAGTGAACAAATGACACTAATTTTGTCGAATGAATTCACCGGGGTGATATCACCTGGGTGAAATGAGTCCAAGGTGAAATGAAGACACTAAAAAGTCTACTCTTTTTACCCAGGTGATATCACCCAGGTGAACAGAGTCGAATATACCACATCATCTGGTACAGTGTGGAACAGAGAAAATGCTATACAAACCGAAATTCTCTTTCTAAATTACGATATGCAATATTTGTTTCCGAGTGTCACTTTTGCACACACCAGAACCAGCACTACTCGCCACCTGTTACTCCTTGCAGGCCGCTCTGCGTTAAACGCCTCCTGATGCCATACGTCTTCCTGGAAGAGCCCTTGAGAGGCAACCTACTTAACTGTTCATTTTGTTGAGGCCGTTCGCTGAATGCTGCATACGCATGTTTATACCGCTCGTTCAGACTGTCTCAGGCGTACACCTTTAATATGATAAAAGTGGACAACTCGCCCGTCTCTTGCGCATGTATCTACAGTTTGTGACTCCGATGTGTGGCATAAATACGCGTCACGCAGCGGCCTATAATCTATTTAGTGTATATCTATTTAGTCCTCTTTATGTATATTAATTCAAAGTACACTTTGAAGCCGCGCCAATGTATAAAAATATATATTTTCGAAAATCGTTAGCTCTTTTGTAAATCTCTTTGAAGTTTTCGCTTTCGTTCATCAGTGTATCCCCAGTCTGGCTCACAGCAACATTGTCGTGCAAGTATTACAAATGTGCAAGTTTTCAGACAAGAACCTTGTTCATTAAAATCAGACCTTCCTGGTGCTTTTAGCTTAATATGGAAATAACAGGCTTAATTGCTTTTTTAAGGATTTTCATGCACTTAAACTGCAGTACTAAAGTGCTCTTAATATATAAATTTGATATGTATGAAAAAATTGAATTGCGATAGCTCAGTTGGAAGAGCAAGGTCGTATAAAGACCTGGGGCCCTATTTTTGAAAGTGTGACTCACCAAAAAAGCGTGAGCCGCATGATTTTTCATTCGATATCAATTATTCCGTATTTTTGAAATGTCTATGTCGAATAATTCGCAACGAGTGGTCTAGACCGCTCTTTTTCGTATGATTTGGTAGTCGAACGATTTTTACGTCAAAATATTGAATGACATAGACAACCGGATACGGATATAGATGGAGTCTATTAGAATTTTCATTTTTGCGTTCCGTTTAACGGTTACGTTCTCTTTGATTGAAAATTTACGAACATTTTTTTAACAATTCGTTACCGATTCGGTTTTCGTTGCGTAGAATGGAGCAGAAATTTTTTCTCGCATTATTTTCATATCACTGGCAACATTGCTAGACGGGTGATTTCAAAAATAAGGCTTTTATGTTTTTAGTGACATAGTAGAACGAGTGCGACATAATAGTCTATTCGTTTTCGGCGGTATGTCACACTTTCAAAAATAGGGCTCCTGCAGGTTTAGCCAAAGTTTCATTTTGATTCGTAGCGATACGATAACTAAATTCGTAATCGTTTCGTCAGGTCAGAACGAATTTAGGTATCCAAACCAGCTCGGGTCGCGGGTTCAACTCCTGCTCGCATGGAATTTTTTAATTATATGTTATTGTATACCTATTTACTAATTGCTTATCTTTGCTACCAACGTGCTATTTTAGAAACTAAATGAAAATCAATGAAATAAGTGAAAATCACCCATATCACCCTATAATGACACTATAGAAAGAAAAATCAATGATTTCCATCCTTATGATTAACATCAAACAATTATATCAATTAATTTACAAAGAAAAATGAAACTGTTTTGTTAATTTAAAATTGAAAGTAGCCATGCACAAGGGGCACACAAAGGGTCAGTTTATAACACGATTTAATTTAACAAATACACATGACAGCGCCCTCCGGTTTTGAGTGAGCAAATATATAAATATGCATAGGATAAATATCACAAAGGTTGGCTAGAAAAGGCATGATGTATGCTGCTGCAATTAAGTTCGTAAGTCCAAACTCTTTTATTAAATCATAAAATGTACGCGCCAATGCACAGGCGGTTTT
The DNA here is from genome assembly GCA_018467065.1 of Ephestia elutella. Classification (NCBI taxonomy): domain Eukaryota; kingdom Metazoa; phylum Arthropoda; class Insecta; order Lepidoptera; family Pyralidae; genus Ephestia; species Ephestia elutella. Next base: position 7,159,337 of record CM031575.1, read on the forward strand.
AGACAGAGTCGTATTCAGGAGGAAATAATTTTATTGTATCCTTACTAAATACCAATCTATATTGGTGCATAGTTGTTTTAACTGATTTTTATATATGTATATAGTAAGTAATGCATTAGCATTAAACATTTAATTTGAGAATAGGTACAGTAGAGTATTGGGATAAAGAAATTTAATAATTACTCCCTTTGTACAAATTACACTCAATTTTATATGAGCTGTGAGTTACGTTCATATTTATTTAATATCAAATTAAAATATTTAAAAAGTTGCATCGGACCCAAACCCACTAACCTATAGATTATTTGTTGTGTAGAAAAGTACAAAGTAGAACTTTACTATTAAATTAGAAGCATCGAATGTCGAAGTATGCTAATCCTATCCTAATCCTAACTAATATCCATGCTAATATTATAAATGCGAAAGTGAGTTTGTTACCTCTTCACGCTTTATCTACTGAACCAATATTCTGAAGTACTGAGAATGACACGGGGCACCTTCCATCCCGAAAAGAAGCACTGTTCCCATGGGAACTTCACTCGAGCGAAGCCGAGGGCAAAAGCTAGTAAACGATAAAACAATCTTTGTTTGAGCACAGAGAATACTAGAGCTTGTCTAAGTTCTATAAAATCAGCATTTTTTTAAGGTAAACATGTCTAATGCCGGGCGAAAGCCGCTACACTCTCTTTCCATGGCAAGAAAAATTCAATATGTATTTTAAAATTTCCTAGACATGGTTATTAAAAATAAAATCCCTGAATACGGCCCTGGAGACTCAGAGTTGTGATATGTCAATTTCATAATTAAAATGCGTTTGACCGTAGTCCGAAGGGCCCAAGAGATTAAGAGAGAACGAAAATTGAATATGTGGATGGGTTTTCTGAACCCTGGCAATATAAATGAAATTATCGAATGGCTTAATGAAAAATCGAATGGTTGCTATAACGTCTACATGTAGGGTATAATACTTAGTGAATATTATTTATAGATATCAAATACTTTTACTAAGTTGAAGACTGAAATATACCGATATCTACGTCTGCCATTCGTACGGATTTGTCCTAGTTTGGAAGGCGTCCGGGGAGAGTCCGAGTGGGTTTTTTTTGGGAGATTTTGGAGTCTTTTTTTTGAATTTCAAGTGTCCGGGGACAAATTTTATTTCTCACAAATTTCCGGGGTTTAGGAAGTTTTGGCCTGGGTTCGTAATTTTCGGCAGCTCTAGCTACCTATTTCTAATTTATAACACAACTTTATATTTATTAAGGAGTAAGTTAAGTACTAATCCAATAGATGCCAGGGAGTGATCTTTATAAAGTAATACATGTAAATTATGTACATTACTTAGGAATAAAGAATAAACAAATATTTGTAAAAGTCTTAATTTGTTACAACACGAACTTTTTAACAAAGGACTATTTTTGTAGCAAATTGAGATTTAAAAAAAATCTGCAGCAATTTGTGACACCATTTCTTTTCCACTAGAGCCTAAATACAAGTATCTATTTGATCTGTTCATTACTAAAATATATTTCGAGTATAGATAACACATTTTATCGTGAGTAACTAATTTGGGCCGAAATTCCAGGACACTGGCAAAAGACATGCGTCAACAACATTTTCGCCGTGACTCACGTTACCCTTGACTCAAGAATGGAACCATTTCATAACTTTACAATTTCCGTCTTACACCTATAGTCGAAGAGGGCGAGGCAAATGTATCCAGGTATATTTTCTTACACATTGACCTTTAGTGCTGCACTGGATCATTAGTCGGTGGCAAACATTACTTTTTCAATTAAAATACCAATATATCATCTAATGTCCACATTTTTTTGAGTAATTTCACTGATTGATTGATTTAATAACTTTTTTTAGGTACTTAACGAAAATGTCTTGAATTTTAGCTGTTTTAAGATCTATAGTTTATTTTGTCTACATAACTAGAAGCAATTATTAGTTTTTTTTAATCAGAGTAAAAAGTAGGAATAAGAAATTTTTGAAGAAGATCCTCTATTTTGTTTTAAGGGAAAACTTATCCACACTAGATAGGATCTAACAAAAAAAAAACAAAATGTGTGACTTGTTTTATAATTTCAAAGTTGTTTACCTACACCGTGCTCTTTGTCTTTTTTGTCTGCCTTAAAGACATTGCACTCGCGTTCTTATCGATAATCGACTTTTCAATAACCTTCACGCTACCGGATGAAATAAAACACTCGTTTTCGACTGGTTAACACAAATCATGGAATAAGCCTTTTTATATTTTGACCGAGACCCGGGTGGTTAAAACAGCCACAGGAATCGAAATATAGTCCATTTCCTAAACCCAACTAATATTTATAAATGCGAAAGTTTGGATGTTAGTTTGTTATTCAATCACGCAGAATCTACTGGAACGATTTAGATGAAATTTGGCATACGGGTAAAATACCGGGAGTAGCAAATAGGGTTCTTTTTATCACGAAATTCCCACGGGAGCGAAGCCCTAGGGTGCAGCTAGTATAAGAAAGGGATCAATGGAGATTCATGAAAGTGAACGTTTTAGACCCTTTATATAAAACTAGAAAAGTCAATTTACTCAATGCATATAAACATATTAATCCTTTAATCACGGCGTTTTAGATAGATAATATTTGTATTTTTCATTAAATATTTTAGTGCGTTAGACCTCAATCTTGCCTGAAGGGAAGCAAAGATGAGGTCTAGGGTGGTAGTTCTACTGTTTTAACAAATTTTCAGTGTGGCCCTTTGACACAATTGTATTTAAATTGTTGTGCTTTTTTTCATAGTTCTTTTAACTAGTGCGTAAAAGCACTGACTTTACTTTAGCAAAATCGGCAAGCGTTCGGCACTTTCCAGCAAGATTCCATTCAACTTGGCATTACAACAACGTTACCATAGCCTATGGATGTCCATTTATCATAATCATACTTACTCATGACATGACTACAATTTGGGACTAGAGATGGATTTAAGCCGGGAAGAAACGGTCTTTGCCCGTTTATTCCCTGGCGTAAGCCCATCCATAGATGGGTTTACGTCGGGCAAAAACCATTTAGAGCGCATTCAAAATAAATTTGCCAGATATCTATATCTGAGATTATATGGTGTCTATCCGTACTATCCTTTAATGTATCCTACCTTATTTGTTCTGGGTATGGTGGGATACACTGAACTGCGGGTACGGAGAGACCTATCGATGGCTTTATATATTTTCAAGCTATTTCGAGGAAAAATTCATAACCCTGAATTGCTAGGTTCGCTGAGATTATGTGTCCCCTCGGGGTACGTGTGGCGCCGCCGCCGGCCACCGTTGCTGTACGTGCCCTGCGCTCGCACCGCGCTGATGAGCAAGGCCCCGCTGACGCGCGCGCTTCGTTACCTCAACCAGATTGCTGAGAGAATAGATCTGTTTTCATGTTCTCTGAGCGAGTTCATAAGTACATCCTTGTATGTAATTTGCCACAATTAAATGTAATTGCTTCTCTATCGCATTGGTGTAAGCTGTTATGATAGATATAAGCTTGTGAATAAATAAATAAATAAATAAAATAAATAAATTTATTTCGTTTAGTCCCGAGCATAAACCCATCACTGTTTGGGACTATTCGATCGTAGGTTCTAATTTCAGAAGTGTTATTTACAAATTGTTTCTATTCATTCATTTTTATTGCTTTACTTAATAGTGAAACAATAATACATTATCACGATGTAATATAGCGTAAATATAATGACGTGTATTTCGAAGTAGGCAGTAGTTTTACTATTACTACTGACGGTGAGCAAGAAACGAATAGAGCTATAAACTAGAAACTAGTCGGCGAGTTAGAAAAGAGTGCGGAGTATAGATGGGTTTACACCCGGGTTTATAACCCGAGATTGAGACAGGTATCACCCATTTCAGTATCACCTATTTCGTATTTCAGTATTTCGTATTTGAGTATTTAGTATTTCAGTATCACCCATATCACTGGGTTTTAACCCGGGTGGTTACCCAACCCATCTATAGTGCGTAGTGACTAGTACCGATAGGTTTGCCGCTAATGCGAAGCGACTGACGATTATTGGTACCATGTTCGAAATTCATAACAGTTCTCTTTTATTGACATGAGATCTATATCGTTTGTTCGTATCTTGCGCAAGAAAATAGCCCATAGCTAATGTGCTGTTTCAAAGTGTAATTACAAGAGTGCAATTAAGTGCATAAGTGCAGTTACTTAAATATTTCAGTTATGTGTAAATACCATTATCCTAAAAACAGCAGGGAGCATTGTAAAAGCGATGTCTTGCCATACATTTTGAGTCTTGAGTGTAAATGACAAAACACGATGTTGCTTCATTATGTTCAACCATACTTTTTCACTAATTATACTATAATAATTATTATCTCGTAAGTAACTTATTTCGATCTTTTCATAGAAATCGTCCAATCAGCTGTATAAAATAATTCAAAATTCGACAGTTGTGCTGACTATTGTGACAAATACTAAACGGTTGAGCTGACACAATCACTATGTAGCAGGCAAATGGTAGAAAATGAGCCAGCCAGTCAATTTTTTTGCTACACCTATAGCTCCTATTAGTATAAGTTGTAGTCAGAAAAAATGGTTGTATTACATCAACCTACTCATAATAATATTCTTGAAATCGTATGAATGAATAATATAAATAGGAACTTAATTTATAAAGGTCAACATTCTAAAAAAACTAAGTACTAACCAGCCATCTAACAAACCCTAAGGCATTTCGTTTTCAGTGTGCTGTGTGGGTAATTATGTTTTAATGCTATTGCCAATTAGCGTTACCTTCACTTCAGGCAATGTGCAAACATGCATAATATAACTGTGCACTTATCTAAAGGGGTTACGAATAAAACATTTCACGATTAATATGTTTATTATCATAAATTAAAATTACATTGGATCTATTTACAGCCTCATCCTTCTTTTTTCTAAGTTTATATAATACAAATTAGTTCTAATCCCTGGTTACGTTTGTACAAAGCTTCCATTCCAGGGTACAAGGCCAAAGGGAGTTTCATGCAAACACTATCCGTATCCATGCATTAAAGCTTTCATACAAAAATAAATTACATTAATATTAAACATACTGGGGGTCTTAAATAGTCACTTTAATGAATCGGAAAATGATCCATTTCTCATTTTCAATTTTTTTTAAAAAGAACCTTACGAAATTTCATATTCAAGAATCATATTTCGATTCGTCAAAGTGATCGTTTTAGACCTGCTCGAAACAAAATAATAACCACCTATTTTTTTTTCTTAATGCTACGTGATTAAAACCCAATAAAAACTATAGAAGTGCGTTTGTACTTTTTAAATTTAAAAATATGATGTGAATTCTTTTTATTCTTAATCTAAATAGGAAACTTAATAGGTTATTATTTTGTTGCCAGCATTATTTTCACACGATTTGTTCCCAGTATCGCGTGAAATGGCATTCAGGGCTTCGATAATCCGGATAATTAGGGTGGTTCGGATATTAGTGCTAACTACATGTTGACTAGGATTATCTTCCGTAAGATTTACCTTGGGAGCCGGGGGGCACAAAGCCGTACCCGGAAGCACCTACTACGACGCCGCTGGTTTGGGATGGGTCGCCGGGGGGAGACTGGGGGAACAGCACGGGACCTGAAATTTAATTAAGTTAATGATATTAATCATCAATATCAATCATCATCAATCATCAGTATATATATAATAAAACTGTAACTGGTGTGTCTGTACATAGGAGAAAAAACTGAGGGGTATTTATAGGGTGAATAGAAGCCAAAACTATTTTTTTTAGAATATTTGTCTATCTGTCTTTCTGTCTGTATGTTTGTACGCGCATCACGCAAAAACTACCAAACCAAATTTGATGCGGTTTTCACTGTTATATTATAGAAGGTCTAACTTAAAATCTGGTATGGGTTTCATCTTAATATGTCACTTAGAACCATAGTAAATTACACGCGGACGAAGTTCGCGGGCACAGGCTAGTAATTTATAAAAAACGAAATTATTACTGGTAAATTACAAAATAGAGAAAACAATGGCAATTCACCCCATTAACATTGCCTAGAAAGTTATTGTAAATGTTTCATTGCAAGTAGTAACCACAATGACCCTTATCCATCGAGATATAATGTACTACCCTTATCAATGAAGAATATGACCACAGAAGGATAAAATACAATTAAGCTTTTAATTGTTTCAATTGTAAATTTTGTCAAATTCATTAAACTTTCCCTAGTTCTTTTTCTACGGCTGTAACTACTATAATTAGGCATGTGTGTTCCAAACCTTTTTATTATTATTAATTAATATAATAAATTGGTGTATCCCCTGACCTATGACATAATATTGAAATAATTCGAGTCCTATGAACTCAGAGAGTCAATAAAAAAGTCAATATAAAACTGTATGTTTACGCACTCGAAGTGATGTGGATTGCGCTTTCTTATTACATAAACCGACGTAAAACGAACCGGATTGGATCTTCGACATAATCTAATTGATGGCAATATAATTAAACGCACCGGTCGCAACGAACTTTTTGTAAAAGTTTAATTGGATTTATTGACACTAAATAAAGGTTAATCAGCTGATTTATATTATGTGTAGGTACTGTTTGTGTTCTGGGTTTACGTAGTATAAAAGTACAGTCAACAACAAGTCACCCTGCATGGACCTCTATGCGGTGATAGTAGTGGTTGCAATGAATTTAGATTAATTGATGTGCTGTTGACCGTTCCCTACTAGTCCGGGTCAGAGATAAGTTTACGCCGCGCCGGGAAGAAATGGTTACTGTCCGTTTATTCCCGGGCGTAGGCCATTCCTAAGTTGGGTTTACGCCGGGAAAAAACTTTTTCTTCCCATTTATTCCCACGCGTAAACCCATCTATGGTCCGGGTTAGACCCAAGTCGTGTTACAACTTTTATCATAATGTGTTCAGTAGTTTTTATTAGAAAAACTATTACAAATATCGCATTTAATATGTGATTACAAACGAAAACATAATTATGTACCAAATATAGATCTTTGAATAGCCATCTACTATACTATAATCATGTTCAAACCAAATAAGATGTAACATAAAAGTTATTATGTAATGTACGTGTAATAACATAATGAGCAGATTAATAAAGTCATGATAGAATAGGTGAAACAAAAAATGACATAATTAAGTAAAGTACTTAACTAATTCTTGGCATAAATAAAAAAAAATGTTCGAAGCGGTTCAGTTAGAGATTGTCACAAATTAAAATAAAAAATACCTATATTAATTAAATTAGAATAACATTCTGATACTTTTATTGGATAAAGGCGTAAATAAATACTAGTGACGTAGGTAATTGTAACGTTTTGATATTAAAAACACAGACACGATAGCCCAAAATAACTGAGTGTGTCTGTTAAAGAATATCTTTTCAAGATTCAATTTAAAAGAAATATATTTGGGTGAACGACATAATAAGGTAAATCATCCAATCATTGTCTGATTGACTTTGAACTTGGATTTCCCCCAATGTAGTAATGACATCTACTATTCATTAAAAAACTCTTTGTTTCTTTCTTCGATTCAGCCTTCAAATCTAATACAAATTAGTATTAATTTATAAGCAAATATTAACCTTTAATCAATAATGAGGGTACCCATAATAAATCATAATGACCATATATTTTAACTTATAATATTTTAACAGCTATCATTAATCAATACAAAACATGATATGTACTTGTTATTTAATACAATAAGTACCTTAAAAGATTTCCTAATCTTCGTATTTATTTTGGAATACTCCTTTTTATTTACCAAGTAATTGGTCGGTAAGTTACTATAAATACCTTAACTTAAAAAAGTTTGCCAAAGAAATAGAAGAACTTTCTTCTTAGCTTTACTAACTATTTTCCGCAAATTGATGAGAATCAGTGTGCATTATAAAGTCGATAAAATATTACTTCAAATCTTTTATCGATGGTATAATGGTGTATTTTATCGATGATTATACGCATTGTAATAATTTAACATTTTAGATTTTATTTTTAAAAAGCTCGTGGTATCCTAGACTATAACATTTCATTTCTAGATATAAAATAAATATATAATAGATATAAAATGAAATTTATTTATTTATTATTTTTTATACAATAACTAAGTTAAAAAAAAATTACTATGCTAGTACTTAGATATAATATAATAGTAGTAGATATAAAATAAATAATAGAAAATACACGTCTTTTTATTAAAATTCATCTAGCCGAGATTAGCGCGTTTGAACTACCGGAAAAGTTATTCCGCCTTGTCAATTTCTATGGCACACCCAACTATACAAGATATACGGCCTGTCATTGTGTTGTCTGTTTGTCGATGAAGGAAAAAATCGTGGGGAAACCTGCACATTGGCTGACTGTTTAGTTTAGTGTGTATACGGCTACTGCCACTAGATGGCGGTAGTAGTGAACGTCATGTCAATGCCTTTAGGCAGGCTTGAATAAAATTTGACACCAATGTTAGTAATATAATAACACACTGGATAAGAAGAAGAAACCTGTCATTGACGCTGAGAATTAGAGCAACAACAAATAGAGCACGCACTCATACTCGCAATCGCATAACTCATATTTAAAACAATTAAAGTGAACAGCCGTGCACATTTAATTACCTGATAGTATCGCGCTTGTGAAATTGATTTGCTATCTTTTTGTTTTTGCAAGAGACCGCTCGCAATTTGTGTCCTTACTTTGATTTTTTAAATATAATTTATATTTTTGTATTACGGTTTTTTTAATGCAAGGAAATATTGCTTCAACTACATTTAAGGCAAAATACGCTCGTTGGATATCCCATTATATATCTCTCTCTCTCAGCCGAAAGACGTCCTGTTGGACAAAGGCCTCCCCCAAGGATTTCATCCATGGAGGGTTTTGCCGTAATCGCCACGCTTGGCAGGCGGGTTGGCGATCGCAGTGTGATGGCATAGTACGCGGAAAGATGCTGCTGCCCATCCTCCGGTGTTTTAAATCCCTTAGTCGCCTCTTACGACACCCACGGGAAGAGATGGGTTGGTGCTATTCTAGGGCCACACCACAGGCCACAGGTCTATTGCTCATGGGTGTCTATTAAAATACAGATTTTTATCACATCGATTATCATGTCCCAGAAAACTATTCCACGTTTTTTAATATATTTTTTTCTTAAAACATCGAAAAACTTATTATCGCAGTTTCATAATATCGAACAACATTTCCTAAAAAACACGTTATAAAATTTCTACTATTCCAAGAAAAACGATATATCAAACTTACATTTCACACATGTATTAAGATATCGATGTAACCATTTTATAATAACATGTTTCAATATGTAACGATGCGCATCATAACTTTTAATCGCAGTAACGTTTCATCGAACGCTGCATTCGCTTGTTGTTGCTTAAAACATGCAAAAAGGGGAACCCATCACTTTATCGCAATTTACTTTAACGATTTTCATGTCCCATAAAACCATTCGCAGATATTTCAATACAATATGTAACAAATAATTAAATCTGTTTACATCGAAATTTCAATTACACGATTATTCATTACGTACAAACACACTCTATCGTTATTTCTTTTCATATTTTATGTATTTCATCGAAATAATGAAACATCAAAGTTTTGTTACCCATAATTTTATTTCCACGTAAGTTTCAGTTTGCAATATATTTGAAACATCAAATATTACATTATTATGTTACCCTATATAGATAGATTAATCTGGTAGTATTGTATTGATCAACAGTTAATTTAAAGCTAGTCCACTAATTATAAATGGATCACAAATCCGACTCAGAGCACCCCGACTCCACGTGGCTCAACTTTGTCATATACTAGAGTGTTATTCCTTCGCGCGGAACCAGAAGGCTCGCGAAGGAGGTCCTGAGAAAATGAGGGCATGAAGCCGAAGCGAAGCGAGGGGGGGAGGTGGCGAGCGAAGCGAGCCGGCGACCTCTCGAGCGGAGCGAGGTTAAGTGCCCGAATGAATCGAAGGGCCGACGGAGCGAGTCTTCTGGTGGAGCCACCCAGAAATACTTGCTTGCTGCATGCTTGCTGCATGCTTGCTGCATACTTGCTTGCTGCATGCTTGCTGCATGCCTGCTGCATGCTTGCTGCATGCCTGCTGCATGCCTGCTGCATGCCTGCTGCACGCCTGCTGCATGCCTGCTGCACGCCTGCTGCATGCCTGCTGCATGCCTGCTGCATGCCTGCTGCATGCCTGCTGCATGCTTGCTGCATGCCTGCTGCATGCTTGCTGCATGCCTGCTGCATGCTTGCTGCTGCATGCATGCCTGCTGTATGCTTGCTGCATGCTTGTTTCAAGCAACAACAAGCGAATGCAGCGTTCGATGAAACGTTACTGCGATTAAAAGTTATGAAGCGCATCGTTACATATTGAAACATGTTATTATGAATTGTTACATCGATCTTAATACATGTGTGAAAAGTTAGTTTGATATATCGTTTTTCTTGGAATAGTAGAAATATTATAACGTTTTTTTTAGGAAATGTTGTTCGATATTATGAAACTGCGATAATAAGTTTTTCGATGTTTTAAGAAAAAAATATATTAAAAAACGTGGAATAGTTTTCTGGGACATGATAATCGATGTGATAAAAATCTGTATTTTAATAGACACCCTGCAAAAAGGTATAGCAAGATTGAGACATTTAGCAAGCATGCATGCAGCAAGCACATCAAACATGTAGCAAGCATGCAGCAAGCATGAAACAAGCATGCAGCAGGCATGCAGCAAGTATTCAGCAAGCATGTAGCAAACATGCAAGCATGCAAGCAGGCATGCAGCAAGCATGCAGCAAGCATGCAAGCAGGCATGCAGCAAGCATGCAAGCAGGCATGCAGCAAGCATGCAATATGCAGCAAGCATGCAAGCAGGCATGCAGCAAGCAGGCATGCAGCAAGTATGCAAACATGCAGCAAGCATGCAAGCAGGCATGCAGCAAGCATGCAGCAAGCAAGTATTTCTGGGTGGCTCCACCAGAAGACTCGCTCCGTCGGCCCTTCGATTCATTCGGGCACTTAACCTCGTGCCCTCATTTCCTCAGGACCTCCTTCGCGAGCCTTCTGGTTCCGCGCGAAGGAATAACACTCTAGTATATGACAAAGTTGAGCCACGTGGAGTCGGGGTGCTCTGAGTCGGATTTGTGATCCATTTATAATTAGTGGACTAGCTATAAATTTCCTGTTGATCAATAAAATACTACCAGATTAATCTATCTATATATGGTAACATAATAATGTAATATTTGATGTTTCAAATATATTGCAAATTGAAACTTAAGTGGAAATAAAATTATGGGTAACAAAACTTTGATGTTTCATTATTTCGATGAAATACATAAAATATGAAAAGAAATAACGATAGAGTGTATTTGTACGTAATGAATAATCGTGTAAATGAAATTTCGATGTAAACAGATTTAAGCATTTGTTACATATTGTATTAAAATATCTGCGAATGGTTTTATGGGACATGAAAATCGTTGAAGTAAATTGCGATAAAGTGATGGGTTCCCATTGCTCATATATAATGGGATAACAGAGCAATACATCTTGTTTTAATATTAGTAAAATATATTTTACAGGTATATTACCTGTAAAATATATACCTGTACCTGCAGCAAATAATTTTTTGATAACATTTAAGTATACTAAATTTTCTCATATTAAATAAACACTTATTCATCATGATCAACCAAGCAGCCATTCGCAGAACCATCAGTATTTAATATTACCAGTCATAAATATCTATGACAAAGTGATTCAGCTGCTAACTTTATAAATGAATATTTATTTTGTAATAATAGTTACTTATTTAGATTTATATGGACTTGCAATTGTGTTATTTTAAATTTATTGTTATTGGAATAACATCGTCATCAGTTTGTACTATAGTTCCCATAGACCAAGGAAAAACATTGACACAATATTTTTTTATAACTTTATATGTTGTACCTACATACAATTGATGTTGTTATTTCTGTGCTGAAGTAAAGATGAAGCTATTGAAATAGATAAATTCTAGCAACCATCAGTATGAATTATACGTATTGAAGTACGTCCTATTAGGTAGTATTTTTAAATATGAAAACGGTCACAGTAATAAATTTTTTTGTATCTTGATACTTATGACAATTTTTATTTGTCTACTAGCAGCGCGCATGACTCCACTCCATTCCTGTGGAATAAAAAGTAGCCCAGGTATATCTATTTAATATGTACCAAATTTCAATAACAACCAAACATCCATACTTTCGTATAGCAGGAATTGCAAAGTCAGCACCGCTCTGACATCTGTCAAGGGCCAAAATTACTTGCAAAACTCACAGTATTGTGTGTAAATAAGCATAAAACAATGCATCTGTGAGTGAGCTCACGTCAAATGTAAAGGGCCGGCTAATGGCACGCTCGCGCTTGGCCGAGCGAAAACTGGCTGCTAGTGTGCACAACGCCCTGTCTGTCCCTTTATCGGAATTAATTATGAAGTGTGCACACGACCTAAAATAAACGAGGTTTTTGGTATAACTTCGTGATCATCTTACTATTTGCTTTATTGTAAGGAGATTTATTGTGTTCAGGACATTATTCTAAATGCTCTTATACCAAAACCCAGATCTGAGTTGACTTGAACGAAAAGTAACCTTACACCCTATTTGGCTAACTTATTATTATTAGCGATCTGTGCTTTTAAGCTATTTTATTTGTTACTTAGGTTTTGCCCTCGACTTTACCCGCGTGAATTTCAATTTTCATACAAAATTCGCTTACGTTATAATAAAGCTCTCTGCAAAATCCATTGGTATTTCAAAATTTGGCTGTTTCGTCTCTACGTAGACCTTGTGTTTTTCAAAAAAAAATCTCATCCCCTATACAGCCCCTTGGGAGTTGATTAAATAAAGTAGCTATACCTATTTAACCTTGAAACCTACCTATTTGACTATGTCCTCTAAAAATTTTATCAAAATCGATTCAGTAGTTTAGCGGTGGGAACGTAATTTAGGCAGACAGACTTTCGCATTTTATTTTTTTTTATTTGTAATTTTTACTATGTTTGTACACCAAAAACGAAGAACTAACGTTAAAAAAAGGAATTCATGCTCTTTTCGATAGCAGTTTTAATTAGAATTTAATCTAGAAGCGTTAATTTGTTACAACACCTTGTTCCTAATAATCATGTTATTTATCACATTTTGAAAATATACGTACATCCAAAAGGAAACGCCTGTTTTATAGGCGATGTATTACAAATTTATGTCCGCGATTGTACATAGATAAATTTATGTTTTAAATCAATTAGGTGCAGGATTTATGAACATGATGCCAGAGATTAATATTATTTTTTAATTAAAATTAAGTAACTATAGGGACGTGCGGTCTAAATTTCACAAAATCATGTGGAAGCAATAACTCGAATCGCGATCGTATATACAGGGTTATTTTGAAACATATTGGCCAAATTTTTGCAGCAATTTGGTTGATGAAATTGAGCAGGTGTCCAAAAAAATCTGTCAAAAAATGAAAAAAATTTTTTTGCTTCCCATACAAATTGGTCGATCAGCTGATGGGACTTAGTATGGAAAGTTGAAATTTTATGTTATTCTTTTACTATAAATTTCTTTCGGACTTAGTTGTACTCCAAGTACTGAGCATATTATAAAAATTTGGCCAATAGTTATATATATATTAATAACCCTGTATAACAAAGTTGTTGAGAAATAATTGTAATGTCGTTGAAGTTTGATCCACAAGGTTTCGAACGTACTGCTCTCCAGAGCTTCGCTTCCGTGAAAATTTCGGGAATTTACTCTATGTCCTACTTCCAGCATTGTTCTACCGGTGTACCAAATTTCATCAAAATCCATTCAGTAAGTAGGTCTTTCGTAAATGAGTAACAAACATACTCACAAACTCACATCCAAACTTTTGCATTTATAATAATTATTAGTAGGATATTTTACAACAGTGGTTAATCCAGGTTTAATTACTCCTTGCATTTCGTAATTGTAATCACGTTGTGTATAACTTAAAGTGGCAGTAATCATTACTTACACAGATTAAAGAGAACTGTTATCACGGAAACTGTTTCTTAACTACAATTTAAAGTTATCTCGCTTATCTGGACGATCTAACTTAATTTGCATAATTTTGTTTTTGACACATATTACAGGTATCTGTGGATTATTACAGATATTCAGATTATTGCGGTACATAGGTGATATACAGATTTTTGCGGGATATATAGTATGGAAGGAACTCCACCGACGACAAAAGCCTCGCTCTTAAATTTTATGATGATGATGATAGTATGAGAAAAGTTGAGAGTATGGAACAGTTATACTCGTACATGTGTTTCATTTCATAAGGTTATTGATAAAATTCATTCAAATTTCTAAAAATAAGTTTAAGTGGTATTTATTATATAGTTGAACAATAAAAACATTAAAAAAACTACACGACACTATTCAAATTGATTCAAATACGTAAAATTAGGAATACGAACTTATTCAAAGTCAAAATCATTTTTTTTATTTCGGTAACTTAAATAGTCAAAATAAACTACTACTACTTATTACTACGAACTAGTTGATTGGTTAGATTTTTTGCCAGATAAATAGTATAGTAGATCGAAGGATAAATACGAAAAGTAAATTAAGGCGAGATGGTAGTCCAAATGTGTTAATGATTGTCATTTTTCATGACGAAAGGGGTTTGGGTAAAGTTGGCGTCATTTTCAATTTTCGCGGCCACTCACCAAACTTGGTTATTTTGAAAGAACATATCAAGGAGATCAAACTTTATTATGGAGTACATATAGCTAAACTATATCGGAGCTGAGATATAAGGAATTTTATTTTTCATATTTTTGACTAACAATTCAATTCGATTGTAACAATAATGCTAATAAAATGTAAAAACTGGCTTTGTTTATGCTGGTTTTAAACATGCGGCACGATTAGAATGAAATAAGTTTAGTTTCGAACGATATTCAGATGTTTTTATACCTGCCGGGTGTCTCATGACGGCATACAGTTTTGTTTGTTATGAATCTACCATTCTTCAATTCGTTGCACTTTTTACGTTATAGCCATGATTCATACAAAGACCTGTGCCCAAAATAAGACGTATAGAGACCTTCAAGGGCGGATCCAGCATTCGTGTCAGGGGAGGGTCACATGGTCGAGTGAATGTTGTTAGCCCGGCACTTGTTCCCAAGGTATATTTTTGTATAGAAAAAAATATGTATACATCCAATTGGAATTTATGGGGGCATGCCTCTTTATCGGAATGCAATAATAAATCACAAAATTAAATTAAATGAGACCAGTTTGTGACCACGGCTGGATTCCGCTCCAACCGCTTTTGCGAAGATCAAATACATTCACTCCGAATCATACTCGAAGAAGTAACCGAATGGAAGCGTGAAATCAATTTACGTTTGTCGTCTTCGAGAAAGCTTGATACATTGCATTGGCCTAGTATTTGGCACCGGCTTGACGACATCGGAGTCTCGCCCAAGATTAGAGACCTGCTAAAAGTTCTATATTTAAATAACTCCTGCAAATTGCTCACAAAGAACTGATCTCTCAAGATATTGCAGTTTACGCCGGAGTCAGACAAGGGTGTCTTCTCTTGCCTCTTTTATTTCTTACCGTCCTGGGTGCATTATGCTCATAGGAAACGACGGCAAGCGACGCAGTATAGAGTGGGGGTTGTCCGATTAACTATATGACCTAAGACTACGCTGATCACTTGTGTCTGCTCAGTCACAAGCACGTCGACATGCAAGCTAAACTGGACGAGCTACAGCGAGAGGCCGCAAAAGCTGGGCTTAAAATCAATGCGAATAAGATGCAATATGTACTCCTATCTCGGAAGTGTAGTCTCGAAGTCTGGCGGAGCGCAAAAGGATGTTGCTGCTAGAATGTATAAAGCTCGGGCTGCCTTTGAACAACTACGGCCCGTGTGGCGTTCCAAAAAGTAAAGACCTCAGAATAAAACGCAAAATGTTTCGGTCAAACGTCCTATTAAATGGATGTACAACCTGGACGCTAAAAAGTTCACGCCGCCGACCAGCGTCTTTGTGAACTGCTGCCTGCATCAAATACTTGGCATTTTCTGGCCGGAAAGGATTTTCAATGTACAGCTGTGGGAACGATGCCGGGACATGGCAATTGACCTCCAAATTAGGAGCCTCAAGTGGTCATGGATTGGTCATATACTGAGAAGGGATTCCTCATATATCCCGAAGCAAGCTCTGGAGTGAAACCCTCAGGACAAGCGCAAAGTTGGCAGTTCCAAGAAAACCTGGCAATGCACTATTGCAGCGGAGTTCAAGACAATCGGGCTGATCTGGCTCGAAGTGGAGAGCGTAGCCCAAGACCGAGGAAACTGGCGAAACACTGTCGACGCCCTCTGTGGCTACGGTAATTGCCTTGTCGTTGGCTTCTGTTCCGGTCCTCCATAGTGAAGGAAATGGGGCAGATTTGGGACATGGCAGAAGGTGGTCCATTGACTGAATCGTACCACAATTTCACGGGTTATGATTAGAAAAGCTTCTCTTTTTGCGTTTTTCCACCAGCCCGGAGTCTGTTTAAGAACTTCCAAACTGTCCAGGGGAGATCGCCACCCGGTGGGAGTTTCTCATCAGGGAGGATATTGGGGTAGGAAAAAGGATATTTTTTGTATCCATAGCTCCAGACTAGTGTTCTTTGCCTTCTGGTCTTAGACGCCAAACTGTCTAAGGAAGCTGTTTTGGCTCTTTCGACGACATGGTGGGGGTATCTGCCCATACAGGATATGCCGTTGGTTCTTGAACTGTTTTCACTGCGCAAGTTCTTGAACTGTTTGCACTGCGCTAGTTTTGCTGTTTTCACTGTGCTGAAAAACGTCAAACAGGGGACAATCACTAACAATATGCGCAACGTCCTCTACTGCAGCTCCACCTTCGCACGCCGATGACTCTCGGCAACTACACTTAGCCACGAAGTCGTTCGAATCCAGTTTGTGCTCTATTAAGCTGACACCATACACTCCAAGGTAATGAGGATCCGTTGCAACAAGTTTTTAAATGGGATTTAAGTTGACCCCATGGTTTTCGGAATATTAGCATTTTACTCCTACTTACTAGCTGTGTTCAGCTCGGTATTGAGGAGTTCGATTACGGCTTGGTGGGATATTTGTAGCTTCACAGAGCAGTGTTTATTCTTATCATCTGATTTAGCTGAGTGTCTACAGCCAGTTTGTGCAAGATATTCTTCCTCATTAAAAGCTTATTACATAGTTTGTTTATGTGTGTCGGGCGTAAATGTGACTGCGGCCAAAGATAACTCCTAGATATGTTGGTGCTGGTGCTGGGTTATAATGAAGTTTCCAGTAAACTCGACTGTGGGTTCGTATTTCGTCATTTGGTTGGAAAGGTGGAAAGGCATAACTTCTGTTTTGGTGGCGTTTAGCACTAGTGTCCACTTATAACAGTTTAATGCAGAAGACAAAATATGCAAGCCATCTTAGCGTTATGATCGGGAAGTTAACGTGGAAGCTACAGCAGATCAACCTGTAGAAGTTCTTGCTGATCCACCTGTAGAAGTTTCCGCTAATCATGATAATTATGAATACCTTCGTGACCAATCACTGGAGCACTACGACGTGGTTACATGAAGAACTTGTGAACTTAGCCGCTAGCCACAGCGCGAATGGACGCGCGGCCTCGACGACTAATGCGCGGGAAGATTCTAACATGATGTATTGCTAGATCGTCAATAGCCTAGATGTAAAAAAAATATCCAATAGGTTTACTTTAATATACACAAGGTAGGTGCATCACAAGGGCTGATGCGAGGGGGGAGGGAAGGTTGGGGGAGCGTCGACCTCCAGGTCATAGCCCTCCTTAGAACAGAGGCACGCGAATGTTCTCAGGATTATTTTGAGCATCGACCACTCATTCGACCATATGACCCCCCCTGACGCGAAAGCTGGATCCGCCCTTGATTAAAGGAAGGTTTTCTTACCTTCTTCTCCTAATTCTGCGTTTTTCTACAGCTGTTAGGTAAGATTAGTGCCATAGTGTAACGTTTAATGTGTATTATTCTTGTGAAATTCAAGCAAAAAATAAATATTTAAAAAAAATCATACCTCAGCTCCGATATTACTTAGAACAATAATTACCACTACGATATGTTTCTCTATGAGGGTGCTATCAAATAGTAATATAATTATCCCTGGCCGCGAAAAATAAAAATGACGCCACTGGTCCATACAAAATTACCCAAACCCCTTTACCTACTTAGAGTTTAATTACGAACTTGAAATTAATACAGCATTTAATACACAATATGTGAAAGAGTCTGAAACGTATACTTTTTTAAATATATATATATATTTGGTTAAAAAAAATCATAAAGTCCCCTCTATGAAAAATCTTTCAAGTCAGAATTCTTAAAATTTTCAGCGACAACATATATATTTTTTTTAATTTATAGCAAATATATCTATTGTAATAAAGTCTGAATCGAACACTTTTTTTTCTTGTCTAATATTTCAAAAGATATTTAAGAAATACCATAAAAATTATAACCTCTTCAATCTCCTGAAAATAACAGCAAAATTGTGCTATGCAAAAAACAATCTTATTACTATGCGTCCACGCTTGGCTCTCGCTTCGTTCTTGCGTGTCAGTCGGCCGCCGCCCGCGTTCATGTGACGTCGTCTCCGGACGCTCTTTCTTCTGAATTAAACAATTTTTTTTCGTACTTTTGTGAAAGAAAAATTGAGGGATCAGCATTTTTGTGCAGTGCTGTGAAAATGGGAAATAAGAAATCTATGAAAATAGCGAAAGAAATGACAATAAAAGAAAAATAAATCAAAACGACGGAATGTTTGGGTGAGTTTGAGTATCATATTCCATTCCAATTTCAAAAATGGTGTTTATCTGGAAAGGCTATAGAATTTTTCTCACCCAGCTTGCTTGTAGCAGCTACGTAAGCGTAGAGTAATGGAAAGTACACAGAGCCTGCATGCATATAGCCTGAATAAAGTGCAACTTACATGCATTTTCATATTGTTTATGTAAATCAATGTGTTGTATATTTTATTTTTCAGCTCAAAGAAGAGATGCCAAGATTTTGGTGGTGACAAATTGAATCATTATGATTCGTCAAGCGACAAAACGAAGGCTCGTGAATCTGTTGAGTAAGTACCTTTTTATTATTATTATAGAATTGCTTTCTCATACTTTTAAAAGTGGTGACTAGTTAAAAAGTATGATGTTTTAGATTGCAAAATTATTATATTACACAAAAATTTAAGATCAGAATCTCCATGTACACGATTTTAAGATAGTATATTTATTTCAGGCATTGCACCGTTAATCCTAAACT
Organism: Ephestia elutella; assembly: GCA_018467065.1. Classification (NCBI taxonomy): domain Eukaryota; kingdom Metazoa; phylum Arthropoda; class Insecta; order Lepidoptera; family Pyralidae; genus Ephestia; species Ephestia elutella. The sequence goes on from CM031575.1 coordinate 7,178,780, forward strand.
GACCGAGTTACAGACATTGGAACCAGCAGTTATAATAACATCAGAGGCTCGACACCTCAAAGGAAAATATAAGTAAACCGTAAACAGTTTTGCAATTTTTTATTTTTAAAAAAGCTAGTTTTTAAAGTGTGTGTGTATTTTTTATGAAATATTATCTTTGCGTTGGTTCAGTATCCCTTAAAATAAGTATTTAGAACTTACTTTGGGACTAGAATCTATGTGATTTGACAGTATATAATAATTTTTTTAACTGTGTCATTAGGGCCATTCAAAGTATTTTTATGTTATTTTTATGAATGATGTTATCATAAATGTTGAATATTAAATTTTGAAAATTTTTTTTTTTCAAAAATTGATCACGTTTTTTTCTATTTACTTAGTTTTACTTGTTAGGGAGTCACAATTCACCAATATGATATTTATTTAGTCCTTGCAGCTGAAAGCTAAAGCACTGAAATATTTACCATTCTACGCTCTTACTGTTTTGTTCTTCAAACATTGTACGCTTAAAAGAGCAAAATAGTAAATTTTGCGACCGGTAATCATTTTGCGCTTTTAACATTATGCGCCTAAACGCCCCCCAGCTATAGTGTAGCAATGGCTTATATGTATAGGCACTGTCTAGTCTAGCCTAGCACAGTCTAGCCATAAAAATTGTTGTGTATATTTTATAAAAAATAAAAATAAATGAACCATCTTAAACGAATTGTTTTTTTGACCCTTACGATATCGCCGAATAGCGGCTAAAAAACGCAAATGGTCTCTTTCGCAATATGTCGCATTAGGGACTTTAGATTTTTAAAGAACAACATAATTATTTTAAGTAACTTATTTACATTTAAATTTATAATAAAATTCCTCACCAAATAAAAGAGCTGAATTTAAAATTGTTTAAAAAACATATGAAAATGTTGCTAGTTGACAAATGCTATTACAGTATTAGAGATTTTCTAGATGATAAATTTTGACATCCCTGACATATGTATTTAATTGTTTATTATTCCTATGATTGACTTATTTTAATTATATTTTTTTGAGTGTATTATCATATTTTTTAAGTATATTTTGAATTTATTTGCGGCAAGCCATCTGACTTAATTTGCACACCGTTTTCAACGGTTGAACATTGCTGCTCTGTAACATCATGCATTTTATGTATGTATTAACAATGTTTTTTTGGCAAATAAATATATCTTTATCTACATACAGTAAACAAAAACCCTAAATGTGGTAATGTTGGTTGGTACTTAAATTTACTTCATATATATATTTTGCATAAGTGACATTCCACAAAATATGATTTTTACGGGGGAAATTTTGTGTAAGAGACCTTGGAAACCATTTGCGACTTAGCCCAATAGGCACTTTATGAAAATTCATAGCATAAAATGCAGGGAAATAAAACCAAAAACTCTGAGAGTGTTTATTTTTATTTAGATTATTATGTCTTGATTTATAGTCGTGACATGTTTGTAAACTACAGGTGAAATAAATAAATAATATTATTATTTAAATATTTATCTGATTTTAATTACCCAATTAATTTGATATTAGCTATCTAGGGCTGCGCATAAGCAACCACATTCCTTGCGACCGTCGCGTTCCGCTGCTCACCACGCCTCGCCACCGCTACCGAGTGTGGCAAGCGTTGACGTCAGCGCACACTAGGTGGCGCTAAAATCGTGGTTTAGCTGACATGTTTGTGTTATTTTTTCAATTTCCATTTTTTTTCTTACTAGCGCTCCGCCCTGTCTTCGCTCGAGAGGTACATACATAAATTGTAGCGTATGTCCTATTGGTAAAATATTTTAAAAAATTAGTTCGGATGGGATTTTAAAAAATTGTTAGTTGTGTATTGCAAAATAGATATTATTTTCACTCATTGCACCCCAAATGCAAGTATACTGGAGCCATCAACGATCTCATCTCTGCGTTATGCATACACTGTACCGGTGTGCCGGCGCAGGTGTACGTGTGGACTATTCTAATTGGTTAATGAGTTCCGCGGGATCCGCCCACTATGTCTATGTGTGTCTAAGGTGTCTTTGGTTGTGTGCTCGTTAATCGTTTTGAAGTTGAGCTAGGACCTGGTCTTAAAGGTTGTATCTACTAGTGTATCGAGAACTGGATATGTTTCAAGGAACCGGGATTTTCGGTACCGGACTATGCTGGAACCGGGATTCCCGGGATTTTCGGTACTTTCAATTTTTTTTTCAACAATAATTAATTTGCCTTTATTTATAACTAGCTTTCGCCCGCGTGAATTTCCCACGGGAACAGTGCTTTTTCCCGGGATGAAAGGTACCCTTTGTCCTGTAGTGTATTCATGTTTATTTTACTTTTATTCTTGTCTATTTTACTATTATGATTACTTATTTAGCTCAAAATGTTCTTTTTTACACTTTCTATTGTAAAATTTCTACGTTGCTAAGGAATATTTCTTTAAACTTACCGTTATATCTTCATTTTTGGTTGTTTTATAGTATATATGTTTTTCCAACATATTTAATGTACTTTTCTACACTTTTCGATGATCACTTCTTTAAATTTTATTAAAATTATTTATGTCTTTCCTTATTATAAACAATTTTGATTGTCAAGGATTGTGACAAGTCAGATTTTATTTTTCTAAAATTCTATAAATTTCTATGCGAACCTCTTCACAAATGTTCTAATTTCGTATTTTATTTGAAAATTATGAAGCAATACGAAATTCTAAATCGAGGCCTATATAAAGACACTGAATGTCAGTCCGAGTCAGTCTTGATCTTCTGAGAAACAGAACGGTACGAACTATAAAGGTCTTGTCTCGGGGCCTGCTGACCCCGGGACCCTGCAAGCCTTCGCGTCGTTAATCAATATCTAACACGAAGAAGTTGCTGTGACCTGTGGATTGAAGTCTGGAATAAAGGCACACACTATCGCCTGCCACCCCTGCTGTGCTGCTGTGACCTGTGGCCGAAGCCTGGATTAAAGGTACTCACTTTCGCCTGCCATCCCTACTGTGCCGCCAGTACATCTTCAACCCTATTGTGCCGCCGGACAAACTTTACCCCCTGTCGGAATTTCCCCGACTATCCTGTCCGTGCCGTATCCGTAATTTTATTTGGAACTCTATCCGTGTCTGTGCCGTATCCGTGATTTCTTTGGAACTCTGTCCGTGCCCGTGCGGTGTATTTTTATATTTTAAATTGTATTTTTTATTAATTTAAATTAAATATTAATTTCTCTTAAAAATCTGTTATTATTACATAACAGTTGGCGCCCATCGCATCTTTTGGCTCTGTCTCTCCTCTAAATTCTAAAAACACATCTACACGTTCTCTTAATTTTGGCTTAGATTCTCGACCTTAAACACTAAATTAACTTCACACTGGTCTCTTTTTCACATTGAACTCATTAATACTCAATATTTATTCAATAAATATTTATTTTATTGACTAACTTGACTTGGACTTAGACTCTATAACTTGACTTTAACTCTTTACTAAACTAAGGTACTATACTTAGGTACTTTACTTTGTACAAGTACTCCTAAACTTCTACTAAAATGTCTCGTCCAATTGCATATAGTCTGCTCAATAAAGCCGAGTTAGAATACGAAGTCAAGGTTAGACTGGAGGAACCAGCTGATAAGCTCCCTCAATTAAAAAACAAGTCGTTTCGCTTACGCAATCTATATTGAGCGATGACATTATAGATTCTCCTTTGCCAATTGAGGATGATCTCAACGGGATTGAAGCTACATTAACTTACACTGAATTAAAATTAGTCTCACTTGAGTCGGGTAACTCAAAAATTCTCCCTAAAATAGAGACTTATTTAAATCATCTACACTATCGCTTAGATAGAATTGATTTAGATTTACACAGTGATAAAAAAGAAGAATTTGATGTCCTCAAAGATAAATTTGTCGAACTTGAAAAACGATTTGAACCTTTTACTTTTCTGAACGCAGAGCAAAATGTTTCCACGCCCACTCCACCCCTTCCTCAAATTACAACTTCACCTCTTCCTCAATCTTCTTCTGTTCTCAGTAGTTTCAATCCTGAAATCCTACAAAATTTGGTACTTCCTTCTTCCTTAAACGACCTAAAAAGATTTGCTATGATGGTAAAACCTGTCCGAAATCTTTTCTTCAAAAAATAGAAGAATTTCGTATTTCTCGAAATATTTCGAAAGAGAAACTTCTAAACAAAGCTTTCGAAATTTTTACTGACAATGCTTTACATTGGTTTAGATTTCAAAAAGAACTAAATTCTAACTTAACTTGGGACGAAGTTACTAATCTTTTGATAAGAGACTTCGGTGAACCTGACTACGACTATAAACTACTAAATGCCATCAGGAATCGAACCCAAGGTGACAATGAATCCATTGTAATTTATGTCTCACTTATGTTCGGTATGTTCTCACGTCTTACCAAAAAACTTTCCGAGTCTGAGAAACTCGAAATTTTACTAAGGAACATAAGACCTTGTTATTTGATGTTCGTAGCCTTAAAAGATGTTGACTCTGTCGTTTCTTTGATCAATACCTGTCAAAGTTATGAGAAAATTCTAGATAGAGATAAAAACTTTAAGGAACCTGATAATGTAAATAATTCTTTTAGCTCAGAATTTAATTATAAATTACCTTCCCCTTCTACTTCTAATGCTAAACAATTCTTCAACAAAAATAATTTTCAGTCTCAGTTTCAAAAACATACTTACTTTAATAAAAATAACTCTCAGCCTCAATCGAAGCAATCTGTAAATACAATTAATAAGTCTGCTAGTGTATCTCCTAATCCTAATATCTATTGCGTACGCTGTCGTACCAATGGTCATTCTCTTAACGAATGTCCTCAACCTAGATTTTTAATATGTTTTAAATGTGGTACAAAGGATGTTAAAACTCCTGATTGCCCTAAATGCAATGCCGGCAAATCTTCAACTAATTCAAAAAACTAAAATGTGACTTGGATAATAAATTTAATCATAAAGATTGGAATGATTGGTTATTAACAATAAAAAACTTTTTCCTCTGTTATAGAACTTCTTCTGTTCTCTATGAGAATGAAAAGGATTTTAATCGTCCTTTTATCAATGTATCAATTGATAATGTTTCATTATCAGGACTTTTAGATAGTGGCAGTTCTTTAACTATTTTAGGAAAAAATTCACATCTTGAAATTCTGAAATTGGGTTTTTCGTTATCCAAGTCTAAGTCGGTTGTTGTGTCTACTGCTAATAATCATAAACTCAAATCTTTAGGTCACTTTGATCTTCCTATTACTTTTAATGGTCAAACTCATTTAATTAGAGCTTTCGTTTTCCCAGAAATAACTCCCTCACTAATCCTTGGGGTAGATTTTTGGAAAAAGTTTAACTTAGTACCTAACTTATTTTCTACAATATTTAATAATAATTGTCTTGCAATTTCAGACGATAAAAAAATTTTACCTTACGATAATCTTTCCAAATCTCAGAAGGATATCGCTGATGATATCATTAATCGTTTTAAAAGTATTTCTTTTGAAGAAAAAGGTGAGTTAGGTCGAACTAACCTAATTTGTCATAAAATCGATACTGGCGATAATCCTCCCATTAAACAACGCTCGTATAGACTTTCTCCTATAAAACAACATGCGCTAATCAACGAGGTTGATAAGATGCTTGAATGGAAAGTTATTGAAAAATGTGAGAGTCCTTGGTTATCTCCCGTTTTAATAACTCCTAAAAAGAATGGCGAATGGCGATTCTGCGTCGATAGCAGAAAACTTAACTCAATTACTCGAAAAAGATGCTTATAGTCTCCCTTTAATTAATGAAATACTGGATCATTTAAAAAATGCTAAATACCTTTCTAGCATTGATATTGCTAAAGCTTTTTGGGAAATTCCCTAAATCCTGCTGACAGAGATAAAACAGCATTTTATGTGCCTGGTAGAGGAATGTACAGATTTGTTGTCATGCCCTTCGGACTTACTAATGCTCCAGCTACTCAACAACGTCTTATGGATACGTTATTTATTCCTGAATTTGATAATAAAGTCTTTTGTTATCTTGATGATATCGTTATTATTAGCGAATCATTCGAGGAACATATATCGTTTCTAATCAAAGTATTTGAAAAACTATCTTATGCCGGTCTAACTATTAACTTTGAAAAGAGTGTATTCTTTAAAAACGAATTAAAATACTTAGGTTACGTGGTAAATGAACACGGTCTTTGTGCTGATCCTAAAAAATTGATTCTATTCTGGAATACCCTATTCCATCTTCTCGTAAAGAAGTTCGTCGATTTTTAGGAACATGTAGCTGGTTCCGTCGATTTATTCCTAATTTTAGCACTATTGCTGCTCCGCTTAATAAACTAAATAGTGGTGGTAAAAATGCTGCTAAATTTGTTTGGAACTCAGATGCTAATCAAGCTTTCCTTAAATTAAAAGAAGCTTTAGTAACTACACCAGTACTTTCTTGTCCTGATTTCAATCTCCCTTTTTCAGTGCACACTGATGCATCAAATTTTGGTATAGGAGCTATGCTTACTCAAATAAAAGAAGACAAAGAAGTTGTCATAGCTTATATGAGTAAATCTCTTAATAAAAATGAACAAAACTATTCTACTACAGAGAGAGAAACCCTTGCTGTTATCACTGCTCTCGAACATTGGCGTTGTTATTTAGACAATGGCAGACAATTTGTCATTTACACGGATCATGCTGCTCTAAAGTGGTTTCTAAATCTGTCAAATCCTTCTGGCAGACTTGCTCGATGGACTGTACGTCTATCTTCTTTTAACTTCATTCTAAAACATAAAAAAGGTAAAGAAAATGTAGTACCGGATTTGTTATCTCGTTCTAAAAATCTATCGGATAATAAAACTAACTTAAATGTTTCAGTTTTAACGGTGGAAGAACAGTATAATAAAGTTTTACAAGGCTGTCAAAACAATCCTGATAGTTTTCCAAACTATACTATTAAGGACAATAAGCTTTATCGTTTTTCTCGTTCCCTTCATACTATAACGGATGACTTCGTATGGAAAGAAGTTCCTCATCCTGGTGATAGAGAAAATCTGATTAAAAGTAATCATGGTTTGCCTGGTGAACCTCACCTTGGAATTTTTAAAACCTATAAAAAACTTTCTCTTTTATATTATTGGACAGGAATGTTCAAAGACATTGCTCAATTAATAAGTGAATGTGAGTCTTGTCTTGCTTATAAGCATCCTAATCATTCACCTTATGGTCCCATGGGTAAACCTAAAGTTTGCTCAAGACCCTTCCAATGTATTTCTCTTGATTTAATGGGTCCTCTTCCCATGACAAGAAAACGCAATCAACACATCCTAGTTGTGAATTGTTGTTTTTCTAAATATACTTTAATCTTTCCCCTTAAACGTGCTATCGCTAAAGATATTATCGAATGCCTAGAAAACTTTGTATTTCTTATACATGGTGTACCTCAAACTATTATTATGGACAATGGTTCTCAATTTCAATCTAGAGAATTCAAAAAGCTTCTGGATAACTATAAAATACCTTTTATCTTTTATTCACCTCATTATTGCCCGCAAGTCAATCCCACTGAAAGGTATAACAGAACTATTGTTACGGCTTTAGCGTCTCTTGTAGGTGATGATCATAGATCCTGGGACATTTTTCTTCCAAAAATCCAATATGCTATGAACAGTACAGTTAATGCAGTTACGGGTTATTCCCCAGCATTTCTAGTTTTTGGCAGGGAAACTATCAGCTGTGGTTCTGTTTATACTCCTACGAATAACCTTGACGAATTTACTTTCTTACCTCGTGATATTTATGCTACTAATATAGGATTACTTGCGACAATTTTTGACAAAGTACAAGTAGCTCTATTTGACTCCCATACTAAAAATAGTGTTCGATATAATTTACGACATACTATAAAAGAATTTAATGTCGACGATTATGTTTGGCGTAAGAACTATGTGCTCAGTAATGCCGGTTCTTACTTTAGTGCCAAATTAGCACCTAAATTCGTTCGGTGTAAAGTTATACAAAAACTCTCTCCACTGGTATATATCCTTGAGGACGCTAGCGGTTCTCGTGCAAAATGGCACATAAAGGATATCAAGACTTAGAATTTATTTTAATTTTACTTTTACTTGACTAATGTATATACTTTATTTTTGTTTGTTCTCATCTTCAATTACTAGTTACATTTTTGGCATTTTCTCATTTCCTTTCATTTTCATTGCTATCATCGGCTCTTAAGCCACTAAAGAACTAAACTTTAATGTTCTACTACATCTCTCTACACAGTCTTGTGTTGAGACTTTAATTCGCATTACTTATGTAATGTGCACTACTCTCTTTACGCAAGTTTGCATTGCGTACTCTTTATTTATTTCTTTCTTTGAGCGGTTGACAACTCGTAAAATAAGCCCTTGTCATACATAAGAAATACGTAAATATATACGTTAAATTATACATAAAAGTACTATACTTACTTAATACTCATTCTTACTTGTATATATTTTCATTCTATCTTTATTACATTACTTTCTTTCTGATGAGCGGTTGACTACTCATAAAATAAGCCTTCAGTCATATCATATTCATATATCATTTTATCATCAATGGGATTTCAGCGTGAGCGGATTACAACTCCTTAAATAAGCCAATTGTTACGTAGTACTACTAGGCAGGTACTTATCTTGGAGTAGGAGCCATTGACTGTGAGCCCTACCCCTAAGTTTGATCGATTTTAGTATGAAAGGTTTATTGTAATATGTAAGATTTGGTATGATAGGCTGGTATGAAAGTGTTGTCTATTAACCTTCAAAATTTTCACTTAGTGTAAAAATTTTCAGGGGTTTTGGGGGAAATGTAGTGTATTCATGTTTATTTTACTTTTATTCTTGTCTATTTTACTATTATGATTACTTATTTAGCTCAAAATGTTCTTTTTTACACTTTCTATTGTAAAATTTCTACGTTGCTAAGGAATATTTCTTTAAACTTACCGTTATATCTTCATTTTTGGTTGTTTTATAGTATATATGTTTTTCCAACATATTTAATGTACTTTTCTACACTTTTCGATGATCACTTCTTTAAATTTTATTAAAATTATTTATGTCTTTCCTTATTATAAACAATTTTGATTGTCAAGGATTGTGACAAGTCAGATTTTATTTTTCTAAAATTCTATAAATTTCTATGCGAACCTCTTCACAAATGTTCTAATTTCGTATTTTATTTGAAAATTATGAAGCAATACGAAATTCTAAATCGAGGCCTATATAAAGACACTGAATGTCAGTCCGAGTCAGTCTTGATCTTCTGAGAAACAGAACGGTACGAACTATAAAGGTCTTGTCTCGGGGCCTGCTGACCCCGGGACCCTGCAAGCCTTCGCGTCGTTAATCAATATCTAACACGAAGAAGTTGCTGTGACCTGTGGATTGAAGTCTGGAATAAAGGCACACACTATCGCCTGCCACCCCTGCTGTGCTGCTGTGACCTGTGGCCGAAGCCTGGATTAAAGGTACTCACTTTCGCCTGCCATCCCTACTGTGCCGCCAGTACATCTTCAACCCTATTGTGCCGCCGGACAAACTTTACCCCCTGTCGGAATTTCCCCGACTATCCTGTCCGTGCCGTATCCGTAATTTTATTTGGAACTCTATCCGTGTCTGTGCCGTATCCGTGATTTCTTTGGAACTCTGTCCGTGCCCGTGCGGTGTATTTTTATATTTTAAATTGTATTTTTTATTAATTTAAATTAAATATTAATTTCTCTTAAAAATCTGTTATTATTACATAACAGTCCTTCTCCGTACTTCCAGCTATGTGTATGCGAAATTCCAGGAAGATTGGTTCAGTAGTTAAAGTGTGAAGACAAACAAACAAACTCATTTATAATATTAGTTAGGATTAGGATAGGATTAATGACTTATTAAGAATCAGCCTTTAGCAACAGTAAAACTTAGTATTTATTAATTATCTAGTTAAAATCAGACCACAATTGAAAGTACTCTTAATTAACGCCGTGAAACTAGTATGAACAATAAAATTACAAATAATATTGAAATCAAATACATATAACATTCAGATAAAATCTACGCCAACAGATTTACATCTAACAATCAAATAAAATCTAGCAATCACAGATAAATTATTTGGTCATTTTAAAAGATTTTTTTTTCTTTGTAATATATGTCATCAAAAAGATCAACGCGTCCAAAGTTACATGACCTAAACGCGATCTTATTTTATTACACAGCAGGCCAGCTGAAGAAAAAATCTTTTCTGGCTCAACACTGGTGGATGGAATGGAACACTCAGAAGATGACCATAAACTTATGATGAATGTCGCCAACGATCGCCTCCATTCTCGAAAAGAGCCACATTGATCTAACATCGTCCTTCCGAATCATTTGCCATATTTTTAAACGGATTAATCCGTATAAATACTTAATTACAAAAACAAACAATGAGTTCTATGCGTTTTCAATGATGTCAATTTACGATTTGAATAGTAGTTTTAGTAGTTTGACCTCATCTCTGTCCTCGGGAAAGATTGTGGTCAAGAGCAAACCTATATTTAATTTAAAAAAAAAATCCCGAAAGTACCGAAAATCCCGGTTCTTGTATTTTAATTCCCGGTTCTATTACCGCCACAAAAAACCGGGAAATCCCGGGATTTTCAGTACCGGGATTTCCCGGTTCTATACACTAGTATCTACGACCTTCACCTCTGTCGTGTTTAGATCTTTAAAAAAAAAGTTAATCTGCGTTTTGCCATTGACCCTCGCACAAATCGCATGCCGATCGATCGTGAATTATATCTGTGGCCGAATAAAAATGTAAACTACCGCATTCAAGGACATTAATATTATATTTATTGCAAAGTGACCTAAAAACTCTTATGATAATTACAGTAGAAATATTTGTCAAACTTAGGTTGTTATTTATCTTTATTATACCTAAACTTACTTTAATCACTTCTGAGACCCCTGCTCATCCTAAGCTCTCATAATGACACACATTAAATTGTTCAAAAGCTGTTAAAATTATTATTATTTTTAAAATGCAACAACACGTCGTGTCGTCGCCCACATGCCGAGGGAACAATGGGCCAAAACGTTAACTTCATGGGCTCCACTCAAAGAAAACCGGCTTCCTAGAAGGCCCCGGCGAAGATGGCAGGATGACTTAGATTCACACTCTGCAGAATGGATATCAATAGCTCAGGATAGAGATAAATGGAGGGAGGATAGGGAGGCCTTTGCCCAGCAGTGGGATCTAAACGGCTGAATAAAAAAAAATCAACAAAGCAACTAAATCCAAGGCAAAAATGATCATGTTTTATGACGTTACGAAAACATTAACATAATTGCTTTGAAGTATTTAAATGTTGCAAGCAAAGGGCTATTTGTAGGCCCTTGGGCAAAAACGCCACCTTCAGCCTTACATGACCACTTATTAACAATTAGACAATTTACTTCCCACTGCATTGCTGACCGCGCCCTAAGGAACCAAAGAATTTATATCGCGTCTCGAAAACACTTGGCCTGATTTCTTTGTCTGTTATCATGTCACATTTTGTTAGTTACACATGTCATTCATTTATTTCATATTTATGTATTTGACTCTCTCAATTTATCAAAACGTATTTTACATTTTATATAAGAAGTGGCTTAGGTATCAAACCCTTTGCTTTTTTCTAATTTCTTGATAAAAAGTAAAGTCTCTTTTAATGGTCCTTTAGAGTAAATTCGGGTTTAATCGACGCTCTGGCCACGTGGTCCTACTAAAACAGGATATAAGAACCATTAATCATTACTATAAAATATATGATATTTAGATGTTAGACATGATTTGCTCTTTAGGCCACGATATAAACAAACAAATTGAGCAATATTCAAATTCAAACAAAGACAGTTTACTCTTTAAACTGACAGAGGAGTTACGCAATGATAACACGGTTGTGTGCATTAAATACGTCAAGATATGTATCAAAAGACCATGGTCAAGACATTTTTGACTATTATTGTGAAATTCGGAGTATATAGTGATTGAATACAGTTGAGCAGATAAGGCACATTTCCAACGTTAAGTATTTACGTATTAACCATTTTCAAAAATCTTTTTGAAACATTTCTAGCAACAATACAAGATTTATAGCAACAACTAGTCATACCAAATTATGAATAGCTGTTGCATAGTAATCTTTATAATTTGCAGATTATTTTACTGACTTACATTAGCAGCACCTAGGCCGTGATTTGACTGATTGATATGATTGATTCATTAGCTAAACTTAAATCACCTTGTGTTATATTACTGATAATACTACCATTTAATTTCATATTTTTGTTAACAATAGACATTCATTCAATGTTGTATTCCTACTATGATAGTCTGATAAATGACTTTTATTTTTTATATTATTTTTAACTAGCTTTCGCCCACGACTTCGTCCGCGCGTAATTTACTATTGTTAATATATCAGGTTCTAAGTGAAGGATCAAGATGAAACCTACGCTAGATTTTAAGTTAGACTTTCAACAATACAACAGTGAAAACCGCATCAAATTTGGCCCAGTAGTTTTTGCGTGATGCGCGTACAAACATACAGACAGAAAGACAGAAAAAATTAAAAAAAAAATGGTTTTAGCTTCTATTGACCCTATAAAGACCCCTCGTAGGTTTTTTTTCTTAAATATATCCTATGTACCGGCACAGACCAGTTACAGTTGTATTATATGTATTGATATTGATTGATATTATCTTATAAACAATCTTTACCCACTTGAAAACAAGGAAGCATAACGACCTAACCGATCACAATTTTGTTCTACCTACTCGCTTGTCGCTCTAAGTCTGACCATAGACCACAGATTAGGCGTCGACAACCTCGACATGACTGATGGGGTACCAAACTCACTTCCACCATTTGAAGTATGCGGTAGTTGGCTTGTCATTGACCAAAATTTCCACGTAATTTATAGCACTTGAATTATTCAAATGAAGTCTTACACTGCCATTACAGGCATATTTGAATTTCGGCTACATAAATTTATTAAGTGTATTAACAATTTGTTAGTAATTTGTCAACTAAATTCATTTTCGTAATTCATTATCACAGTTTTACATACCTAATTATATTTCTTTTGGAGATTGCTGAAGGACGTTTTGTCTGATTAGTTTATTCTTTGATTAGGTATAATAAAGAAGAAGAAAGGAAGAAGGGGCCCAGGGAGACCAAGACAAAGTTATATGAGGCAAATAAAGGAGAAAGTGAGTCGTGTCGTATAAAGAAGTGAAAGAATTAGCAATGGAAAGAGAAAAATGGAAGGAACTCCACCGACAAGAACCTCGCTCTTAAATTTTATGATGAGGTATAATAAATTGAAATCATCAACAAATAAATAATCCAATCTCCATATTCATTCAGTAACTGAATATGTTACTTCTGCAGACTTAACCTACCTATACCTACTTTATTTAATTTATTTAAGTGAGGAATAACTACTAATGAGCTTATATAATAGCATCTTTATTTCCGTAGTTTTTGTGTGTATTTTTTGTGCTATTCTACTTAAATATACTTATTTTGGTCCAAGATAAATAACTTATTTAAGAACCTAATTTTGATAAAAATGAATCTGTCAGTAAAAAAATATTCTAACTACAGTCATGTTTCTCACGGATTTATATATCGGTATCGACCGACGTCGATAAATCATTCGGTAATGTATGATGTAAAAATAATCACATCCGTAAACTCAGTCTAGACTAAATATAAATCTATGGAAATGGAGCTTATAAACCTGTTATTTATCAATCTAAGAACATTGAGTGGAGATCTATAAACATGTCTAGTCGCATTGTTATTCTTCACGACAGTTTTATTGATAAATTTAACTGGCTGCTTAGAAATTCTGCAATACAGTCAACAGACATCACCTTACTCAAATTTATTGAAAATTCGCCTCTAATTTAATCTAATAAGATCCATGCAGATAACTTGATATGCTGATGACTGTACTGTTCGAATAGAATTATTACATCGCCGTAGAAATCAACTTTGTTTCAATGATAAAAGATTTAAATTACTTCAGCCAAACATTGTTGCAATAAAATGGAGCTACTGAATCTAAGTTGCAAAAACCAAGTTCTATTTACCCCCTCTTACCTATCATTGTGAACCATATTCAAAAGACCATCTGGCATGTGTTACAAATATTTTATTGTCTTTGATATCGTCTAAAGAGAATACGAGACCAGGGTCACAGGAAAAAGTTAATTGTGTTTTTTACAGTTTTTATTTGACTTATCTAGAACGGAAATATTAACGAACCTCACCTGGTATCTTTATATTTTTTATTTAATTCTTTCGTGTGCTTTTGTCGTCTTTCTTATCGTGATCTTATAAATTTGTGAGTATGGATGTATGTCACTCATTCACGCAAAAACGGATAAAATTTTTGAAAAAAATATGTGGATAAACCCGGGAATAATATTCTAGGGTTTATATCTATTAGTATAGATATAGGCCCGAGACTTTGTTCCCGCGGGAATTTCGGGAAATCCTCTCTTAGTGCTTCCCTACACTCCCTAAGAAACTACATGGCAAATTTTAGATTTCTTTCTTCAAGTAGTTCTGGCTGTGCGTTGTCTGTCAGTCACTCAGTCAGTAACTAAATAATCCTAATCCTAACTAATATTATAAATGTGAAAGTGAGCTTGTTTGTTTATTTATTTGTTTGTTACCTCTACACGCTTTATCTACTGAACCAATTTTCGTGAAATTTCGCATGCACATAGTTCGAAATACTGAGAAGGACATAGGGTACCTTTCAACCCGGGAGCACTGTTCCCGTAGGAAATTCACGCGGGCGAAGCCGCGCGAAAAAGCTAGTTTAATTATAGCGGATGAAAAGTACCCTAATACATAAATATCAGGGAACTTTTTATTCAGAGAGCGTAATTAGGGCGCCAGTCATCTAAAAGTGCCTCACCTGTATTGGCCCTAGGGTCTCTAGCTGCTGCGGCGGACAGCCCACCGTATCCCGAAGCCCCGAAACCCGAGGCCCCGAAGTTGGTGCCAAAGTACCCATCGGAGAAGTCCACATCGTAACCGAACTGGGCCGATGTCAGCGCTATGCACGCACATACCACTACTGCCTGCAAGACAAGAAAAGAGGCATGTTGGTACATACAGGGATAATTTACACATATTCAGCTAACCCCGAGGCAAGTTTCCTTGTGTATGCATGCATGTGTGTACACACACAAAGAAACTTGCGACAACTTGGAAGCTTGAAAGAAACTTGGAACAAGGGAACTCAATGGTAGATACCACATTTTTTATATAAACTTCCAAGAAGATAAGGAACTCGTCGTAGTAAGGTAGGTGTAGGTACAGTCACGAGCGTTGATATGTATCCAATTTAAGACCTTATTACATTGTCATAAGGACCTATGTGTTAAGGACTATTAATGCTCGTGACTGTACGTGCCATTTCATTTCCTTATTATCATTTTTTTATAGTAACATAACATTCATCAAACAAGTGATGCAGTGTGTTTTTTGCGGAAAAAAATAATTCGAAAGGCGAATGGTACAGAACATAATATCAATACTACCTACTTCCTAAATTTTAGATGACTAGACACTTTATAATTCTCTGTGTCATTCTAATCTTTACATTCTAGGAAATGTCACTAGGTTAATGTAGTTATAATAGTACTGAGCTACTAATACATCCTGATTGTTTGTTTGTGTATCCAATTTATTTTTGTGAATTAAAAAATGGGTTCCAGAGGGGCGTAGGCGAAGAGGAAGACCGCGAAAGAGATGGCGCGATGACATCGAAAGTTATCTGCGGGGGTGGAAGCGGGCTTCACTCAACAGAGAATTGTGGAAGGAGAAAGGGGAGGCCTTTGCCCAGCAGTGGTACACATCACCAGGCTAAAAAAAAAAGTTTCGATGTATATTGTAACTTAAAACTAAATACCTAATACCATCATTAAAAATATTCATAGTAGCAGTTCATTCGTAGTACCAGGCAATTTCAAACAGAGAAAATGTAGCAAAAACATTTTGAAAGCAAATCAAAATGTTTCTATGAAAATCAACCAATTTTCTTATTCTGAAATGGCACCACTTAGCATAAAATACGAGCATATAAACTGCTCAATACGAAACTTATTCAAGCCTTAAGGGACACTTCATAAATCAACTTCATTAGCTTATCAAATGCCAACAATTACTATGTAAGTTGGTTAAATCGTTAACGTTTAGAAACAAGTCCAACTACCTACTTTTATTTAATTAGATTTGCATAAATGAATGAGCCTATTTGAGTGATAATTATCGCATCAATTAATAAGAATTATTTATTTATTTAAAACTTTAATGCATAAAATTACAAAAAATGTGTACAAATGATGGACTGAGCACCTTATGGCATTCTCTATTAGATATGAAATCATCAACAACTTTACTTTTTAGAGTTCCGTAGTCCGACAAGGAACCCTTATAAGATCGTTCTGTCCGTCCGTCCTAGTCTGTCACAGCAGAATATCTTCTACGTTTATGGACTGATTTACATGTAACTTGGTTCGAGGATACTTCACATATAGATCCCATTTTTAAAAATACAAAAAAATAAAATTACCCCTTTTTAAGGGTACCTCCTCATACATGTAAAGACGGGGGTGAATTATTTTTTTGAGTGCACCCCCTTGTGTGGGATATCGTTGAAAAGGGCTATAAAAATAAGGTAGGGTTTCCATACAACACTTTTTATCAGCTGTACCATTTGCGAGATATAGCCCGCCAAAGTCGTTTACACAGTGTCCCCCCCCCTGTAATTTCTAAAGTCTTGGACCTATAAACTTCAAATCACTCACGTAAAGAAACAGGCGCGGAAACTCTTATTTAAAATTGTTTCGGGTACTTCGGTGTTGGTCGGGTCATGTGATGAATACTTTTGAAATTATAAATAAAATAAAAATATATACTTTAAAAAAATAATATGACTACGGAACCCTACTTTATGCGTGGTCCGACACGCACTTGGCCGGTTTTTTATAATTACGTTTTTGAGTCTCGTGACTCTCAACTCTGTCTACCCCGTTAGAGATAGAGACGTGACACTGTATCTGTGTATATTACCCGGACTTAGCTGCTACTATTTATGTTAATTTTGGAACTACAAGCGGAAGTTCAATAAATTTGTTACGTTTTTACTCTTTAACTATGCCTACTTCTGATCGTCATAAATCTGGCATATGCGTTATCAGTATCAGAACATCCCCAAACAAGCTAATTTAAAAAAAATAAAAAACATGACTGACAACTCACATAGCCTATGTGACTCAGAGGAATGCAAGAAATCTAATAATACCTCTCACATCAAATTCTTTTAAGCCTTTCATATGATGGAATAAAGAAACTTACTTAGGTACATGAACCCTGAAAACATAACATTTCTTTTTTGGTCGGTCTTGTAAAAAGGTACTGTTTTCCAGGATCAATAAAAACGTTCCTTATTGGACCCAAAGGTCAAGGGTTCAATTTCCGTCGCTACGGAGACAGTTAAAACATATAATCTTGACGCCTAATCTACATTGATTGAATCGTTACAAAACAGTGTTTAGTGAATTTAGCAAGTAAATATTTAATTAAATATCTGCCATATCATTTGTATCTGCATTCTACAATCAATCTATTGTTGTACCCGACCACTGGTCGGTCTTCCGCGACCTTGCAACACTTTCAAATCCGTTATGCCCAATACACATGGTCCGTTTAAGCAAGATGTAAATTGCTTTTCTTAATGTTAACTCTAAAGAAACAGATGTGATGTTATGTAATGGTGTATTTTCGGTAAATATGTTCATTTGATAACATACATGCTTTTATCCGCTAGTTTGTCCGCGTAGACTTTAACCGTCTCATTCCAAAAGTTTTTTTTTATTTTTATTAAGTATGGGTTTGCTCTTGACCACAATCTTGCCCGAGGACAGAGATGAGTTTAAAACAGGTTTAAACCTCGACTAAAAGATCCTGGATTGTTACGGTGTTAAAGTTAATACCAGGTTTAAAATGTGGTCTTATTACAAATCTAAGACTAACCGAGGACAACATAAACCAGAGATCATCCGTGGTTTAAACATTATACAAATAAAAAATGACAGTCATTCCAAGGAACCATACACTTTGTATCTTTGAACACTTTGTAGTGAAAGAAATAAACGCATTTTTCATTTTTTTCCTTTTTATTTTTTTTTACTTCCCATACAAAGATATAATACATAGTAATCTGGTTCTATTCGTAGTTAGATTACTCTATACGGGATCGGCCAGACACGGTTAGGCTTTTAAAATTAAACTGTCAGCGTGTCTGGCGTCTGGTTTCACTGAGAGTTTTATTTGCTTTTAGTTTAGGGTGGACTAAAGTTCAAGCTGGACTCTAGCCATTCTATTTTTCGATTTTAGCCGCTAATAAAAAAAATCACCTTGTAAAGATAAATGTGCATAGTCAAGATATATTAATTTCTATAAAAATTTTCTAGTCATATTCTTTGCACCCTTATGTTTTATCGTTTTTATTTTTCTTACCGTTGACTGAAAGAGAATCCTTCATGGGATAAGTCCGCCGTTGCCATCTCTAAATAGGGTATTTGACTGTTTTTGAAAACCTATCTAAAATTGTTCATTACGTTAACAGAAAACTAACGACATATATATTTTTGATTATTTTTCAGTATTTACATTTAAAATCGATGAAAAAGTTCAAAATAATGATATTACCGCTTAAAAGCTCAATACGTTACAATGAGAACCCCGTGACGTATTATGGGCAATCGTCACTAAAAGCCGTTCTGTTTTACGTATACTAATATCACTTCCTTGTTTTCATAACAAGATTTTAAATAGAATACGATGAATTTAAATATTAAAGTGAGCGACAAAACTAATTAACAATGTAAGTTGCTATGACATTAGTGTAAAGGGTCCAAATATATTCTCACAATTTTTCTAAAATAACGGTGCGACATTTACAGTGCGAAAAGGAACATGGAATTAACACTTGACTGATTTGACCACCTCAATTACGTCATTGAAAATGGCGAAGCGTTTCATATCACGTGGTCCAGGGCTTGAAATAAATTACTTTAAAATTAGTTTATTAACATAATCGTTGCTTCTTTTGACATGTTAAAATATCCAAAAATTATAGAAAAATATTGTCTTTAAGGATATTTATAGAATTACTCATATTTTTAATCTAGTCAAATACCCTATTGTATGATGTACAATTGTAATAATTGTGTCGTAATTGTATGATGTGATTGTACGTGCTGTATGTTGTATTATGTAATTTGTGCAATAGTTATTCCAAACAAACAAGATTTAAAAGAAAATATTGAAAATTTGCAACTAAAACAAGAAAAGTGTTGCCTTTACACCTTATAATGTAATAGACAACAGCAAACTGAAGCTAGAAACTTTTGCAATAGCACTGTCTACATGACGTAAGTACATAACTTAGAAACGTAATAAATAAGCCTTAAACCAACGCTGAAGCAAGCACATAAACAATGCAAGTTAGTAAAGCTAAGTCTAGCTACTCGTAATAAATCGCCTGCTATACATCAGCTGGAAAACACGGAAACATGCAATTACGTAATGACACACGCACTCATACGCCACCGAACTGGTTTGAAACCAGGTGCTGAACTTGCAGACTGACCTCAAGTAAGGTCTGCGTGTGTGAACTTTGCTCGGCCACGTGTTTTTCAATTGCAAGTTGCAACACGAGATACGATTGCGCGCGAGTGTGAAGGATGTTCAGAATTGAGCAGTTACTTCGTTTTAGTTTCAAAGCCTACATTTTTTTTTTGTGATATTTGCATACTTTTCTTCGAAAAATGTAAACTATACCTATTCATATATTATTTACAGCAAACTTGGAAATATAACTCTACATTTCAGGTCTGTTCATAACTTTAATCCATTCGCCATTTGACTGTAAGAGATAAGATCCCATCTTGGGACGCTATTATTTTCTTTCTTTTTAAAGATAATTTCTTCGAATAAATAATTTTTCACTAATTTTTGTGTATAGTTGTAATAAAGTTATACAACAACTATATATTTATCAGAAATTGGTACCTTATTTCCATATTACCTATTAAAACCATAGATATATGCAAGAATACTGTAAACAATCCATTTATGTACCTAATTAAAATAATAGAAACTTGCCAGCTTAATTTAAAATGTAGGTTACGTGTAGACGCTAGATACCAAATGTAGGTTAAGGATTCTTCGCAACCAATATCAGTTTCTTTCAAAACCACCTACTTACTGCGTTCAACAAATTGAAATGCTAAAACAGCAATTACCATGTCACGTCGTGCATTTATAAGGAGTTAAAATTCTATTACAAAACGCGAAATGAAACGCTAAAATTATTGAACAGTATAATAACACGATATTTTCAATAACCCGTAATATATTGAGTTATTGCCTTTCGAAACGACGTTATTTAGACTAGGTCTAGGTGTCACAACGGACTGGCCCTTGTAGGGCTACATTAATTGCGAATGGTAATTTGTATTCTTGAATTTTGTAACTTTTCGAATGAATAAGTTACGACTTACGCCCAAAATAATGTTTGCATAATTTAATTCTAATTTCAGTTTCAGTTCAGTATCTGAAACATCAGACAAACGCTCGTAGGTACTGCAAAAATATTATCTCCATATAAGTTTAGTACTTCTTATAAAATGGTTATTATACTACACTTTAGTATCTACATAATTTAGGAACGTGTAACTAGTACCATACCTGAAAGTAGTGTTGAATCCTTTAGTAAAAACTCTTTTTACTCTACCTACATCATAATATCTTATTCAAATAAAATTAATATTATTACTATAATAATGGTTAATAAGTAAATAATATCTAAATGAGCGTGTGAAGTACTTATAAACTACCTTTGTAACCTGTCAAAACCTAAGAATAAAGATGCTCAAGCACGATGTTATTTTTGTTGAGAGAAAAAATATGTCAACGTTACTTTTTAAATCTTGCAAAAATTAAAAATAAGCACATATTTTGTGTTATAAATACCTATTACAGGAAAAAAATATCGGCTAGTTTGGCGTAGATGCAAAATTTATTTGCATTTTGAATCCACAAATTATAGAAATTTTCATAAATATTTAAATTTATTTTGGCACCTGATACTAGTCGAATAAATAAATATTAGCTTTACATAAATACATTGTAGTGATAACTACAGAATTATTTTGAACTTCTAACTGGTTAACCTTGCATATCATATTTTGGGTGAAATAGTTGATATATTGGGATATTATTCCTGTGGCGTATTACCTGCATGATAGGCTCTCGACGCATCACAATAGCAGGCATTCAAATCCATTAGTTTCCAGACAAATTGAATTGGAAAGTGAAACACCGGTACACAAATTTCATATGTTGTTTTTACAATACTTGATAGGAAGACAGGGAGACCCGCACATCAAAACGTTCTCTGAGTCACGCCGAAACCATTGGTAGCAATAACTCGACGCGATTTTGTGTACTTACGGAATTATATCGAAAATTAAACATTCATAACAAAACATTCCCATGATTAGATTAGACTGTCAACTGAGATCTACAGAGTTGGACGTCTGACATTGACAGCTGGTGACACACGTTCCGTATCAGTTCCTAACCAACCTTTCTTATCATAAACAAATAAGAAATCATGGCTGGATTGTTGTAGAATTTTAATTATTCTCCTTTAATATCGTCGACTTAGATTATTATAATATTCAACGAATAAATACCTTATTTAAACATTAGTTCTTTTAAAGAATATTAAAAGTTGGTTTGACGTGCGTCCGAATTAAGCGGAATGGAGCGCGACGAGGCGGAATGTCAAATCGAGTGGCGAGGGATCTTTCTCTTCCTGGGTGGCCACGACGACATGTAACATGTCTTGAGCAATTATTAATTTTTTTGGGGTTTTTTCGCTTTCGCCGCCCCCGGTTCCCCGCCATGGGTATATAGTTTAACCTTTAGTTTTTAAATCCGCGATACGCGCAAGGACACAGGGGATATTCGCCGCCATGAAGTTGCCGGGAACATGAGCTGTTGAGGTCCACGTGCCCGTCCGGCCATATGACTTGACGTTTCCTGGAGTGTACCGCATGCCACGGCGCGGGCCCCGTCGTCGGCGACCCCAGTGCAACACACGGATCCTAACCTTATTTCCAAAGGCCGCACCGCCGCCTTCGACCCGATGTCCCTGTAGTGGTTCAGCGCAAACCTCGGAAGGTCCAGCCAGCGTCTACTATCTCGCATACAACGGAGCGTGCAGGAGCGCCGCGTCGCTTTGAGGACGCGACCAGTACCAGTGCTCGAACCCAACGGATCGTAATGGTGAACGGGACAACGTTCTAAGTGCGCACAGACGTTTGTGTACGGACCTGGCCAGGTACCCTATATTTGGTTTATGTTAATTTTAACTTTTAATTGCGGCAAAGACTTATCAGATTTTGGTATTAGTATAACATGTGCCCGCCCTCAGCGGCTAGTGTGTTTATGGAATAAAATGCTATATTCTATCCCAACCATATTGTATTAATGATATCACCCTGCCCATGACTCCCAGGACCTAAGGCTTACTAGACAAGAGGTCCTTGTACTTCAAAAGTGCGAGGCTCTATCCTGAGCATTACATCCGGCTCTCTCTAAAGTAATTGTTCGTGTATAATCGCACTGCGCAGGGATATTGCCCGTCTTCGCTTCAAATAGTTGGAGACCCCTGCGCACACCGCACCAACAATACACTTTTTATTTTTTTTATTTTTTATACACGACAACATCAGGAGTTATAATATCACGTGAATTATTTTAACTAGTTTGGCGGCAATATGCTCTAGTCTAAACTATGCCATTGAGAAATATCTAGGAAGTAGAAGGAATTTATTAGCATACCATACCTAGTATGAAGCGCGTATTTAGTGGATAACTATTTATACAAGCTAATGACGCATTCTTTGAAAATACTGCCGGTATTCTGGACAAAATCCATGACCCTCGAAAATAATTTAAACTAGCTACGCCCCGGGGCTTCGCTCCCGTGGGAATTTCAAAATAAAAAGTACCCTATGTGCTATACCCGGTATTTTTCTACCAGTATATCAAATTTCATCGAAATCCGTCCATAGTAGATTTTGCGTGTTTGAGTTACAAACATCCTCACAAACTCACATACAAACTTTCGAATTTATAATATTAGTATGGATGTTTAGTTAAAAATAATTTTAAAAATCCATCAATTCATGAAGTGTTTGTATTTGATTTTTTAAAATCAGTAAGTTTAACAATTTATAGTAACAAACTTTTTAATTTAAGTATAATAATATTACTAAAACCACATCCAAATTACATGCATCTGTGTCTTGTACAAATGAGGCATTACATTGTGAGCTGATTGAGCCAAATCGATAACATCAATCAGTTATCGATACGCTAGAAACAAATCGACTTTAAACCTATTTACAGCACATAACATGACATTGTACATTTCTATATCTTATTGTTTTAAGGTAGGTACTCATATATCGTAGCGTAATCGGTGTTATTAGTGATCAAATTTCCAAAGCATCATCCATAAAATCATGGGGAAACCACATTCTTTACCAACCGGGAAAACAGGCATATTGTAAAAATTTAAAAAACATACATGTTAAATTTAAAAAGATCTGTCAAAATATCGAGGATTCGAGAGTTATTGTTAGTTTAAAAGAAAGATATTGAAGAAAACACCAATTGATATTACTTTAAGTAGAACCATGGGGCAAAAGTATAGAAACATTAAATAAATCTTACATAGGTTTCTTAACAAAAACAAAGGTCTCTACCAAATTGCTTTAAGTGTTAGTTAGTGTAGGGTTTGTAATTCGCTTTAAATTGGCAAATTACTTGTTGCACTGAACGATATAGTCATTATAGTTTACTTGACTACTGCCGTTGCAATTTGACTGGCTCAAAGAATTGTCTAAAATATATGAACAACGATGTAATCAGACCTTACTTTGAAAAGGCTCGTTGTCTGTCTCTTTAGTCGTATTTCCTCATGACTGAAGGTCGTGGTCATTATATGGAATGAAACACACACAACGACTCTCTTGGCAATGTTAATGGAGTGATTTGCTATTGCCTTCTCCATTTCACACACTAGCTGATAATCATCAACCAGAGTGCAGGTTTCCTCACTATGTTTCCCTTCACCGGAAGCAAGTGGTGGTCGATGAAAACTAACATCGGTCTATGAAAATAGGTACACGAGCCAGATTGGAATACAAACTCATGTAGCACGGGCAGGATTCGAACCTGGGAACTTTGCAGCCACAGGCGGGTGCCTTAACCACTCGGCCACCACCGCTTCGTTGTTTGTACTAGCCATATTACAGTCTTTTTTATAGAATAGTAGCACAGATAGTAGGCAAACGAGCTTGCGGGTTGCCTGATGGTAAGGAATCACCGCAGTCCATGGACACCAGCGACCTTTAAAAGGGCACTGATGTGTCAATCTAAAATGGACTTTATTATTTACGATAGAAAGAATAATGTAGCTGTAGGCATGATAACGGTGAGAAAACTCCCGAATGGCAAAAGTCTGGTTTAGTCCGTTGGTCCACATAATTTTTTCCGATTTCTTTGGTCCCCCACCCTCATAATAAGCTTTCATAAGGCAATATTTAATGCGTGGTCTGGTCCGCCGTCAGATCAACCATTACCTTCATTTAAAGCCTAGGGCTACGGTTTCATTTTAAGTTCAACCGAAACACTTCCTGATTATGGGTAACTAGCTTTTGGCCGCGGCTTCAAAGCGTGAATTTCCTACGAGAACAGTGCTTTTTCCCAGGATGAAAGGTACCCTATGTCCTTCTCAGTACTTCTAACTACATGTATGCGAAATTTCAGGAAGATTGGTTCAATAGATAAAACGTGAAGAGGTTACACAAAAAATAAATAAACAAACGTGTCCAATGCCTTTAGGAGACTTGAATAAAATCTGACACCAGTGTTAATATAATAACACACTCGATAAGAATTAAGCATCATAAACAAACTCAGTTTCGCATTTATAATATTAGTTAGGAAATTAGGATTAGGACAAGCTAAATTATTAAAAATAAAAAAACACGACTGACGAGTTTTTACTCAAAAAGTACATACAAACATATAAGTTATATACATTTTTGAAATCGCCTTTTAAAGCCCTTCAATTTGATACCCCACTCGATAAGATTGATCAAATTAAATTTTTTGGTCTGCTATTTATCGCATATATAATCCGCCATTTTGTTTTTATGGTGACGTTATATAGCCTATGTCACTCGGAGGAATGCAAGGAATCTAAAAATACCTCTCACATCAAAATCGGTTAAGCCGTTCAGGACTTATGGTGGAATAAAGAAACTTACATACATACATACATGAACCCTGAAAACATAACACTCCTTTTTTGGTCAGTCGTGTAATAACACTCCTTTTTTGGTCAGTCGTGTAAAAACATAACACTCCTTTTGTGGCTAAATTGACTCGATAAATAGCACTTGTACACTGTCAATCACCACATTGGATCGAATGCTGGGAGCATTCGCCGTTAATATGCGTTACAGACGATTTAGACAATAGAAACAATGCACAGATCACTTACCATGTAGGCAGGCTTCGAGCACGATTCCTCACGAATAGTTCTTCCTTTAGACACCTGGCCGGCCAGCCACACACGATTATAAAGTTCCAAAAAAACTGTTGAGCACTTGAAGTTTGATTAGGATAATTGAGTAAAAAAGATGTAATGTTTGGTGCGCGCGCGCCTTCGATTCAACGTCCAGACTCAGAATAGTTTACTGGTTCTGCCACCAGCCTATGGCGCTGTATTCCAAGACGCCGGTAGGATAGTACATGCGCCGGCGGTAATCCGGGCGCTCCATTGGCTAAATCGCCTGCAGCACGACGAATCATGATGATCGACAAGTGCGTCGATAACGCGCGCGAAATTCGAATTGAAAAGTAAACGAAGTTTACGTTGAAAACGGAACATTCCGCCCACCAAAATACCAATGGGATTTTCCCAGAGTAAGAATAAGAAACGGTAATTAACGATAAATATGTTTAAGTTACTATCCTAAACTTAAAAGCTAAGAAATGCTAAGTTATAACGATTATACGGATGGTAGAGGACATAGTTTGACCAAAGGTCTCTTAAGCGAGTGATCCCTGGCTGTTCTAACGGTTGCGACTCGAACCACCCCATCAGGGCCAGGATGCAAGGAAACAACTCGTCCTAATGCCCATTGAAGAGGAGGCCGATTGTCCTCTTTTATAAGTACGATTGAGTTTACAATTAACGGGGTTGAGTCCGTGGTCCATTTTGCTCGCTGAGTTAACCCATGTAAATATTCATTTTTCCAGCGTATCCAAAACTGTTGTAAAATCAGATAGTTGGTTATGTTCAAACCGGGATGAAAATTGTTTCGATGAATAGATTCGATTATAGCTGATGTAAGAACACTCTTTTTGGGCAATAATGCGGGATACTTATGTTCGAAGTCAAGATCGGAGCGCGATAGGCGCCCGCCTACTCTGAGTATACCCTGCTCGTCCAAAAACGGGTTTAGTTTACGAAAACTGCGAGGTAACTGTATCTTTGATTGTAATTTGGATATGACATCCAAAAAACAACGATGTTGGAAATGTTTGACGATAATTAGTAACGCACGATGACGCTCAGCGTCCGTTACGAAAAGATTATCTGATCGCGGAACAGTGTTACGCATGTTATTACAAAACCTGCGAACGTAAGCGATAATGCGACAGATTTTATCTAAAGAAGAATATTTTTCGAATAGACGATCAATTATAGACGTGTGATTAACGCTTTCGATTTGATCCGAAACGAGAACCGTGGTGCGACGCTGCTCAGAGAGCACCGCATTGTCATCGTTTGAACGATTTTTCGATGTATCGATTGGCCACTCAGACTGTGGTTGAGACAACCATTCTGGGCCCGCCCACCATAGGGCATTGTTCAGCAACTCGTGAGGCAATTGCCCACGCGAACAAACATCTGCAGGATTTGTGACAGATGGTACGTGCCTCCAGCACTCGGTCGGCACGATATCTTGAATGTGACTTACGCGGTTTGCAACGAATGTCACCCAGCGAGAAGAAGGAGCTCGCAACCAGGACAAAGTAACGGTGGAGTCACACCACACATAAGTGTCATGAACAGGAATCCGCAGCGTGCCCTTGACAAATTTGATAAGGTCTGTAAGCAAAACTGCACCACACAGCTCTAAGCGAGGTAACGATTGACGTTTCAAAGGAGCTACACGAGCCTTAGCACAAACGAGAAAGACGCGAACGGAGCCGTCAGACTCGGTAACGCGCAGGTATATAACGGCGCCATATGCTGCTTCGGAGCTGTCACAAAATCCATGCAGTTGATATGATTGAGCGCTATCGGTAGCGTATTTACGTGGAATCTTAAGATTCCTAACTTGAGGAAGCTGTTCGGAGAACTTTTCCCATAGAGAGATAATTTCCGGTGGGGGCTTATCGTCCCATGAAAGACCTAGAATCCAAAGCTTTTGAATAAAGCATTTAGCTTGAATTGTTAAAGGAGATAGGAAACCCAGAGGATCGAAAATTCTGGCAACCTCACTCAGAATCGTTCGCTTGGTGCACGGTTGATTAGATGGATTTACGGTAAAGACGAACGAATCCGAAGCAGGCTCCCACTTAAGGCCCAGAACCTTGATAGTTGTGTCTTCAGTTTCGGTAAAAGTGATTGCTTCTGAAAGACACGCCTCCGCGGGAAGATCGCTAAGTAGCTCGGGTCGGTTACTCACCCACTTTCGGAGCTCAAACGAGCCAAGACCGAAAAGAGCGATGAGTTGAGTTTTGATTTCTCTGGCGTCCTTCAGCGATGAGCTTCCGGATATGACGTCATCAACGTATATGTCGGAAGTTAAAACGGTTTTGGCCTTTGGGTACTTGTGACCCTCATCGTTGGCCAGTTGCTGAATAGAGCGGCACGCCAGGAATGGAGCGGAAGACACTCCGTACGTTACGGTATTTAATACGTACTCTTGAAGAGGCTCATCTGGGTGAGCTCGCCAGAGAATACGTTGATAATCACGATGTTGAGGAGCTAGGTTGATTTGACGGTACATTTGGCGCACGTCTGCCATGAAGACAATTGCGTGCTCACGGAAATGAAGAAGGATCTCTACGATATTTGATTGTAGCTTCGGTCCCGTCAGCAGCGAGTCGTTTAGCGATTTGGAAGTTGCATCTTTAGCCGAGGCGTCGAATACAACGCGAAGCTTCGTTGTAGCGCTGTCGGGACGTAGCACACAATGGTGCGGTATATAATACTTGCCTTGACCCATTTGCTTGGCAGGTACCAGAGTCATGTGACCACTGTCGATATAGTCAGTCATGAACTCCACGTATTGTTGGTTTAAATTGTGATCGCGATACAGACGCCTTTCAATGGCATGAAAGCGTCGTAAGGCTATCTCTCGAGAACCTTCAAAGATTGGCTCCTCGTCGTCCTTGAAGGGGAGACAAACTACATATCTACCTGTCTCGTCACGGTAGTGATTACTGAGAAAACTATTTTCACAGCGTTGCTCTTCTGGGGTCAATCGGGAAGATTGTGGAACGTTATCGATTTCCCAGAAACGTTGAACAATTTTGTTTAAACTATCGTCTACGGTAGAAGGGGCTACTCCTAGTAGACTGGACGATGCGAGTCTGGACTTCCCAAGAAGAAGCCAGCCGAAGACTGAGTTGAAAGCTCGCGGTTGAGAGGCGTTACCCTTCAGACGTTGTTCGAGAAGTGACTCAGCAAAGACGTCGGCACCTAACAAGACGTCGATTGGACCAGGGATGTCAAAACCAGGATCAGCTAGCGGTAGTGTTTTGACCTCCTCCCATCCTTTCGTATTTAGCCTTGCTATCGGTTGATCTCCGCAAATGCTCGGTATGACGAGCATTCCCAGACGAAACTTTACGTTACAGTTGGTGCCAATGTCGCATGTAACAAAGCCACTGACTGAGGCAGGGCTGCCCCTAACCCATAAACGTTGATATTACCAGTTATAGGTTTTAGATTTAATCGTTGAGCGGCGTGAGCCGTGAGAAAATTGTTTTGACTGCCGGTGTCAAATAACGCGCGAAATGTATGAAATTCACCAGAAGCATCACGAATCTGGACTAGAGCTGTTGCCAGTAACACGGTTGTGGTTACGGTTGGATCAGACTGAGTCAACGAATCCTTAGCCACTAAGGTCGCCGAGCTTGCCGCCGGCTCCTTATGTAGCAAAGTGTGGTGTTTACGTCTACATTGTCGGCATGAAAACATTGATGTGCATTCTCGCACTAAATGGGATGCGTTAAGACAATTGTAGCACCATTTCTTTTCAGTGGCCACAGCCATGCGCTCATCTATTGATTTTGCCAAAAAATCATTACAGGCCGAGATGTGATGTTCATTGCGACAGTAGGCACATTTACGAATCGGAGTGCTCGAATTGTGAGCAGGTTTCGCTTGTTGTTTATCACCAACATTTTTATGAGTAGTGACGGTGGGAGCGACAAGCGAATGCGTGACGTTATGTCGCTTGAACTTCTGTGAAGTTCCCGGTGTGTCCTTTGAAACGTTAGCGGTTTTATTGGTAACATTCGAAAAGTGCGTGTCGCGAATTAATGCTTCACCTTTAGAGTGTAAGAATGCCCTTAAATGGTTATACTGTGGAAGCTCAATATCGGTATGTTTTTCCTCAAACTCGCGTCTTAATTTGGTATCGAGTTTGGCCAGAACATTATAACAAAGAACAAAATCCCATTTATCGGTAGGTAATTTTAAAGTTTTTAAAATTGTTAAGTTCTCATCGATCGTGTCTAAGGCGCGTCGAAAATCTTGAGCGTTCGAAGTCTTTAAACTAACGTCCAAGATATCACGCCAGCACGTAAACGCTAATTCGCGTTTATCTTCATAACGGGACTTGAGAGCCTCGTACGCACTTAAATAATGTTCACTTGCAACAGGAAAAGTTCTAATGAACGATAAAGCATCACCACTTAAAACTGACACGAGATAGTGAAATTTCTCAATATTACATAAGGAGGTAGAATCATGTATCAACGCGTTATAAGTTGCAATGAACTCAGGCCATTCCTTGATAGCACCGGAAAAAGTTGGCAACGAAATTTTTGGTAACCGCATATTTCCACTGTGCGAACCGGTCAATGAATTATGTTTCGAAGTGTCAGCTTGTTGAGATGAACGTTGTTCAAATTTTCGTTGAATTGCCAACACTTGAAAATACAATTCGTCAAATCGATCCTGAAGTTCATCGTCCTCCTCATCGGCATCATCCTTAAGAAGGTCCAAAATAATAAAATGGGAGTCATGAAAACTATCAGCAATCGTTTTTATTTCATGACAATATGAAAGAAATAACCCTACTTGTGATTCATCGGTATTGGCTAAGGTACCTACTTCCAAAGCCTTCGTTAAGCGATTATATGCTATAGTTCGTTTACGTCGCAAACTGGGCAAATTATTAATAGTGTACGTATTTTCGATACCCTTTTTAATAGTAGGTTTAGATTTACGCCTTGATAGTAAAGACATAATTAATATCAAAACAATAAAACCTGATAGCAACAAATATTCGGATTCGATAAAAAGTTTAGTTGCGAACGTCTTCAGCGAGACCGCGTTCACAAGAATCGACGAGAATCACTGGGGCGGTATTACACGACAACAGGTAATATTATCACCTCGGTCACCTGAGTTCTAAATTGAAATAAATTAAATTGATAAGGATGAATTAAATGAGCGTTAGGAACACTAAAAACGGTTTGCGATATTCGTTAATGTACGGTAAATAAAAAAAATAAAAATCAGTTTTTTTTGTAAAAACAAAAAACTATGATTTTTAACCTAAAACGGTAATAATGAAAATGTGAACGCACCAAAATTCGTTGAAAATATGATACGATAAACGATACAACGTCACGATAAAAAATATTTCGTAATTTGAAACGAAATAAATTTTCGATAAATAAATATCAAGAGGAAACGTTGAACGGTTGGAAAAAAGTAGTCGAGTTATAACGAACTATCAACATAAAATTATGAGAAGGTGGATTTGCAATATTGTATTATTGCGAACGGTAAAACGGTAGATAATTTTATGCTAATAAGTATAAAACGACAAAAGAATTTATTTTCAACAAATATTCTAGAAACTGATGGAAGCCATCTTAAATCGATAATCGGTAGGTAAGGTACTCAACAAAACAAAATGGAACAAAGACTTGTTTTCCGATTAGTAATTGAAACAAAATGTTATGTTTATTCGTTTTAGCTGTACTAGTAAGTATAATAAGCGTGGAATACGGTAAATGAAGTAGCAATTACTAAATCGAATTGGTATTTGGCGGCAGACTGAAGGTAGGTATCCAAAGTTCCCGGGTTTCGGCACCAAAAAATGTGGCTAAATTGACTCGATAAATAGCACTTGTACACTGTCAATCACCACATTGGATCGAATGCTGGGAGCATTCGCCGTTAATATGCGTTACAGACGATTTAGACAATAGAAACAATGCACAGATCACTTACCATGTAGGCAGGCTTCGAGCACGATTCCTCACGAATAGTTCTTCCTTTAGACACCTGGCCGGCCAGCCACACACGATTATAAAGTTCCAAAAAAAACTGTTGAGCACTTGAAGTTTGATTAGGATAATTGAGTAAAAAAGATGTAATGTTTGGTGCGCGCGCGCCTTCGATTCAACGTCCAGACTCAGAATAGTTTACTGGTTCTGCCACCAGCCTATGGCGCTGTATTCCAAGACGCCGGTAGGATAGTACATGCGCCGGCGGTAATCCGGGCGCTCCATTGGCTAAATCGCCTGCAGCACGACGAATCATGATGATCGACAAGTGCGTCGATAACGCGCGCGAAATTCGAATTGAAAAGTAAACGAAGTTTACGTTGAAAACGGAACACCTTTTTTGGTCAGTCGTGTAATAAATAGATTCCAATGAAATAAGTACAAGAATGGTCTAATGTGCTTAATTTGTTAGTATTCTGAGTAAGTTCTACGCACGTACTCTGTCGTAACTTAACCCTGGATGTAAAGATTGTGTATCATGAAACAATTTGTGACGAGCTGACGAGCAATTGCAAAAAGCCTTGTAGCGCGCGTGCGTGGTTCCTACTACAATTCAGTTAATAGTTACTAATTAGCATTAATGATAACAGAATATGTTAACAGTGGTTCTATTTGAATGTTTGTTTTGTATGTCGTTCTTCTCTTTTCATGTCTTGTAACCGTATAAAAAATATAAGTTGATAGAGCTAATAATTTGCGGGCAGCGCAGGACCGTCGTTGTAGAAATCCTTGGGGGAGGCCTTTGTCCAGGACGTCTTTCGGCTGAGAGAAAGAGAGCTAATAATGTCTGTGGTATTCTCAGATACCGTCAACGTCGCAGGAACTTCCTGCAACGTTGACGGTATCTTGAGAATAGGCCGTTTTCAATCGATCTGTGAGGAAATCTATATCCAGGGAGGCCTATGTCCAGCAGTGGACATCCTGTGGCTGAGATGATGATGATAACAGCTCCTAAGATGATGATATAAGCGCTCCGTACATCTGATAATTTCGAGCTAAAATTTACCCATTCCGCTATTTTAGATTTTAATCTCATGTAAAGAATTTTCCCTGGAATTTGAACAGAACATTTTGCTGGTATAAACTTAAAACATAAAAGATATAAAGTTTAAAAGTAGTGCGAAACCGTAAATGTCCATAACTCCACCAAAAAACAAAAATGAAGAAAATTTAAAATAGATATTAATGACTTTATAAATTCTGTTAGAATTCCGACAGGGTCGGCCCACGTCACGTACAAGTACATGAACTCGCATGAATGAAAATTTCCCATTCGATGACGTCATAGGCATGAATGAATGCGACAAGGTCCCAGCAAAATGCATAGGTCACGCGTATGCAAGCCACGAAATCAAACCGAGTGTGCAACTTGCAACATTCTGACGCAACGCACTGGACGCCGGCTATTGTGCTAGAATCTCGCTCGCCTTAGACTATTTAGCATACAGCTACTAACTGCTTAGTAACAAGGTACTTGAAACATTGTTTAGTAGCGTTTAGTATCAGTGCAGTTCGCTTTGATGGGCAGTAACATTTGGTGAATGTGTACAGTTTTGCATAAAATAGCTGTTGCATTTATCTAATTGTCAGTACGTGTGATTAACTTTAACTTGCACGTTAGTTTGGTTTATCTAATCGCTTTGGCATAATTTAGACATTTTAATAAGGTAGTTAAGTACAAAGAAATTATTAATTTTTAGGATGTAGTTTATAGAACTACCTAAATTTCTTTTATAAATAAAAAAAAAGAGTTAATGAAAAAGGTAGAGCTATTAGAAAAAAATATATGGTCTTCGCGACGACAATAGGACGATTGAAATATAAAATTTGCGTTATTCACAAATAAATAATGCAATACTGATAAGATATCTCACATTCAAAGAAAAAAAAATTCAAAATACATCCAGTATCTAGACCTGGAGGCCGATTCCATTTATTACAAAGGTAGATATTGAAGCCCAAGGGATTGTACATAGAGATTTTTTGGCTTTTGGAGACACAACTTTCGATTGAAATTAGTGGAATCAGGGGCCTGATCTGTTTGTGAAATCTGTCTGAATATGAAAGACGTCCGAAAAAATAGTATCGTATGTGAAATATTGCATGTTACACACCGCTTTTTCCACAAGAGTTATAGATAAACATAGAAATAGATTACTATATAAAATTTATTGATTATATGTCCATTCCGTAATTACAAAACTAATTGTTTTGTAACGAAGCTATTATGAATATAATTATTCAATGATGAAATTTTCATTTGAGCTAGCAAAGCTTTTGTTGTCCTACTTGTAGTTAAAACATTAATAACTACAACTATGTAATTGGAACGAATACGTAATGGTAGCATTAGCTTTATAAATAGGCACCCTAGACATTGCAACACTACTCGAGATATAATATCACTTTACATTTAAATGTGAATTGTGAGATTTGTATCTTATCGATAGACTGCGATAGTGAAATCCTTTCAAATATCCTGTATTGTATCAGTTCCTTCTGAAGGTAATATAAATTAAACAAAAATGGTAACTAAACTTACTTAAAAATTTAAAAAAAAATGTTTTTATGTACCTATCGCTAAATTCTATACATTTCAGATTTACTTGCTTTTATCAGAAGACTAAAAAGTTAAAACTAGGCATCAAAATAGTAAGTATCAATAGGTTATAGTTAATATCATGTTAGATAATCAAATCATCAGAGAGCCCACTATTCAGCTAAGCGTGGCCTTCGAGTCTCACGACTCTTGGCTCTGTCTACCCCGTAAGGGATAAAGACGTGATTCTATGTATGTATGTAGATAATCAAAAAGCATCATGCATGGATGCATGGACATATGTAGCATAATATGAAAATCATTTTCATATTATGCTACATATATCCATTTTTCTTTAGATTTTTTTAACGACATTTATTATCACATATTATTTCATGATATAAGCGCGATCTATAAAGCATTAGACCAATTAACACAATTTCATAGACAACTAATTTTGTTTCACACATCAACGAGCGATATGATCTAATCATAGACAAGGGCTTATTATGCCATCAACTATGAATTATAGTCGAGCTATCATACTCTTGTTAATGTATTCTAGCTTAATATTTGATATAATTTATACCAATAAATATATTTCTTAATAAATTATAGTTACGTTTAATCATAAAAGTAAAATAACTCAAAATGTGCAGAAAAATTATGTTTAAATTCAGTTAAATGGGCTGAATTTCGTAGCAGTACCTACGTTATTCATAACCTCGTTTATTTCATACAATCAATGGCAAGTCAAGTTATCCTGCACAGACTCTATGCCACGGTATTAGTGGCGAATTTGCAATGAATCAGGACAAGTTGATGTTCGTCGACCGTACTTCGCCCGATTAGGATAATCCCCAAATAGCGTGATTTTCTTAACGTCGGATATCCTCAAAAATTATGTGTTTGAATCATTATTACCTCAATTTTCGTCCATCTTTCGTGTACGGATGTGTACTAAAAGTCAGAATTAGTGCAGGTATTTATTCAATACTAGCTTTTGCCCGCGGCTTCGCCCGCGTGAATTTCCCACGGGAACAGTGCTTTTTCCCGGGATAAAAAGTAGCCTATGTGCTATTCCAGGTCATTATCTACCTCTGTACCAAATTTCATCGAAATCCGTCCAGTAGATTTTGCGTGATTGAGTAACAAACATCCTCACAAACTCACAAACTCACAAATTCACAAACTTACAAACTCACAAACTCACAAACTCACATCCAAACTTTCGCATTTATAATATTAGTATGGATGAAGAATGAGTTTATATATTCTTCTTTTTTTAAAAAAAGAAATTGTGAGATATTTTTTTTAGCAAATAAGCACATCCTCAAGATTTTAACTACTTATATTCTACAAATGTGATTATTTGTGATACTTAAAGCATTTCTAATCATCAAAATCAACATTAGCTAAGTATTTATATTCATAAGCCCATCAAAATAGAAGATCAATTTCGATTAACGTCTAACATATTATTAGCACGTATTACCTACCTTTATTAGACTAGGTATCAATCATTTTCTTTGTCTCACAACCTTCGCCGTAATAAAGATATCCTAAAGCCTTCAAATATTGTCGCCTACATTTTGAAGGCTGTCAAACTATAATCATTAAAGGTAATGAACACGCAGCGGGCACGTTAAACCTCACGCGATTTGGACAAAGAGCCTTAATGATGTGTTGTGCCTTAAGTACCTGGTCATGGTCATCGATGACCTGCATACCGTTGCAGTTTAGAATGGCCATTAATTTTGTCATTGCAGCTAATATCTAACTAAGCTATGCTTCTGGGTAAGCACGCTACATCGTAGTCCTCATCTCTGTCCTCGGGCAAGATTGTAGTCAAGAGCAAACCCATCTTTAATAAAAAACAAATTCCTAAGATTTATTTGGTTTTTAGGTACCTAGTAAAGCTTCAACAAACTTTAGGCAACGGATGTATAGATAAGACTTTTATTTGTATCAAATTAATCAATCAATGGCAAAATATTCTATTGATATTGCTAAGAAATACATTGTTTGTGTTTCATTCCACTTTATGACCAGTTAATCATTAGCCATGGAAAATTGGACAATACAACTGTATGAGAAGGAATAAACACTGATGATGCTATCGATACTAAAATTAAACTCACTGGGATAAGAAAAATGGATTTAAATATCCCGCTCTGGTAGGATAATTGATTTAGTTAATCAAAAAATATAATAACATTCAATAGGTAGTTAACTAATAAACAAAAAAATAACATGATTGCAGCTCTAGCTAGCCGTAACCATAGCCTGTGTTACAAGATTACATTAGACTCTAAGATACATTCCTAACTCTCCTGTGTAATTCTCAAAAAAAAAGCTTTCGTTACGATTTTTTTTTAAACCAGTGGGTATTTCTCCAAAAAGTCCGCGTAACCTTCGCGGCAATTTTTTTATGGTAAACTACACTATAACTTCTCTGTATGGTAAACAGGGCTTTGGGCAATCGTGTCAAAAATAATGTTGCCAAAGCACATTTTCATATCACAAAAAGTTCAATCCTAGTTATGGACATAGATAAATCATACAATCTTGATGTTATCATCGAAAGTGTCTACATTTAGGCTATAAATAACATCATTAGCAATGATATATTATTTTGATTGTACCAGTTAACTGCGTGTAAGTAATATCTCACAATCGTTGGCTATCGAAAGTACAGTCAACGCAAGGTCAGTTTTGAACAGAACCAACAATAGAAGTTTTCTTCGCTATTCAGTGCAGTAAATTTAGAACTACCGATTGTTATATTTATAAATTGGAATTTAACAGAGTTATTTGTGCATTTCATGCTTTTTACATGTTTTAGTGCCTAATTAAGTAGATTTTGCTTGCGTTGTTTTCTTTCAGGAAGCTTTATGTGTAAAAAATCTTTGCAATTTTCTGTACCTAACCGAGACTTTATATAATTAATATCCTCAAGTTGTTTATTTTCTACAATTTGTCTGAGTAATAGACAAAAACTTGTCTCTAAGTTTCTACATTTTTTCAAAACTCATTGAATGCACAATTTTCAGTTACATAGAAACGTACCTACTTATCCATACTAATATTATAAATGCGAAAGTTTGGATGTGAGTTTGTGAGTTTGTGAATTTGTGAGTTTGTGAGGATGTTTGTTACTCAATCACGCAAAATCTACTGGACGGATTTTGATGAAATTTGGTACAGAGGTAGATAATGACCTGGAATAGCACATAGGCTACTTTTTATCCCGGGAAAAAGCACTGTTCCCGTGGGAAATTCACGCGGGCGAAGCCGCGGGCAAAAGCTAGTCTATACATATAATAAAACAGTAAAAATATTTTGTCTGTACATTTAGTATTTTTGACTGAAATGGATAGAGGGACACTAAAAAAGAATAATAGAAAGCAAAAAAATTTTTTTGGAATTTCTTGTCGGTCTGTCAGTCTGTCTGTATGTATGTACGCGTTTCACGCAAAAACTACTGGACGGATTTGAATGAAACTTTTTTTGTTGTATAGCTATTAAGCCTGGGCAAAATATAGGCTATAATTTATTTTGAAAACTGGAACACCTGATGAAGAACATTAACAGAACAGCTAAACTATAAGAAATATGGAAATGGTCCCTTAACAAAAGTCGTTCAACCTGATGAGCATTTTCTGATGACGTATAAAAATTGAAGATCTGGAACATCTGATGAAGAACTGCAAGAGACCAGCTACACTATAACATATATGGAAATGGCGCCTTATTAAAAGTCATTCAACCTGATGAGCATTTTCTGCTGACGTATAAAAATTGAAGATCTGGAACATCTGATGAAAAGCTCCAAGAGAGATTTTTCATCTAAGCGAAACTCACGCGGGCGAAGCCGCGGGCGACAGCTAGTATAAGCTATAATTTTTAACTTAACACTAGAATTCTTTAATAATATCCAAATTTAATTATTTACCTCGTTTATCATGGTGTAGTAAAACATGCCCGGATTAACCCGCATCCGCAAAGTATTTTATATTGGAAATTTCCAATCAGTCAACTTAAATGTTACCATTATCGACTAGCTTTTTCCGGTAGCGTCGAACCTTATCTTTTGTGAGCTGAGCAAAATTTCTGGTTTCCACGTCAATGACTGAGCAGGCGTGACAACTGGGTATTTATTGTAATTTAGTCCGAAGACAAATCCGGTTCAAACTTGACATATTTTCTGATAAAGTAGATAAAAATGTATTTACTACTAACCGCGCACCGGGGCTTCGCTCCCTTGGGAATTTCGGGATAAAAAGTACCCTATGTGCTATTCCCGGTATTTTTCTATCCGTGTACCAAATTTCATCGAAATCCGTCTATTAGATTTTGCGTGATTGATAACAAACATCCTCACAAACTCACAAATTAACATCCAAACTTTCGCATTTATAATATGGTAGAACTTATGGATTTTTCCCCGTTTTATTCTATACTAGCTTTCACCCGCGGCTTCGCTCGCGTGAATTTCCCATGGAAACAGTGCTTTTTCCCGGGATGAAAGCGACCCTTTTTATTATGTCCTTCTCTATACTTCCAGCTATGTGTATGCAAAATTTCAGGAAGATTGGTTCAGTAGATGAAGCGTGAAGAGGTAACAAACAAACAAACCAACAAACAAACAAACTCACTTTCGCATTTATAATATTAGTTAGGAAGTTAGGATTTTATGTGGATGTTATTTCTTTTTAAATCTCTCCGATTTAATCCATGACAGTGATGTAGAGTACGAGTTAATATTGTTATTTATTTTTGTTACGTGTTTAGTATTTTAAATTTGTAGAGTGTTACAATATTTAGAACAAAACTTTTATTAATGTATCTGTCACCAAATAAACGTCATAGAAATGTACGTTCGTCGTCTAATTGCTAAAAATGTTGCTAAACGACACCTGTCTGCGTTCAGATTTCATATGAATGATATTCTGTTGAACTTTAATGTATTGTAAAATTTTGACTGAATTTACAAGTCTCTTTCCATAAAGTTTGAATTGTGAATAATAATTTATTCATGTCATGGAATAATT
Source organism: Ephestia elutella (assembly GCA_018467065.1). Taxonomy (NCBI): domain Eukaryota; kingdom Metazoa; phylum Arthropoda; class Insecta; order Lepidoptera; family Pyralidae; genus Ephestia; species Ephestia elutella. The sequence goes on from CM031575.1 coordinate 7,218,163, forward strand.
AACACGAAACGGTGATAACTAAACTGCAGTCAACACCTTAAACAACCTTAAATAACACCTTAAACTGCAGTCAAATACGTCAAATAGTACAAATATTTTTCCGCGTTGAACTTGACCTTAATTAAATATTTAAAATGCCTCATGCCACAGTCGTTGGTCAAAAATAGGATTTTTAGAGTTTTTAGAATAGATTCTTTTAATTAACTCTAAACGAATATCCATTCGTTTAGAGTTAATTAAAAGTGACAGTAACTTACTTTATATAAAAACACGCTCTCTGAATGTCGAAGAGACAAAATCTGCACTATGTTTTTTACTTTTTAAGTTATTTATCTTATAAAGTGTTTAGATTTTTTTGTTCAGAACTTCTAATCTTGTTATATAATATTTTTGAATCAAAAATAATTTATTTTTGTATTGCACTAATCTTCAGTCTAGACGAGTAGATTGAAGACGACATATAAATTACATATTAAAGTCTTCATCGTAGGTCATTAATTACTTAATATAGGTATAATAGGTTTACTCACTTATAACAATTTTATTATTATCATTCAGACATTAATATCAGCTCTGAATTATTTAGTTTGCAGGTATATTGAAAAAATAACAAAAGAAAAACTTAAAATGACCTTTGAACATAGAGCTTTTTGTCTGCTAATGATTTCTTTTTATTAATCATTTACACGATCCGGAACGAAGTAGGAACAGGAACAACAACCCCAATGTATGTGTTTACATATCAGTTTCATCGAGATAATACATTTCAATCAAGGATAACTACAATTTAAAAGTTACGTGTTTAAAACCACATTGCTAAAAGTTTCATTCGCCTTTCAATAAAACTACAATGTCAGAAAAATATTCAAATTAATGTTCGATTTTTTATTGCGACATTTCGATTATGCTGTCCTAGTTCTAAGTTTTGAGTTCGGTAGGAATAGGTAATAGGTTTTATCGGCTGACCTTGGCGACAGCACGTCACTAAATAGTGAATAGACATTTTTCCTATTGTGTGACGTTTCCTCTACTCGGTTTTCTGTCGGCCTCAGTATAGCAGTCAAGGCAAGTAAATATTCACTTGTATCTTAATGTGTAAGGCCTTGTCATTGTGAGTATTTACATAATCGGCGGCCTCGTAGCATATCCCACATTTTATGGATTGGCTCGCCAGTGCTTAGATTGAACTTAAGAAATGTCACAGATGTTAGTTCTGATAAATTGAAGTTAGACCGAAACTAACCGCTGTTCGTGGATCTTACGCGAGGTTGCTCCATTATTCGATAAAAATAAAGCCTTTTTTTATTTAAGTTTTATCAAATTATATCTAGCCGTCACTGCTTTCCCGGCAATAATCTTTAAAACTTTCAAAAACAAAAATAACCTCAAGTACTTGAATTAATATAAGTACTATCAGATTTTTCAACGTGTTAAATCTAAACCAGACTAAACATAATTTCTTACAAAACTACTCAGATTTAGGTAACAAATCGGTTCATCAATAGTTTTAGATAGTTTTTATTACTATCATCAATTAAAGTTAGGTAATGAAACCGATAACGGAACCTACTTAGCCGAAAGTAAAATCTCATAAATGTAGATAAAAATGCGTCAGATTACGCGAATTAACCGTGTTGTTCTAAAAATACTCGATCATATGATCCGCTAAGTAATAAATATGGCGGTAGCCGGAAGGCGGAAGTTCGTTGGCGCGACTGGTCCGTGCGCGGACGCAGCGCGGGCAGACCGGTCTGCGCTGCGGCGACGTATGTGTAACACACACACGTACACGTGTGACGTGTGTACATCTAGCTGAACTGTAACTCACACAACCATACTAAACTCCATTTATTTTTAACTAGCTTTTGCCCGCGGCTTCGCCCGCGTGAATTTCCCACGGGAACAGTGCTTTTTCCCGGGATAAAAAGTAGCCTATGTGCTATTCCAGGTCATTATCTACCTCTGTACCAAATTTCATCGAAATCCGTCCAGTAGATTTTGCGTGATTAAGTAACAAATATCCTCACAAACTCACAAACTCACAAATTCACAAACTCACAAACTCACATCCAAACTTTCGCATTTATAATATTAAGTATAGATTGTCCTATCTGGTAAACAATCTTCACAATACTTTTTGTTGAATTTTGTTGAAAATAAATCAAATATTAGTTGAAACCTAAACATTATAAAGGAAAACATTTATTAACCATGAAAGTAATTTCCTAAAAAGTCTATTATAATTTATATTGTTGTAAAACCATAAAAAGAAATGGTAAGATTGTTTATTAATAGGAAAATTATAAATAAATGGACTTTAGAGGAAGATGCCAAGCTTGCTAGATCCTAAACAATAAAGGCCCATTTAGACGGTGCAAGTTTCTTGTACATACAAGAGCAATAATTGCATGCAATATTTGCAGTGCAACAATTCACTATGAATAATTGCAAGCTACTGTTGTTTAGACCATACAAGTATTTACTTGCTTCAATTTAATTGTATGCAACAGGCAAGAAACTTACACCATCTACTCGTAAATGGGCCTTTACTTCTGAAAAAGTATGTTATGAAGTTAATTTAAAATTACTGTTTTCTACTGACGAATGTGCAATTCGGCTAGAACAATAGATTTTTGAGAGCGGGATCGTCGGAGGAATAAAATAAAAAAATATTGTATTCCGGTCCCGTGTGACCGTCAAAAACGGGATCCAACGCCCCGAGTACTCATATAAATAGTGCTAAGGCCGCCACCGTATTCGTTAGTTTATTTTCACAGATCGGTAGACTAGAAGATTAGATTTTAAAACTAGAATTAATTTTGTATACAGGGTTATTTTGAAACCACTGGCCAAATTTTCGCAGCAGATTTGGTTGATGAAATTGAGCAAGTTTCCAAAAAAATCTATGTCTAAAAATGAAAAAAAAAATTTTTTGCTTCCCATTCGATCAGCTGAGTATGGAAAGTTGAAATTTTATGTTATTCTTTTACTATACATTTCGGACGTAGTACTGAGCATATTGTAATAATTTGGCCAGTTGTTACAAAATAACCCTGTACATAGATAATTTGAACTTACAAAAGCAAAATTCAGTTTGTTCTATGTGTTGTGTAGTACATAATTTAATCTAATCTTACACAAATAGTAATAACAAACATGTTATAACTGATCGTAAGCTAGTACATAACTATATTTAAAAAAAGTTACGTACACACACTACTAAACGAGATTACCAATTTGTTTCATACTTTTTATGTTCATGAATAAAACATAGTTATTTATGTTTTTATTTCACTGGTATGTAGAATAATATTTCATTGCGTTAATGGTCAATTTAAATACAGACGATGAACAGAATATTGTTTTATTAGCACAATAATCGTAATTTAGTTGTTTTTAGGTATTTTCTTTGTCTATAATTCTACAGTTAAAACTAAGTACGTTTTCACTAAAGCCATCGTGGTAAAAATACTTAGACATTAGTAAAGTGTTATTTTATTTTTTTAATAAATACAAAATATTCAAACCATATAGATTTAACAAAATTGCCTTCATTAAAAAAATACTATTTTACTTTACTGCATGACTTTCTTACTCTACTCTTTCAATACAAATTAAAAGATGTAGAATTAGCTTGGCAACCACAAATAAATAGAAACATAAATAATAATCGTATTATTTATGTTTATGTCACTGTTTTCACTTTCTACGTAAAATATTATGGAAGCGCTCTATTCTCCAAATACGCTTTCAGTATTACACAATGCTAACAACATGAACTTTGCCATTAAAATTTAATACCATTCTTTCTTCGTCCGCGACTTTGTTCCCGTGGAAATTTCGGGAAATCCTCTCTTAGTGCTCTCTTATACTCCCTTAGGAACCCACATACCAAATTTCACCTACCTACATTCAATAGTTTTGGCTGTGCGTTGTCTGTGAGTCACTCAATCAGTCAGGAATGAAATCCATACTAATATTATAAATGCGAATGTTTGGATGTGAGTTTGTGAGTTTGTGAGTTTGTGAATTTGTGAGTTTGTGAGTTTGTGAGGATGTTTGTTACTCAATCACGCAAAATCTACTGGACGGATTTCGATGAAATTTGGTACAGAGGTAGATAATGACCTGGAATAGCACATAGGCTACTTTTTATCCCGGGAAAAAGCACTGTTCCCGTGGGAAATTCACGCGGACGAAGCCGCGGGCAAAAGCTAGTAATTTTATATATATTGACAGACTATAAACTATAGGGAAGTATATATAATACAAAAAGTAATCTGGAAGAGACCTGAGAGAGAGCTGGTGGAAAATACTAGCTTTATCAAACAAAAAACAAACCAAAATACAATAATGGATTGTTTGCCAGAGCAAACTCATGAATAAACATACATTTCGTAGGTCCTTGATCGAAAAAAGTAGCTAATATTGTTCAAAGTCAAAGTCAATTTTTTTTATTGAAACTTGGCCTTCAAAGAAGGCTCTTTTTCACGTCGATAACTAATTATTTAATCATAATATATTATGTCTCAAAGCTACAAACTACTAGCATTTCGTTCATGTTCTAATTGAAATCCAACCAAATCTATGTAATTATTGTAATTTACTAAGTAAAGGTGTGTTTCAACGCTAAGTATAGGGATGTGAAACAGAATCAACACTCGTGACGATCAAGATAATACTTTTGTCTATACTCCATTTATTCTTACCAGTCCTATCATGTAAACAATCTTACCATGTCTTTTTTTGATTTTACTACAATATAAATTAAATTAGCCTTTTTAGGAAATTACTTTCGTGGTTAATAAATGTTTTACTTTAGAATGTTTAGGTTTGAACTAATATTTGATTTATTTTCAACAAAATTCAACAAAAAGTACTGTGAAGATTGTTTACATAATAGGACTGGTAAGAATAAATGGATTTTACATAGAAGATTGTTATGTAGACTAATCAAAATTGTCACATTTAATAACATTACTCTACTTCTGGCGCAAATGCAGATACAGTAACACCTTTTGTCCCGTACGGGGTAGACAGAGCTAAGAGTCTGGAGACTTAAAGGTCTCGTTTAGCTGATAATGGGCTTATTGGTGGAATGGAGATTCATATATATTGACAGGTTGCTAGCCCATCGCCGCATTAGCATAGTGTAATTTTTCTTTGGCATTAGTGAAGTGAGTTGCTAATTATTAGAAATAAAGAAATTCGTCCTTTCCCTTTATTGGTTTTTTACAATCTTATTTATCGAAGGCTACTCTTGCGCTTGGTCGCTACGTCGACCTTTACTGCTTCACCGGAGGAAATATGGCGACAGCCTCGAGGGCTATACAGCCGAAACAGTACTAATAGCAAAAACGGCTCCCAGGTGGGAATGAACCTCGGCTTTGAGCTTTACTCACAAAATGGCACAGCGATATATTGCTCAAATTGCCTGAAAGGCCTAAGTTTTTACAATCTACTCAGAATGAAAAGTAGCTGGTACATACCATGTTTTGTTTTCGCTTCCAGACCAGCATGGAAGTACTTCTGGCTAAGTTGCAAAAATGCTCGAAGCATCATCCAAATAGACACATTTACGAAAAAGATTAAAAAAAAAATTGCTACTCTTTCTATTGTTCTGTAGTTGCTTTTGGTTAAGCACGTTAATATCTCTATAGTCAAACAATAGTCGCGTTTATATAGAAAGGAACATAGAGTTACTTGTTAACTTTTCAAATTCGGATTTTTTCTATGGAGTTACCTAAGTAATGATTGCAGTAATCAACTTCATTTTTCGGGTGCTATTACTCTTTCTGTACTAATTAAATTACATCATTCTTCAATACTACAGCCAGGCTTGCCTCTCTACCTACATCTAATAAGAAATGAGACTATTCACTTCAAACTCATTATAATTGGTCTGTCTGCGACCACGGCAACTGCAACGTCGCTCGAAACGTCAGCTGTCATCATATAAAGGTTTGGTCAGTATTTACATTTATTATCGCAATGGTAGTCCCGTTACTTATAAATAAATTAATGAACAATCCGAAACCTACTGTTCAATAAAATCTGTTAATTATTAGTTCCATCCAAAGTGTCCTGCTTGCATAATAATATATTCATAATTCTAAAGGTACGTATACTGGGTAATTATCGTCGTTATGCCCTTGGCCGCATTTTTACCCGTGATCACGTATCTCTCTTATAGTTTAACACTACTTTAACACTGACCATCTCATAATACATAATTATTTTAGCGCATGTCTAAATGTGTGATGGGTAATCACGTAAACAAATGGCCGTGATGTAGCAATAATCGTCTATCTGAAGTTCATTTTGACTGGACATAAGAATAGCGTAACTAGAACACACATTTTTACAAACAGTTCTAAATGGTGCAAACGAAACTTTTTAGTGTCATCTCAATGGTGCAAATGTGACGATACCCAATCTGCGGTTTGATGGTGCAAACGAAACTAATTAGTCTCATGTGCACCATTGATAGTGCAGGTCAATGGTGCATACTGTACGACGGGATATGCACCTCAGTCACTTATATTTTTTTTTAGGATAAGAATGTGCTGATACTCTATTAACTTTTTGTTCCATTACCTAATACTCAAGAGCATTCATAAATGACAATAATATTTGACACTTAAAAATTATTATTATTAAATTAATATCATTGTTATAATAATTTCATTAAATAATAAGAATATTATTTAATAGAATTATAATAATAATGTAATTTTGTATCGTCTCTATCATAAAATTATAAATGTTCTGATGATATAATATTAGTTTACGAGTCAGTTATCGTATCTAGGTTACCATTAATAGTTACTACTGCTAATAGTAGGTTACATCAAATCGTAGGAAACCAATAAAACTTGTTAATTTAAGTAGACGGAAAATAACATAAATCACTACTTAAAATCAGATAATTAAATCCGATGGTTAATCGAATTCCAGCTGTTTATTTTCCTTCAAAACCGTGAAATTTGTAAAGCGAATCAAGGGATTAAGTATAAGAGATAGTTAAAGTAAGTAGGAACCGTATTGCTTGTGGGCTGCCGAGTTATCACTATTTTAAAAAACCCACTTGTCAGCCCGATCTTAACACTACATTTTGAAAGGTACATTTTCCAAATTTACATTTTATTCACGAGAAACGTTTATCTACAATCAGACCACAGAATTTGGAATCAAGACAATAAAACATTAGTAAGGACAATAGAAGTGTCAAGGACACGCTTAAAGAGCAAAAAGTTTTTACTGTCCAATCTGTCTTATTATTTCCATGATACTGTTACAATCAGTCATGTTATGTCAGATAAAATAAAGCCATGGTACCTTGTTACCCAACTTACTAAAAGCAGTAAGTATGTACTCAGACCTTAAACTAAGTATTTAAAGTCATTGAAAAAGGTAATCTGACATCTAAATTGAAATCATTGTCCATTTGCTCAAAATTTTATGTCATGTCTTATCATTAAGGACTTTTGTGGGAACATTTAAAAATTGTTTATAACTGAGGACAGGTCGACAAAAGAATCCATTGTTGCAGTTTAAGTCATTATTCTCATGATTATGAATCTTATCCAATTAGTTATTCACGATTCATTTACTACATGGAAAGTGCAGTTTTAAAACATTGTTTAAAAACATTTTTTTTGCCGGAAATTGATATCAATTCTGCAAAGCTAGTTCTAAACAAGAAGGTCACTAGGGTCTTAAAATACTACTATCAATTAAATATAATACTTGAGACCTATTCTGGAAACAAGGAAATTCAGTTTTTCTGGAGACAGAGGATTATGGAGAGAGACGACTTTTTAGATAAGGCAGTTGATGATAATGTTGTTGAATCTACAAGTTTGTTGTTATTCTACAAAAAAACATTCACAAACATTCTACAAAATCAATATACATCATTTAATATACTCTATAATAGTTACTATTTATGAGCTTTATGGCAGAACTGAAGTTGCCTAGTGAAAACTTAATTGAAAGTGATTTTTGTACGGACGAAATAAATACGGATTTATTGTTAATGTTTTGTTGAAATTATAAGCTGCAATTTTTCCGTTTAGATAAAAAATAAAATAAAATATGTTAGTATTACGGAATCCAATTATTTATGATTCCTATTTTTTAACTTTAATTAGCCTACGGCATCACTCGTTTGTTGAATACCTAGTAGAAAAAGCGCATTATTTATGTAGTACGATGAAATTATTTTCTTAATAGATTAACTTTATACTCTAGAAAAATCTGAATTAAAAAAAATAAATCTACTTACGATTTTAACGTAGGAATTCATGATCACTATTTCACTGTCAGTATCACTGTTTCACTGGGTTCGGCCGGCGGGGATCGGCGTGCGCGCAGACTGGCCGCAATCGTCCGGAAAGCGTACGGACTGCAAGCAAACGGTGGTGGTATAGTCTCATGCGGCGAATTCCCCTGATAGATCACGTAACAGAACGTAATAAACCAACCTTTTGGTGTGCTGTGTATGCGCGAGCGCCGGGTAGTAAGGCGCTGGGCGGTGGCTTGTCGTTATATAGGACAGGTTCGACCTCCGCTCTGGCAAAGAAAAAATCGAGCGCGGGAAGTCTTTTTGATAGTTGGTGACAACCCTAATGGAATTTTTTAGATAAATATATTAGGACAAATTATCATATGATTTCAGTTTTTCATTTTTTATAAAAAAAAAGAAATTTTTAATTATTTTCTTTAATAAAATTGGCAACATTACAAATTATGAGGCATGCTAAATAAACTTGCGCTTGGTTTTTAAGCGATTAACATGCCGCGGGCCAAAGCTTGAAACTCTAGCTAGTATAAGTATTTAAAATTTTGTGAGGTGTAGATATAAATTTATTATAGAAAAAATACTTATATATTCTACAGAAATTAAGTATCAGTTAGCAAGTATTTATATTTATAGCAAGTATTATATTAGTACCTCAGGTCTAGGTCATTTCAATCTAAAAAACATCACACGAGCTGTAAATAAATTAAAAATCTTATTTAAAATTAAAAATTTTTGGATACGCTAAAATCAAAATTTGGCATTGAATCTAGTTCAAAAATTAAAATAATTAAACATTATTAAATAACTTGAAATTAAATAAAACACAAACTCCAAAACCAGCCCATCTTAAAAAATGGGATATGTAACCATTTTAAATTCTTGTGTTTATTATATACAACACATACTTAATATACAATTCAATCAAAAATATCACCCCGAATTGTACCCGACTAGGTAATCATGATACTCTGTAACATAGATGATACTATAGATAACTTACCTTTTCTCTCATTACCTCATCATTACATTACCCTCACTTAACCTCAAAATTGAGAGACAAAAGCAACGTGTTTTAATCATATTAAAATTTAATAAACTAATAACATACTGACCCGTAGCTAATGCGTGATTGGAAGATACAATAACTATAATGTATTTTAAGTGATTTGTTGAATTGGTTTATTTGCATTTTTCACGGCTTCCGAAATAATATATCAAAATTTTTAGAAAATCGATAAATTTTATTCTAATAGAATATTGATTGGAGAAAGCAGTTCTTAGTTACAATTTGTAATTTTTCTTGGTAATAAAAATGATTTAATAAAGGGTTCCGTATCTTAAATGGAAAAATAAATAAATTAATAACACTGATCGTAGTTTCAATGTAATCTCCATCACTTGTTAGTATAGTAGAACCATCTAATAAGTACCTAATACGTTTCATCATCACCATATTGCCTGTTTTTAGTGAGTGTCAGAGCGACAGATATTCTCATATGAAAACAGCAAATGGCACTTCTATTAAATTTAATACTCTAAATTCTGTGATAGTAGAATATTTAATTCTTGCAGGTGAAAGTGAAGACATAGGTAATGATAACAGTAAATGCCCTGGAAACCTAAATTCTGTTTATTCAAAATTTTCTTTCAAAATTCTAGTAGAATATTTAATTCATGCAGGTGAAGGTGAAGACGTAGGTAATGATAACTGAATGCCCTGGAAACCTAAATGTTTATTCAAAATTTTCTTATCTATTTAAATACTACCCAAGCAAGGATCAAAAACGTATGTACCCATTAAAAAAAAATACATAGAATGACTAATTAATCACCTAGATAGACCTAGCCCTGGAAGTAAGTTCGAGACATGTGTTTTGAATGACAAAAAAATTGAAATACCCAGGTCAATTTGAAAAACATTATTTTCCATCTCCATCTTGACCTGACCGGGGATCGAACCCAGGGCTCCGTGGTTCAGAGGCAAGGATTTTTCCACTGCGCAGAGGCCGACAATATTTGTTCATTGTGTTATACTCGGTTGAACTAGCTTTTGCCCGCAAACTTCGTTCGCGCGTAATTTACTATTTTATAACTCTAGTTCTAAGCGGCGTATCAAGATGAAACCTACGCCAGATTTTAAGCTAGACCTTCAACAGTAAAACTGTGAAAACCGCATCAAATTTTGTCCAGTAGTTTTTACGTCATGCGCGTACAAACATACAGAGAGAAAGACAGACAAAAATTCTTTAAAAAATGGTTTCAGCTTCTATTGGCCCTACGAAATCCCCTCATAGTTTTTTTTTAAATATCTCCCTTGTACAGACACAACCAGTTACAGTTTTATTATAGGTAGAGGAAAGTAACTAAATGTGGGCTAGTGTTTTATTATGGGCTAGTAACATTTCTCATAAACAAACAACCCAAGGCCGCAACGAGCGACTATATTCTGTCACTTTCATTCGCCCCGTGATCGCTATCACTCTGTCTCGTCGGTTTGACGCGAGTTGCCGCTAGTGTAGGACGTTGACTCTCGGCTGCTGCCGCAAAATTTTGTAAGGTACGTAAATATATGTTGTTATTTTAATAAAAAAAGGGTGTAATAAATTGGCTATCTATGTTATTAGTAGGATATGAGTATAATTTCATGTTTTTGGATGTTTTACTTATTTGCTTTGTGTTATTTTAAAAATACAAGGTTAAATTTATCTTAATCATGAATTTTGAATATGGGCTATGTTAGTGAAGATGAAGAGGATGTACCCTTGGATTCGGATACTGATCCTGATCCTATATTTGGTGATGTACCTAATTCTGCAGACGCAGAATGTATGTTCTGCAGAACTCTGGGTTAGATGCTTGATGTGTGAGCTTTGGGCACATAATGATTGTGCTGGGCCAGAATTTGATACATGGATATGTGATTTTTGCAAGTAAAATTATTAATTACTTAAAGTTACCATTGTTCTTTGATCTCCACTTAGATATTAAGTTTTATAATTGTTATTTTCCTAAGAAATACTTGGGTGCGTATTAATAGCCCATATTTGAGGGTCTGGTCCATATTTAGTGACTTTTTTGCAATTACGTTATTTGTTTGTTTTTGAAATAATAGTTTATTATTAAAACAATAAGACTATTACTGTGTTATGGAAAAACATATGACTGATTACTATTACATTAATAAAAGTTTATTATTTAAATAGTTTTTTATTTTTGGTTCAAAAACAAAATGGTAGCCCATATTTAGTTACTTTCCTCTAGGTATGTATTGATATTGATGAAAATGATGCGTCAAATGTTCGCGTGCTCGACTAATTGAACCTGTATCAAGGAGACACCATGTAACCTTCCGAATCACAGTTTCTACACGCATTATGAATCCATTTTAGACAATTTATGCATCGACGAATGAACTCCGTGTTAACTATGTTTTCAATGTAGGATAGTTCGTCATTTTTCAACAAAGTTTATTCTTGAAAACCTAAATCCTATACCGTACATAGAGGTACGGCATAAGATTTAGGTCATATGAGAAAAGATAGAATGTGTCATCATATAGTTCCCTTTAGTTATTGTTCTGAGTCCTCTGCTCTGGCAACATGACGTTGACAATAAAACTTCGACATCATACATACGAGTCATTGGCGGAGAACGTCCTAAGACGTTCAAAAAGTCGCATTTTACGACAATCATGGCTATGAAAAGTACCTAATCCAGGTAATCCTAACTAATATTATAGTAAAGTGAGTTTGTTTATTTGTTTGTTTGTTTGTTTCCTCTTCACGCTTTATCTACTGAACCAATCTTACTGAAATTTCGCATACACATAGCTGGAAGTACGGAGAAGGACATAGGGTACCTTTCATTCCGGGAAAAAGCACAGTTCCCGTGAAAAATTCACGCAGGCGAAGCAGCGGGCAAAAGCTAGTAATCAATAAGTTTTACTTCTAACATGACGAACTGGTCTGAAGAACTTCCTATAGCCACAATTGCAATCGAACCACAGCTTATGACATTATCTGCAGAAGAGCGGTATCATTCGGCAGAAGATTTGATATTATATGAGTATATTTTTAACCGACACGGCAAGTTAAGACTTATTCTTGTTTGTGATTTTTTTATAATACTAACGGATTTAGGGTCTAACATAGTAATTTCAGGCCTTAGTCTTCGGTAGTGTCTTCATCTTGCTCGCATATATTATTATTTTTACCAAAAGCCTCGGAAAAAAATTGCGTGTGTATATTATAGCGATCGATTGATAGAGTCTGATTCGACACGGCAGAGATTAGATAACCATTTTCATAAGAAACCACTGAAGCAAAGGCTTCGTCCATTGAACCATGGATGTCACAATTGGGTCAATATCACCATCTCAAGTTCAATGTTTTAAGATTGATAATTTAGCTTTAACGCGCGACTTCATCCGTCCAATTTGGCTATTTGTTACTCCCAAATAGATTTAACCAGATAAGACTGGAGTTTGACATGCAAGTTAAAATTGTCTCAATACGTTGTTCCTGATTGAGAAGAAATTTTGTAAAATAGATAGGTATTGACCTGTGGTGTGGCCCTAGAATAGCACCAACCCATCTCTTCCCGTGGGTGTCGTAAGAGGCGACTAAGCGGGATTAAAAACACCGGAGGATGGGCAGCAGCATCTTTCCGCGTACTATGCCATCACACTGCGATCGCCAACCCGCCTGCCAAGCGCGGCGATTACGGCAAAACCCCCCACGGATAAAATCCTTGGGGAGGCCTTTGTCCAGCAGTAGACGTCTTTAGGCTGAGAGAAAGAGAGGAAATTTTGTAAAATAGATAGGTATTAACCAATGTTTTAAAGTTGAACAACAGGTTACTAATTTAGAGGTAAACTGATCAGTTTTTTTTCTTACCCTATTGATGTGTCCCACTGCTGGGGAATGGCCTCCCCTTTTATTTCCCATAGATCTCTGTCGGCAGTAGTTTGTTGTCAACCACACAGAAACGTCTCCAAATCGTTCCTTCAGTCATCTTGTTCCCTCCCCGATCAGAATATTTTTTTTCTATTTATTGAGGTCAACAAACAGTATTACATACATTATGTATAAATCAGCAAATTATATAATAGTAGAAATATTATTTGAAATGAAATATGATATCTTATGGTACAATTGGTCAAAAGGTATCTTACCTAGTCAAAATGACCAAACTTATTAGTCGTGACAATGGTTGTGAGCCTGTGATCTTAAATTAGATAAACGTTAACGGAAGCTTAGAAAAGTACCAAAATTAAAAAATTATAAATATTAAAAATATTTTTTTTCAAAATTGTAAATAAGGAAAAGAAGGATTTTCGACCCATTCACTGGCATTGTCCCGCTCGGTCGTTCACCTTCAGTATGCGGAAATTGGTGATATAACTTTTTTTTATTGTAGCACAAGGTCTCGGCCCTTTGAGGATATTGTGAGTAATCAGTAATGAATCCATTTATGTAGTAAAATAGTTTTTCTATAATTACGAAAGAAGTCCTGTATTTTGGATCAAGATTGATTTGAGTTAGCCTGTTTCTGTCTGTCTGTTGTTTGTATTGTTTGTTGTTTTTGTGTTTTACGTATCTAAATTTTCCTCTTGTCCTTCGAAGTAAAGGAAAACGTTGTAATCTACAGGCTAATGTATGTCGGAATAGAACACATCATCAACATCAGAATCATCAGATCATCATGGGTTCAGGGGGGCCGAGCTCAGAAATGGATGACCAGAGCGGTAAACACAGGTACAGGTACTTTAACAACGGGTTCACGTGGAATCACATGTGTGGGTACTAAACTCAGTTCAAATATTAACTGTCAGGATGAGGGTATTTCTAAAATAACATGCACCGCTCTTAATAGACAGGGTAAACAACTCCTATCTCAAGTTACAGCCCAAAGCATCCAGGGATTCATCGGATATTAACGGATTAAGAAATATCTAGCACTAACCTCTCATTTGGTCCACGTATCACGGCTAGGGTCCAACCCTAACCTACCCACGGCAAGGAACCGTGCCCCACCACGCACGGATCAATCCATTTCAACCAGTGAGTTCTACTGAATGGTCTTCCGTGCTAACTAAGATCTCCAATATCGCGCTGATAACACCATCACACATAGTCACATCGTTAACGCACTAAGTAACACGACAATAAAGGTAGACTTCGGAGCAATGCGGCTTGCGGCCTGCGTCACTCGCGGCCCATGCGGCCCTACGGCTGTACTTTATGTTACCGGAGTGTATGAAACCCTTTCCTCCGAGCGATGCGTCAAGGCCGCATGCGACGGTACGCGCATCGCTCGGAAAGAGTTTCATACACTTCTCTAATATAAAGTACAGCCGCATGGCCGCATGGGCCGCGAGTGACGCATGACGCAGGCCGCAGGCCGCATATATTGCTTCGAAGTCTACCTTAACTCTATTCTGACACTGACTACATAGCTACAGAGAATTCAACACAACCGGACGACACGTCCGCACCGCACCGCGCCACAAATCAAACTGCCTCGCTATAATGTCATAACGATCGCACTTGGGTTTTATTACAAAAAGGGTGACACAAGTGACATTGTCACTTTGACACATTTCTGACGAGTTACGTTTTGAAAATTGTTTTAATCCATTGATTAACTAACAAAATAAACCACAGTTAATTTAACTAATGTAAACGCTCCGACATATATAATATACCTCACCTCACTATTTGAATCATAGTCCGATAGATCGAACCAAGTTATCACAGGGGAAACATATAGAAAAGCTTAGTAGCTAGCTTAGTAGCTAGCTTAGTAGCTCTAAATTATAGTAGCTACTGTAAAATAATTTTCTGACTGTTACAATTTGGTCTTATGGTTGGTTGAGGTCCATAATGTTCTTTTCTAAAAATTTTCCTTGTTTCAAAATGTCCCTTTACCAAATTATTTCTTTGACAGGTAGATAATACCATGAAGTGCACCATTGGTGCAAAACTTTGCGCAATAAAGTTTAAAAAAGGTGATGGTGACTAAAAAAAAAATCTTCGTAAATATTCTTGATTATAATGTAGTAAATTATTCACACAACAATTAGTTATTATTGTGCCGACACGCAAAGAAATTAATTGCGGAAGCAGATGAAGCATTGAGCAATAGTCGAGCATGTTCATCTTTTATAATTACAAGATAATATGTTGTATGAACTGCATCAGACAAAGCCCGATATTACGGAACTAAAAATAGATTGTCTTTATGAATAAAGAATTAAGCTGTTCGTTGTTTTATTTGAGAATGACGGGCTAGATTCAAATTTTTAATGTTGTATTGATCAATTATAAATTTAGGTTTTTGGGTCAAGAAATTTGTCTATGTTAAAATGAGTAAAATGAGTCAAGTTTATTGTGATTTTTTTGAATTTATATTTATAGGCTTTTACGTTTATATTATATATCTCCATGTCATGTTAGGTGTCGACAGAAATTCCCTTAACAACCCCGTTCGCCTTTTTTTTTCAAGATTCTCATACACTTCCTGAAATATTTTATTCCATCGAAGGATAATTCAATAAACTTGGCCCAGATAAGTACAGTTTTTGCAAACAAATCCATGGTTGAGTGGGAACCGATATTGTGCAAGGTAAAGGTGCTCGTTCATTTAAAATCATAACAGTTTTTATGATTAGATACTTACTTACTTCGATGGCTCGACGACCCAAAGAGGATCTTGGCCTCCGATACTAGAAGCTTCCACTTCTTCCTGTTCTGCGCTACTTCCTGCCAGTCAGCTCTTTGGAGGGCCTCCAGATCTTTTAGGACATTATTCCTCCAGCGGTATCTGGGCCAAGATAAAGGCAAGGCTTTGATGGCTCTGCCACGTGGAGATGATGGGAGAGAATTAGATACCTATATTTTTCAATTTTAGTGATACCTATGGTCCTCTAACTGCAAGAGGTCTAACCGCGTGAGATTAAATATTCAAAGACCGCGTGTTATATTGTCGTAAGGCTGTCCTGTAGCAAACTGGTTGTCAAATACATACCTACAAACCTAAAATTTACGATGAAGCCTCAAAAAACGATTTTAGCCAACACAATAGCCAATTTAGAGCGAAAAGGAAGTGTTTCGTGAATTATTTAGAGGTCAACGACCCTAAAACAATAACATGAAGCTATGACCGAGATGTTTGTAACCACAGACTACGTATTTACGTAATTGTTACCTAGGTCATGTAAGGAAATATATAGGATTTTTTCTACTTCGACAAACCACTTATGGTAATTACTCGGTCCGATAAATGTGGAGAACTTACAATTGACAGTTAGAACAGATACTACCCCGGAAGGAAGAAGGATGGAAGGTCTCGCAAACACTTCCGATCTGTTAATCTGATGTAGGTGCTTATTCTGACCTTCTGGGCTAATGAAGTGAATATTGTGTTAATTTTTTATTTATCAGAATGCCGCAATGTCAACAAGCTTTATTTGAAAGTTGCTATGTAGTCTAAATTACCTATCCTTATCACCTCGCTGCTCTGGGCAGGTGAGTGGTGATACGAAATTGTACTATATTTTACTATATTTCTGTGAACTAGAACTTTACCCTTAGAAGTTTTGTGCGACACCCGACAAAAATAATACGGAAACATAAAATTTTGAATGCTCCGCAAAACATACAAATATGTAGTGCGGATATTTCTTTTATATTTTTCTTACTATCCCACAGGACTCGTGGTAAACCAAGCGGGTGAAATTTCGAACAAAAGTTACATAAGTTAAACAGGATTGAAATGCGATAGCTCAGTTCAGAGCAAGGTCGTATAAAGACCCTGGTCTCGCGGGTTGAAGCCCTGCTCGCATGGAATTTTTTTACCATATCTAATTTCTTTATGAGAGTACTTTACCACTGGTATTACTTTGATTTTTTTATTATTTTGTATTCCGAACCAATACCACTCTTTATATTATTTTATGTCCAAACGAATATCAAAACTTGAATTTTGTACAGTCAGCTCAGTCATCAAATTGTTTATTTTGATGCAACAGATTTTTTTTTGTAAATAAAAATGTTGTAACTACATACAAAGCATTTTTACTGACTGTACCATTGAACTTGTTTTGGTATTGGTTTAAACTGTGGTATCCGTTTGGAATAGAAAATAATCAAAAATTCAAAGTAATTTCAATGGTATTCATTCGTGGTATTGGATTGGGCAAACTCCCAGTGGTCCAAAAATCCTTTGATCTCAAAAAAATGCCGCCCATACAACTACTCCCGGGTCCATGGCAATAAAAAATAGTTTCAACGGGTCCACGAGTTTTAAAAGTACAGTCGCCTCCAGTTATTGTTTGTATTTTTATTAATTCTATAAAAGATTATCTGTATATATAAATGGTTCACTAATGTTTCACCAAACAACCTTTGACAAACCATCACTTTATAAACTATCACTATATAGAGATGTGTGTATGTTGGGTAAGTATATTGGATATGATTTGAAAGTCCACCAGTTCTCAACACAATCACTATTTATTGTTCTTATGTGTAACACGGAAATCACGAATTCACAGATAAATCGATCGGGCCTATATTGACATAAGGAATTACATATAGAGTACAATTGAGCTACCGCGACGGCGAGCGGGGTGCAACTGGCTCGCTCCTATCGCATTGGTTAAGATTGCAGCGTAAGCTTTTTACATATTATAGGTAGGTGAGTACACCTATATCATTTCCCACCTTTTTTAAAAAAAATTTTTGAAAGAATAAGAAAATTTTTACAAACGAAAAAGTAAGTACATTAACTAATAACAAGTCATATCTAAAGTTCTGCGTAATGCAGCTTGCCTACGTGCAGAAATGTGCTACGCTGCGTTTTATAGTTACAATAACAAAGGTATAAATTTCAAGAATAACAATGATGAAACGTTATCAAGTTACTGACCAACAATTACAATTACGAATGCTTCTGCTGAATGTAATATGAACTGCTAATGATAAACATTAATTCAAATGCAATTTGTGTTTCTTGAATACAAATTTATGTGTACAGTACATCATACCTATGATATAAGGATATATTTTGCGTTATACATAAAATTTTTAGAAAAAAATTTTTTTTGACTTTTATACTAACTAATTAAATGTAGGTCCGTATATACTATTGGTATCGTACTCTGCTGTACCGTCTCGGCTTCATCGTGGCTGGACCAACGACACGCACTCTGCAGAACGTCCTACGATTGTACAACAAAATACGATACACAAAAATCACACATAACACTTACACATAAGAGATAAGTTTATATAACAAATATTTACGAGTGACCGATCAGGTGAACACTACTTTAGGCGTCGGAGTTGTTGAAACCGATTGTTGTGGTACTTGTCGAGTATCCACCTTAATATTATGTAAGGTTGTGTTACTGACAACTTCTTTCCACATCCATTTTCTAACACTTTTAATGCAACGTCTTTTTGCACAGTAGCACAAGGTAATTGCGAACAAAATTACGATCACAATCATCACTATACCAAGTATGTTTAACTTGTTGTCTATAGTGACATTAGATAAATTCTCAGTGACAAATACATTTTCTTTTGTCTGACTTGCACCCATGTTGTGAAAATATTAGTTCACAATAACGATCGCGACAATGGTTAAATGCACGAAAAATAATTTTGTAACAATGAACCTGAAAAAGAAAAATTAATGCTTTATACTTTGTGCTACGTGATTATAATAATTTATAAGTTTCCTGTAATTTTCGCTAAGATGACAAATTGTATCACGTTGTATCGACGCTGGTATGCATGATTATAAAATAAAAATATAGTAAGTACAGAAGTGTAACCAAAATGTTGGTTTGTATTCTACAAAAATCTAACTGGTTGCTTACTAACTCTACCTGATCGTGTGACATAAGATGATTTACTAGGTTCGCTCGTCTGAATTGTGACTTTCTTAACAATTTTGGGTTTTTCTAAATTTAACTGATAGTCTTTTTTCAAATAATCTTTAGATAAATCATTACTTTCCATGTCTTCATTTAATACATAAGCTGGTTTTAAACGATCTATAGATACTGAAAGTTGTCTGTTAGGTAACTGAATTTTAAATACTTTATTTGTCCTACTGATGACGTGGTATGGTCCGTCATAAGGAGGTTGTAACGGTTTCCTTACTGCGTCATTGCGGAGAAAAACATATTCGCTATTCTGTAAATCTTTGTGCACGAATATCTTACGAGGATTTTTATTTTCCCTAGTTGCAGGTTTAAATTCGTCAATAATTTCTTTTAATTTACGTACATAGTTATATTCATCGCATGGAATGTTATTTATCTTATTGTCACATAAGTCACCTGGCAACCTAATATTATCACCATAAACCATTTGAGCTGCAGTAACACCTGAATCTAACCTAATTGCACTTCGTAACCCTAACATAGCAGTGGGTAATTCAAGTACCCATGACTTGCTATTTAATCGGGCTTTAAGAGCGTTTTTCAAAGATCTATGCCATCGTTCGATTGCTGAATTACTCGCTGGATGGTAAGGAGTTGTTCTAATTTTGTGAATCCCCAGTAATTTCATAAGCTGTTTGAAAAGGTTGCTTTCAAATTGCCTACCCTGATCGGTTGTGATTTTAATGGGACAACCAAAACGACAAATCCAACCATCATATAATGTTTGGGCTATAACTTCAGCTGAAATTTCTTTTACTGGGAATGCTTCGGGCCATCGAGTATACCTGTCTATTACTGTAAATAAATATTTGTTCCCGTCGGAAGTTTCGGGTAATGGGCCTACCAGGTCGCAATGAATTTGTTGAAAACGACCTGTGGGTTCAAATTGACCTAAATCAGAAACAGTATGTCTTTGTATTTTTGCTCTCTGACATCGTACACAAGTTTTCGCCCATCTGTTAACATCTTGATTCATGTTTGGCCAAAAATACCTTTCGCTGACTAATTTAACACTAGCTCTAATACCTGGATGGCTCAAATCATGTAAGGAATCAAAAGCAATACGACGAAAATTTTTTGGTAAGTATGGTCTGTTGGTTATGGCTGCAATGCTCTGACCAGGGCTCACGGTTTCCATCACCTTGTCTGCTATCGTTGCAAGGGTATCCAATTCTTTGGTGTTGGCCACTGTCAAAATTCCTCTTACTGAAGTCGGAAGGTGATTTTGCCACAAAACTGTCAGTGTGTCGTCGGTGATTCTTCCTCTAGCCAGTTCCTGCATTCTGCGCAATAGTTGGGATGGTTTTTGGTCCCCTAAGTCCATTTCACAAATGAGTTTCTTGATTTTGCGATCTTCGGAATCCTCGAATATAGATAATAATTTTTGCTTGAGCGTATCATATTTCTTGGTGGCGGGCGGGTTACTCACTAGATCGGTAATTTGTTGAATTACGTCTCTTCCTAATTTGGTGATAACCATTTGGTATTTGGTATCGTCTGACATGTGTTGTGGGTTCAGCACTGCCTCCGTCTGTATAAACCACAATCTAGGAGCATCCTTCCAAAATTCCGCTATCCTGGTAGACACTGAGACTGCCGAAAGGAATTGCGTATCGGCGACTAACGTTGGGTTCTCCACGACCAAAGAAGTTCCTGACGTACCTTCTGTGTTATCCATCTTCTATAATTATGTTCTTTCGTTTTTTTTTTTTTTGCAAACGGTCCTCGCCGCCGCGGTATGAAGTTGAGTTGCCCCCGTGTTACACAAACCGTACGAAAACGAAGACGATGCGGTATCTATTAATTATAAGTCTATGTCACAAAATTTGCACTATAAGTCCAACGATAAGTAGGTATGTTCGATGTTACGCGTTCTTCACTGGGTCACCACTATAGAGATGTGTGTATGTTGGGTAAGTATATTGGATATGATTTGAAAGTCCACCAGTTCTCAACACAATCACTATTTATTGTTCTTATGTGTAACACGGAAATCACGAATTCACAGATAAATCGATCGGGCCTATATTGACATAAGGAATTACATATAGAGTACAATTGAGCTACCGCGACGGCGAGCGGGGTGCAACTGGCTCGCTCCTATCGCATTGGTTAAGATTGCAGCGTAAGCTTTTTACATATTATAGGTAGGTGAGTACACCTATAACTTAAAAAACTATACCTTTTAAAAATGTTTCATTTTACAAACTCGTTATTTTAAAAACGTTTCATTTTACAAACTTTTTTTTATATAAATGTTTTACTCTACAAATGTATCGAGTATAAAACTTTTATTTTATAAAGTTTTATTTCATCAAATAACTCTCTTGACAAAAACATCATTTTACAAACCTACTATAGGTAAATTATTAATCAAGGGCTGGCAGCTTCTTTTGCCGGAAGATTTATGTTTAGGTTAAACTTTAGAAACCTATCTAAACCTAACCTATCCAAGCCTTTTTTGACTCAGTTCGAACGCTCCGCTCGCTTCGCTCGCTCCGCTTGTGTGGTTTACACCAGCCTAACCTAACCTAACCGAACCGAGTTGGGTTTGTGACCAGTTTTTTTTTTTTATTGCGTGACCCCCCCGTGCAGGGGGGGGGCGGCAAAAAAAAAAACTTGTAGGGGGTCATACAAACCCTCCCCCCCCCCCACCCACTCCCAACCCCCGCCGGTGGTGGCACGTTCCTAAAGTTAAGCCTTTTTTTTTATTAAAAAACTATAAATTGTTTATTTACTCCACAAAAAATGGCCTTGGACTACATTATATAGGTATGTGATAAACATTAATTAAATTTAATACCATAAAGGACAGTATCGTTGTGGAGATCTGGTGCCCGCGCTAGGTATCAAAGATCCTGTGTTGCAGGTTACCAGGTGGGGACCCGGTATGACACAATAAAAGGTAGATGCATGTTGAAATCATGTCACAATATGATTTGTGAGTTAATTTACAAATAAAAGACGAGTAATGACTTCTGTTCCTAACCCTACGATGAAAATCATGGGATCAGTGAGTTTAAACTTGAAACTTCATATCTTCTAGTTTTGGTAAATAATATTTATCAAACGATGTATTTGCCATAAGATATTTTGTCTAACGTTGTTTTACCAATTGAAAATTTAGTAAAATAATTTATTTGTAAAATGATAATTTGGAGAAACACAATATTTGTCTAGTAATTAGTTTGTAAAATGATCCATTTTTAAAAGAATGAGTTTGACAAAGCATATGTTTTTCAAATGTATAGTTTTACAAGCGTTGTTTATAAAATGATTGTTTTTTAAATAATAATTTGTAATATGAGGGTGTACCATATAAATTGCTTGCCGACTTATTTATTTATTTATTTTATTTTCAACTCTTACAGACTACCATTACAGGATATTCTCCTAATACAATAGTTGCGACAACATATCTTCCGTTTTGACTAAATTTAACAATTAATTACTTTGATAGCAAATACTACTAATACTCTCTCTCAGCCGAAAGACGTCCACTGCTGGACAAAGGCCTCCCCCAAGGATTTCCACAACGACCGGTCCTGCGCTGCCCGCATCCATGCGCAACCCGCGACCTTCACCAGGTCGTCGGTCCACCTAGTGGGAGGCCTGCCAACACTACGTTTTCCGGTTCGTGGTCGCCACTCGAGAACTTTTCTGCCCCAACGGCTATCTGTTCTGCGAGCTATGTGCCCCGCCCACTGCCACTTAAGTTTGGCGATTCTGCGGGCTATATCGGTTACTTTAGTTCTCCTACGGATCTCCTCATTTCTGATTCGATCACGCAGGGAAACTCCGAGCATAGCGCGCTCCATCGCCCTTTGGGTGACCTTGAGCCTTCTTATGAGGCCCATAGTAAGCGACCACGTCTCTGTTCCGTATGTCATTACTGGCAACACACACTGGTCAAAGACCTTAGTCTTGAGACACTGCGGTATTTTGGACGAGAAGATATCGCGAAGCTTCCCGAACGCTGCCCAGCCGAGTTGGATTCGACGGTTGACCTCTTTCTCGAAGTTGGACTTACCTAACTGAACTGTTTGTCCCAGGTATACGTAATTGTCAACAACTCCGAGTGTAGAGTCTCCAACCTTTAGAGGAGTGGGTGCGACACGGATATTAGACATGATTTTCGTCTTATCCATGTTCATTTTTAGACCCACTTGTTGAGAGGCTCTACAGAGGCCATCGAGCATTGTGCCTAGGTCTTCCAAGGTCTCAGCCATGACTACGATATCGTCAGCGAATCGAAGGTGAGTGAGGTACTCGCCGTTGATATTGATACCGAGTCCGCTCCAGTCCAGAAGCTTGAAGACATCTTCCAGGGCGGCGGTGAACAGTTTCGGAGATATAACGTCTCCCCTGTCTCACCCCTCGCTTCAACTGGATAGGTTTCGAGCCTTGATCCTGGAGACGGACCGACATGGTGGCGTTTTCGTACAAACACTTCAGCGCTTCGATATATCGATAGTCAATTTGGCACCGTTGGAGAGACTGTAGCACAGCCCAGGTCTCGATCGAATCGAAGGCTTTCTCGTAGTCCACAAACGCCAAGCATAAGGGCTGATTATACTCCTCAGTCTTCTGTATAATCTGCCGCAGCGTATGTAAGTGGTCTACGGTACTAAAGCCTTTTCGGAAACCGGCTTGTTCGGGAGGCTGGAAGTCGTCGAACCTGCGAGCGAGACGATTCGTAATGACTCTCGAAAACAGTTTGTAGACATGGCTCAGAAGTGAGATAGGCCTATAATTCTTCAATAAGGTTTTGTCGCCTTTTTTGAAGAAAAGTACCACCACACTTCTGTGCCATGCCGTAGGCGTTTGTCCCTCGAGTATGACGGAATCGAATAGCTTCTGAAGAGCTTTTAACACCGGTGTTCCACCTGCTTTCAGAAGCTCAGCCGTGATTCCATCATCACCCGGTGCCTTATTGTTTTTTAACTGTTTGAGAGCCATTCTAATCTCGTATAGGCTGACGTCCGGGATATCTTCGGTGTAGTGTCGGGTCAATCTGGCTCTTGGATCTTTGGCCAGATTACTGACAGGTGCGCGTACGCTGGTGTATAATTGTCCGTAGAACTTCTCAACCTCTTCCAACAGCTCTGGCTTCGACGAAATGATTCTGCCATCCTCAGTCTTCAGCTTGGTCAGTTGGCTTTGACCAACAGACAGATCCCTTGCAAACACTTTTGAGCCCTTATTTCGCTTAATCGCCTCTTCAATACGGTCAGTATTGAATTGGCGTAAAACGCGCGTTAGGGACTTGGAGATCTGTCTGTTTAGACGTCGATACTGAGCAGCATCGTTAGAGGACTGCAGAACCAAGTTTCGTCTTTCTTCCATGAGTTTGTTGGTGAGGTCCGAGATCTTTTTGGTTCCTTTTGAACAGCGGGTTTTGAAGGCCTTAGACCCAGCTGTTTGGACAATTTGCACAAACCTGTCATTATAATCGTCCAGATTTTCGCAATCTCCCAGGCATTCGAAGCGATTCTGCAACTCGAGCTGAAAGCTCTCGGGGTTTTGGAGCTGGATAGGCGCTGGTCGGAGCGTAGACTTCATCAGTCGACACCTTTCGAGTTTTATTCTAAGATTCAATGTGCCTCTTACCAATCGGTGATCGCTTCCTGTTTTTACGGCATTGATCACAGAGACATCATTGAATATGTGCCTCTTCGTCGACAAGATGAAGTCAATCTCATTTTTTGTAACGCCATTAGGATGCAACCATGTCCACTTTCGCTGTTTTGGCTTTTTGAAGAAGGAGTTCATCATAAAGAGGCCCTCCTTCTCCATAAAGCCGGCCAGCAGATGACCACGTGCATTCCTCGTTCCATATCCAAAATTCCCCACTCTCAGCTCATCATCGCTTCGTTTGCCCAGTTTCGCGTTAAAGTCCCCCATCACAACGGACTACTAATACTACTTATTAGATAATACTTATTGGTATATCAACGCAGAGACGAAACCGCTGAACGTAGAAACTTAAATTTCGCACAGAGGTTCGTTATATAGTCTAAGTGAGCACTAAGAAAGGAATTTAAGGTGGAAATTCCAAAATTCTATTTTTAGTGTAAGGGGGGAAATTTACGCTCCTATATAGTGATATAGGAGCGTAAATTTCCCCCCTTACACTAAAAATGGAATTTTGGAATTATGGTGAGATAGTGATCTCACTCCCTCAAAGTTGTACAATCGGTTTATGTTAAAAAGCATTCTTAAATGTGTACTTAAGTGACATCAAAAAAGCTCTGATCTTTGCAATAATTCTCCCTAAGACTGTTAGGTTTATATTGAAATCTTAATACTAATTAAATATATGACGGATACAAAAAAAATAACAAATTAATATCGACTTCAATCTGCTGACCACTGTACTTATCATAATTTCGTAGACCCACCTGAAACCACTTACATGGAATTTAAATATTTGGCGTGGACTCGCTGGTACTAAAATTTTGGACCGTCGGGAGTTTGCCTTGGATTGGAATAAATCAAAAAGTAACTGTTCCCGAATCCCGATAGATTTAGGCGAGCGAGGTCTCCGTATAAGCTTGGCCAAAAATGATTTCGTATGTCTGTGTGTTGATCTCCTCCATTTTTGGAAATTTTTGAAAATGACGGATTCGGCACTAGGGGCCTAAATGCCTTAAGATTTTATGGCTCTTACGAGTCATCCATACTAATATTATAAATGCGAAAGTTTGGATGTGAGTTTGTGAGTTTGTGAATTTGTGAGTTTGTGAGGATGTTTGTTACTCAATCACGCAAAATCTACTGGACGGTTTTCGATGAAATTTGGTACAGAGGTAGATAATGACCTGGAATAGCACATAGGCTACTTTTTATCCCGGGAAAAAGCACTGTTCCCGTGGGAAATTCACGCGGGCGAAGCCGCGGGCAAAAGCTAGTTTGATATAAATTTTAAAAAATAAGTTATGATAAGTTTGAAAAAATATTAATGTATTCTTGGGTTTGTTCCAAGGTAGAAAATGGATTAAAAAAGTTTTAATGAACATCATTACAGCCCATTAACTCGGTTTGTAAAACTGGAATATCAGGTCAAATGACTGAATTGATGAATAAATGTAAAGTACGGATTCCCTGAATCATTTGTCATTGAATTTGTACATCTCGTGATTGGTTGGGCGTTAATAAAACAGTAAACAGGGATTAGAAACAGATCATAGTGGAGCACGCAAGGAGTTAATAACAAAATGGTGAAAGTGGAAATAGAAACCAAATTAAGATCAGGGTTGTAAAAATAACAGATTTTAGTGAAACTTTTCTCTAATAGTTTCTGACAAGTTTTTAACAGTTATTGTTGATTTTTGTCCATCTGCTCAAAAAAATTATCACCATTAGCTAAGTGGCAATATTCCCCTTTTTGTCAAATCTTCTCAAGGCGTGCAAACCCATAGCTTGCATAGTCCACCTCTACCTTGTGCCCCCAGAAAAAAATCCTGGATCCGCCCTTGGTAGTCTACACTTCTACAGCAGCGGCTTTCGGCTAGCTGTCTCTAAAAATGTATGGTTATTACTATACACTCAAAAGCCGTCGAAGCAAACTTACTATACTTGACCATAGATGTAAAAGGCCTTTGCGCGGTGCGCTTTTTTTGCAGTTGCTTACAAATTACCTACTTCTACATAAAATCGTTCATTCAGACATTAGTTTTACATTTTTCTCGTGAATTTTTAGAATAATTAAATATTAAAGCTACAAACTATTTACTATCATTTCGTAACGTATAGGTACAGCTCTGATTTATTTTTATATGGCTTGCATCAATGATATTAGAAAAAAATACTTTCACGCTTTGTACTTAAAACATTATTGTTATAATGACAGGAAAATGGCGATGGCCAATCTCCACAATACAATACAGAAGCGGTTCTAAGCTTCTTGCAAGATTGGTCTTCGTGTGTATAAATAATGCACAATAGGGAGGTTAAGGTGAAGTAAATGGGACCACTTCATGGGAAATCATTATATCACAATTTGTTCTGCAGTCCATTGCTTTTTACGTGCTTCTACGTAACGAATATTTTATTATATAAAGAAAAATTATTTCGTTTATTATATAGATTGCCAAACGTAGGTACCTAATAGAAAATCCTACTATAATTATATAAGAAAATCTGAAAACTATCACGATTTTACTTGAAATTAACTTGGAAGCGAGAATCCCTTCTCTTTTAGAAAGTGGCCCTTGATTGACTATTACAATCTGCCCGGGAAGTTGACACTCATATTTTTTGTACGCTCCCAGACCAGCATGACCCAACACATTAAACAAATATGGGAGTCTTGATGAAATATTATACATTAAAAATAAAACACACAATTGTTTTTACGGCCTACGCGGACAAGGGACTAATTATTCGTCAATAAAGGACAAGAAATATGTCATTAATATTATTCAGCCTTCGTTCCAAAATGGCCTTAGATGGTCCCCTGCGTAGGGGATCAACTAAGAAGGTTTTTGGAAAAAGCCCCCTCCGTATAAATTCAATTTTTATTAAGTTTCTCCAAGTCCCTTGTCTTTGCAGGCATTTTTTATTTTGATTACAATTCCAAACAATAATTAATTCAATTTATGAAATTACATTATATTACATTTTAGAATACATAGGAACATTAAGAAATCAGATCCATTCCCATCATTCCATAGATACCTACATGATACCTACCTACATTCAATTAATTCCATAATTAAATAAACAGCGCGATGACCGCGCCCCACCAACTTCTTTTATGCTCTGGACAAACTAACGCGAATTCCACATTATATGTGCGTCCCGCTTACTCCTTAGAAGTCTCTCTCGCTTGAATTCGTGGCGGGAGCGATTCGAACGCGGATTCGCCTCAGTTTGACTAGAGCTTTAAACTTGAAATTTATTTTCTTTATAAATATCGAATAAAGAAATAATTTTCATGTTCCCTTCTTATCGATTGTGTCATTACTAACACTGGTGTCAGATTTTATTCAAGTCGCCTAAAGACATCTGACATGACTTTTACGACTATCGTCATCTAAGTTCTCACTAGTAAACTAAATAGTCAACCAGTGTACAGGTGTCATTACGATATTTTCCTTTACCGGAAGCAAGTGGTGGCCTATGAAAACTACCCGAGTCGGATTGGCATACAAACTCATGCGTTTTCACGGGTTCAACGGTTCCTTTCCGGTCTCAGGCGGGTGTCATTACCACTCGACCACCACCGCTTCGTGTTCCGTTACACGTATCTATGAAATCCGAACTGTTTCCGAAAGAGCTAATCTGTTTTCAAAATTAAATTGGAAGCGATGTTACAATAAGGGCTAACCAGGGCTAACGCATTCAAATATTCCACCAGACGTCAATACTTACGAGTAAGGACAGGCATCTGTCAGATGGTACAACGCTGTCAATGTGTCAAATTCAAATGACAGTATTGTACCATTGACAGCACACTCGCCTGTAGCGCCATCTAGTGAATGTTAATACGATATAGTATATTCATTCTAGATTTCAATGTATGGAAAATTTGGCAAAATTATTTATCTTGCTTTATTGTATCTGTGTTATGCCTATGTATGAGTACATTAAAAAATACTACCCGGGGGGAAGGTGTAGGGTAGTGTATTTTAATGTACTCATACATAGGCATAACACAGATACAAAAAACATGATAAATAATTTTGCCGCGAAATAATCTGAAATGAATAGACTAATATCTCTCATTGATTTGATTGACCTTAGCATTGCAACCGAGTACAATTTTTATACATAGCAGCTAGTATATTTTCAAAAGACTTATAAAATATTAATAAAGCAATACATTATTCTTCATGTCAAAACCAAGTTTTTTTTTTATAACAAATATTAAAAGGGCAGTTTAAATTAATTGGAAAACTATTATTTGCTTACATAAACCGAGGTACATACTTCGGGCAAAATAGTATTAATTACTTTACTGCATGTCAAATTTAAAATATACCTACTGTTACAAACTTGATTACATGTCATACACATTTTACACATACATCTATAAACTACAACGATTTACTTATACAATCAAACCCTGTAATAAAATTGGGCTATATTCACAAAGGTTTTTGGATTCTGTAGCGTTTAGGTACATTCGGCGTAAACATGGCCACAGGTAGGAAACTTCATAGAAACGGGACGTCACCTCTACTACAAATGAAACTGTACATCCATGAACACGTCAAAGACACGTCAATGTGTGCGTTTTCATAGTCATAGCGCCCCAATCCGCAAACGAACGGAGGAGAAGTGCGGGGTACGCCATATTGAGGGAGGGGCAGGGAGTTTCCTTTCTATACGTAGTACTTATATTAATTCTGTGAAATGGCATTCCTACGCATGGTATGGATGTGCGGGGGCGGGGCGGGGTGCGCTCAACCAATCGGATAGTGTGACAGTGACTGACTTTGTGCAAGCACCTCGCGTGCTGTACAGGGCAATTTAACTTTTGCCGTTGCGAGTTGCACGAAAAAAGTAGGTAAAAAGTAATTTACATAGATGGAATGTCGGTTTGAATTAGGTGAAGAGTCGAAAGGCTACTCTGGCTTTTGCTCTTTGCTATGAAGACGCAGCTCGGCCTTCGGCTTCGGCTAGTTACCGGCGGTTTGAGATGAAATCAGAAAATCGTCCATGTATACGCATGCAATATAGAATGCATTTCATATAGAATGCTGATGAAAGCCATGCTTTTATATTGATAAAGGCTTGATTAATATTTCCTACTAACGTAATAGTTTCCGATATTGAATGTTTTTTTTTTATTTTATTTATTCATCAACTTTTTTACCAGTGAACGAAGATTGTCATGTTTGGATGTTTGTTATCTCTAACGCAAGAACAACTGGACGAAATTTACTGATAATTCTCAAAGGAGCGGAGCCCCGGGGCGCACATAGTAGTTAATTAATCCTTGCCCGGCGGCGTTTTACTACCTACAACAATTCTTTAACAATTGAAGCTTTCTTTAACAATGCATCATGCGACCTCTTCGCGGATGAACGATTAATAAATTAAGAAATAATATCAAGTTAGAACATAGTCACAGAAGTAATATAAGTTCTACGTACAGAAAAGAAACTCCCTGCCCCTCCCGCAATATGGCGTACCCCGCACTTCTCCCCCGTCATTGTGTGTATTCGGACGCTATGACTATGAAAACGCACATATTGACGTGTTGCTGACGTGTTCACGGATATACAGTTTCATTTGTAGTTGTAGTAGGTATATTTGACGCCCCGTTTCTATGAAGCGCCCACCCTGTGACATAGTGTAATGTAACGCTTTACAACCGAACGCTAACCGTGCCGAGTCTCATACTATGAATTATGGAAAAACGCACACATAGAACCATTTACCGCTACAGACAATCAAAAAACCTTACATTTAGAAAAAATGCAAAATAATCAGTACATTGAATTAGTCTCACATTATAACCCAAAATCACAGAATGATTTTAAAGCAATACATTTACAGTTATTAATTAAATATTTTTGCTTTTTTAAAATATGTTTACTGTTTTTTTTATTTATTTTGTACAATTTTATTTTAACTAGAGAAAAAAATAAAGAAATAAAGAAAAAAATATTTTTTTACTTACATGTTTACTGTTTTTTTTTTATTGATTTTTATTATTTCATTTAAACTAAATAAAATACAGAAATTAATTAACTGAAAAATAGCATGAAAATTCAGAATATAATGCAAAATTATAATATCCCGAATATTGGAACTAAACGAAAAACATGGGGCTGACGTTCCAGATATTCTCCAATACGCGCAAGCGGTGCGGATTCTTCTCCAATTCCTCGTTGTCAAATGTCTCGCCGCTGAAAACAGAAGAAAAAATCAAATTCAAACACTTTTTAATCCTTCAACGAGGATTGGGCATTGCGTCTATTGTCAAACAATAGGGTATTTGACAAGGTGTAATTTTTCAACATATTTTTGAATAAATGGAAAGATCATATACAAGTTTTATAACAAACTGTTTTTATTTTTTTTATTTTCGATTTAATTACCTAGTTATCTTGAATTGAAAATTCATAGTAACGGAATATGCCGACCAGTTATCGAACACATCCGATTAGCCCGGTGACGTCACACGTGTATTCCCTACTCGGTGCGCCTCTCCCCGCCGGCGCTGGGCCCGCGCGGGTGTGGAGCTCGGGTTTGTGAGTGAACTGACAAGAAGTGATCGGATTTTTTCGGGGCATCGGATTTTTTGGTACTTTTAATTTGATATAACTTAATAATTAGCTCGAAATTTAAAAAAATAAAAACAGTTTGTTATTATACTTTTACATGATCTTTCTAAAAATAAAATAAAAAAAACATTGTCAAATACCCTATTGTTATCGGAGAATCCCGTGACCGAAAGAAGGGAATAATACTCAAAGGTAAAGCTCGGTGCAAATGACAGCACCAGCACATGCAGTAAACAACCCACCCGTTGGTGTACATGTCAATGTCCTTTGTCTTGTCATGCTTTGAAACACTTGTCACTGTCAATGTCAAAATAGTCGGTTTATCACAGGGCATAAAATGCCGCGCCCGCCTCAAATAGAGTTGGCATGCTTGGAATTAAAGGAAACTAAAAATACCTCTCACATCACAATCTGTTTAGCTGTTCAGGACTTATGGTGGAATAAAGGAACTTACATACATACAAACGTAAATACATGAACCCTAAAAAAATAACACTCCTTTTTTGGTCAGCCGTGTAACATCAAAATATGTTAAGCCGTTCAGAACTAATGGTGAAATAAATAACACTTTAAAGTAAAACTGAAAAGATATCTTTTAAATACTCAAAAGTTGAAATAATAGCAGCCTACTTTTTCAAAAAAATATTTCTGTATACATTTTGTAATTTTGTTTCGGCTGAGAGAGACATTTTGTAAAATGTAAACGCTGAATGTAGCATAAAAAGATAATGGTCATTTTGTTTTCTTATTTTATTTTTTATTCTGTTTTAATTTTATTTTAATTATTCTATTTCAACATACCTACGGTACCCTCGGAAGACCAGCGTCGTTGGGTAACACCACGACATATCCTGAGTGAGGACCAATTTGGTTCATGTACACTTAAATATAAGTACTTATATGCAATTGTGATTCCGTTTGTAATATTGTATTATACCAAATAAACAATTTTTCTTTCTAACATGAACCCTAAAAACATAATACTCCTTTTTTGGTCAGTCGTGTAAAAAATGTGAATTACTCACTGGGTTAGCGACCTGGCCCGCAAACAGGCCAGGTGCGCATAGTAAGTCGGCGTGGGGTAGGACACGGAGCGAGAGCAGCGAGAGAACAGGTGGCACAGGTAGAAGGTCAGCTGTTCTACTTCATCGTTGAAAACATAACCCTCCTTTTTTTGGTCAGTCTTGTATAAAATAACGTATTACTCACTGGGTTAGCGACCTGGCCCGCAGACAGGCCAGGTGCGCATAGTAAGTCGGCGTAGGGTAGGACACGGAGCGAGAGCAGCGAGAGAACAGGTGGCACAGGTAGAAGGTCAGCTGTTCTACTTCATCGTGCTTGATGTTACCATCGTTGCATACTGCGTGGTAGCGAGTGGGACGCGCTGTGCCTTTTATGGCTTGGTGGGACACCTGCGAATCAATACATCATATGAGTCTCGTCAGATGAGATTAATAATGGCTGCGGAGTAAGCGATTTATCGGTCTATGCGGTAAGCGGAGCCGGGTGGGTCTCGTCCGGCAAACGCGATTGGTTCGTCAGTCGTACCCATGCGCTACTGTGACCCCCTCCTCACGCTTCCATCATTTTTTTTAAATGACGCGAACTTTACCAATACCTATCTCACTATAATATTATAAAGAGGAAGTGTTTGTGAGTTTGTTTGAAATGTGAGGGGGTAATCTTCGGAACTACTGAACCGATTTCAAAAATTCTTTCACCAATAGAAAGCTACATTATACCATAGTGACATAGGCTACAATTTATGTACGTACCTCCCGAACAAAGCCGGGGCGGGGCGCTAGTCTACACTAAATCAAAACTACGATGTGTATTTCTGTCTTGCTCTATGCAGACCGACGCGAAAACCGCGCCGCGTGCGAAATGTTTTTTTTTTATTATTATTAAAGATGGGTTTGCTCTTGACCACAATCTTGTCCGAGGACAGAGATGAGGTCTACGGTATAGCAAGCTTACCCAGAAGCAGCCTATTTACTCGGGTTTTGAAGAGTCAGGTTGCATATGTGTATATGTGCATCCCGCTCACTCATTAGGTCAGCCCAAAGTCTCTCTCGCTCGAATCGATTGAACTTGGTTTGAACAGAGCCTAAGGTTAAGGCCTTGTTCAAGGAGAGAAAGAGGAAAGAATCGTAAAAATATAAAAATCACATACCAAGTAGAAGTCCAATTCACTAGCATGGACGATATCCTTATCCACGACAGTGCCTGGCTCCACGTTATAATTTGGATTGTTCTTTTGGAACAACCTGCGAACAAGAAATGCATACCTAGTGTATACGTAACAGTCACCCGGCAGAAAAAAGGCCGCGCCCGCGTTACACCCAAGACACTGAGAGTTCGAGGGCTGGTGTGACCATAGAAAAAAATAATACTCCTTGATCCGGATTTTCAACGCTAGGGTTGATGAGTAATAAACAATAGCTAAATTTTGGCTTAGGAAAGACATAATAATACAAACATTTGGTGGAGGTTGGCATCACGTCCCGCGCGCCTTTAACACCCCCGGCCATCATCCAGTCACCCATACATAGCCGGAAGCGATTTTACGGCACATATGCTTCAGTGTCGCTTCTTTTCGCGTAGTGTATTTTTTATTTGCACTTGCTTGTCACTTTGTATACAAAGCAAGGGTTTAGTCGAGGTTTTGTGTTCCTAAACTGACATCCGCTAAAAAGCGTACGTGTGGTGTTCAATGTTGCGTGAATAAAGCTATTCTCATTACTGCCCAGGGTGCTTCCTAAATGGGCAATTTTTTTTATTTTTTTTAATATGATATGACTGCCGTCTCGAAATGACGCGGGCGCGACCTTTTTCTGCTGTTACAGTTAAAGTGTGTATAAAAATTTAAGATTAGCCGGCTAAAGCATAGTTTATGTGCATGCTGTGTTCGCTCCAACAAGGCTGACATCTTGAATGCTCTTATATAGCGCAGTAAATAGAGCGAACCTTCCCTAGGGGTTAATTACGTGCGGTCCAGTAACTCAATTTTTTTTATATTATTGTTTAGGATGGTTGTAAGTATTTAAAATAAATATGGCACAATTGAATAGCTTTTGCACTCGCCGCCAAATTGGAAAAAAAAAATCACCATTTTGTTCGGTTTTTCGCTTATATTTTCTTTTAAGTGCATTTTCGCTAGAAAAGTGTTCTACACAATGTTGTAGAAAATTAAATTTTCCGTTATTTACATTTTACATTTTGTTTCTAGGATCAGTCCTAGAAACAAAATGCGTGTGCATCTTGAAGTTTGGAGTCCAATCTGTTCTTAAAACTGTTGACAGAAGGTGCTGTGACAACATTCTCATTTGATCTGTTCCAGTCTCTGACCACACGGTTTAAATTAATAAAAAAAATAAAAAAACTTAGCTTTTTTTCGAGAGTATAATCCAAATCATAACTTACCTCGTGTGGTGTCGCTTCTGCACCAACAGAAACAGGACCTCAGGCTTCGCTGTCTTGCACAGCCGAGCGTACGCGTTGTGGACCGCTTGTAATTCACTGTTCATCACCTAAATCAAACATTTTTTTATTGACACAAAATTTTAAGACAATATTATCTACTTACCTATTTTTATTTCGAATTTTATTTATAGCTGAGAAAATTGTAAAAATTCTGTTCAATTTTATATCATAGAAAAAATAATTACTGCTCAGAAGATACGGCCAAAAACTCACTTCAATGAAAATGATTTTTTTTTTTTGTGCAACATATTCTACATGGAATAGAACTATATACTTACCTACTCATAAATTTTTCATATAGACATGACTTATCTTATTTATTAAATGTTTGAATATCTATGTGTGGTACTACTTTTATATACAGGGTGTTTTTTAAATCATTGGCATCCTTTCTACTGGTGAAAGTACTCATGAACATGAGCAACTTTTTGTATGGGACCGACTCAATCCGATGGAAAAAAAAATCAGCTGTTCCATACTATTTTCCAATACCTACTCACCCGAAATGTATGGAACAGCTGATTTTTTTTTCCATCGGATTGAGTCGGTCCCATACAAAAAGTAGCTCATGTTCATGAGTACTTTCACCAGTAGAAAGGATGCCAATGATTTAAAAAAACACCCTGTATATATGGATGTATGTTTGTTAGACAACAAAAACATATATTGGGTGAATTTATATCAGGGCTTGCTAACCTGGTTAAAATTCTAAACCAGCTCACTCGATGCGCCATACATTTAAAAAAAGAGCGTTTTAAATCAGTTACGGTTGAGCAAAACCATATATTATTTCTGGTTATGTTCAAAGCGCTATATCATTTCAGTTCCTGTTCAAAATACCGGAAAGACCCAAAACATTTCGCTCTTTTCGGCGATCGTGTTCTATCTCGCTCTAACTATGATTATTTCTCACTCTCGCTCGATATAAATCTAACCAATCTACACGTTGAGACTTGCAAATGCGTAAGTGAGATAAAACGCTGAGCGATATACCCGTCCTTGTCACTCGCCCGCGCGGGATTAACCAGGTAATTTCCGCTCGCGAGACCGATTCAAAAGGGTTTTCACTCCGATCGTAATGGCCCGAGCGTTACTGCGTAACCAGGTCAAAACACTTATTTTTTAGGTTTTTTATTAACCGGTTTCAAGCCCTGATTTATATTTGGTAAAAAGGTAGAATAAAACCTGGAGTTGCACATTTATACACAAAAATAGGTAAATTTTTATATTTTGGTTTGTTTGTTTGTTTATTTGTTTGTCACCTCTTCACGCTTTATCTACTGAACCAATCTTCCTGAAATTTCGCAAACACATAGCTGAAAGTACGTAGAAGGACATATGGTACCTTTCATCCCGGGAAAAAGCACAGTTCCCGTGGGAAATTCACACGGGCGAAGCCGCGGACAAAAGCCAGTTTCTCTATAAAAATATTTACCTCAGCGAATTGACCTTCGGAGACGCCGTCGCGGAAAACGAATATTTTCCTTGGGAGTGCCTTTAGGCGCCTCCCGTACATCTTGAGGTGGTCTACCATCATATCTTCGAACTGAACGATCATCTCTTTCTGCAAAAAAAAATCGTAAATAAATATCTGCATTTTACTTTTCGGCTTTTTCGAAGTACCTACGGATGTATGGGGTCATTAAATTATTTTTCACATTATTTTTTTTAAATACATAGCATTGAATAAATTTTCAGAGATATTTTTGTCATTTTCGTGGGTATAATTAAGGAAATATACGAATAATAAGACCAATAAACCACTTAGTTGGCAAATAAACAAATATGAAATTAAAGATGAATGTAGTAGTATAGAAGTATCAAAATATGCCTTATTATGTAGAAATACGTTTAATAGTTTACCTTGGGCGTTTGAATGCTGAGCTCGATGTTGTAAATATAGCACTTCGGATCTATAGACGCGGTGACAGCGGCAATACTCGGTATGGAAGACTGAAAATATAAATAAAATGTTATCTATTTTTCTTACTGTATTAGAACATGAATGACATACAGGAATGCCGAACCAGAGAGGAGGCCTTTGCCCAGCAGTATAGGCTAAAATAGTATACGCTTCGTTAGGCACCTACAAGAAATATAATCAACAAAATATGGTTCAGCGTAGGTTCGACATTGAGCCCTTCAAGAAGGCCTATCGATTTCTCAAAAAGTCGGCAACGCATCAGTGTCCTTTAATAGGGTTGCTGGTGTCCATGGATTGCGGTGACTGCTTACCATCAGAATTATTCCAATGTCTGTTCTGTCCCTGAACTACGCACTATTTAATCTATGCACCGAAATTACCAAATAACTAGACAGCAGTGGCGGCATATTAATCTTCTTCTTATAGTGTGTGCTACCACTGTGTACTAACACTGGTGTCAAATTATATTCAATTCGCCTAAAGGCAATCTGATATGACTTTTACGACTACCGCCATCTAGTGGCAGTAGCCGAATACACACTAGTGAACTAAACAGTCAACCAATGTGCAGGTTTCCTCACGATGTTTTCCTTCACCGGAAGCAAGAGGTGGACGATGAAAACTAACATAGGTACATGAGTCAATTCAGTATACAATCTCATGTAGCACGGGCAGGATTCGAACCTGGGACCTTTGCAGCCATAGGCGTGCGCCCTACCGCTCGGCCACCACCGCTCCAACCTCTCTCTCTCTCTCTCTCTCAGCCGAAAGACGTCCACTGCTGGACAAAGGCCTCCCCCAAGGATTTCCATAACGACCGGTCCTGCGCTGCCCGCATCCAAAATCATGAAAAAACCATAGAGCACATATGAAGAAGAGCTGTTCATAAGCTAGTAGACCTGTCCCCAGTCGACCAACTTGAGGCTTCTAACTATTTGCCACCAGACGTCACTATTGTCGCATTCGCGGAGTTCACTTCACAGTGTCAACACGTGCCGCAGATGTGTCGAAGTTACGCGAAATTTTAGATTGTGCTCATTAACAATGAAGTGCTGTATTGTGGGGTGTAAAAGTAACACACAACAAGGAATCACGCGATAAAAATATATATTTTCACTCGTAAGTATTTTTACGTAATTATTCCCACAGCGGTGGATACGCGCCTGTCAGTACAGCCATCTAGTGAGTAATAGCAGAACTCAAGAGAATTAATAAAACAGTTTGCGAAAATAATTCTGCTACTGGCCAATAGGTGGCTATACAGTTTGTAAAATTAGATAAAATAAGTCGTATGTCTATCCAATAGGAGTTCATTTTTTAATTTCTGTCTATGGTAAGTATACGTCCCCCGCTCCCCTCCCAATGCGGACACTGTCTTTCATATGTAAAATGCCTATGCGCACCTCCTCTCCATACATACTTCGTGGAAAAAACTGACCTGATCTGGCGAGGGGTGCGTGACGTCAGCGCCGACCACCATGACGCCGCCGCCCTGCAGGCAGCGCGGCAGCTGCCGGTCCGGGATCGCTTGGTTGATGCCCATGAGCTTCGAGTTCACCTGACATAGAGGACGGATCCACGGTTATTATCTGGGAGGAGGGGGGGGCAGACGGGCAAAAAAAATCCTAACTAATATTATAAATGCGAAAGTGAGTTTAGTGAGCATTCTACTGAACCAATCTTCCCAATTTTTTTTATGTACACATAGGTAGAAGTACTGAGAAGGAAATAGGGTACTTTTCATCCCGGGAAAAATAACTGTTCCCGTGGGAAATTCACGCGGGCGAAGCCGCGAGCAAAAGCTAGTTAATAATAACTGTCAGAAATAAACTAAAGATTGGCTGTTTTTTTTTGTATTTTTGCTGTAAATCCTTCCTACAAATATTATAAATGCGAAAGTTTAAATATGAGTTTATGAGAATGTTAGTTACTCAATCGGGCAAAATCTACTGGACGGATTTCAATGAAATTTGGTACCTACACGGGTAGAAAAATACCGAGAATAGCACATGGGTATTTTTTATCCCGAAATTCCCACGGGAGCGAAGACCCAGGGCGCGGCTATTGGTTCAATAAAGAGTTTATCTATTTTGTAGTAATCAATAATTACTGTTAAAAATATAGCAATAAGAAATTGACAAGAGGTAAACTCGTGTAATTTCCGTTATTTTATTTATACAGGATGTTTTGTTAAACACCAGCAACCTCTCTAAGGGTGAAAGTACTCGTAAATTTGAGAACTTTTTATATGGGACCGACTCTGAAATCTCAAAAAAATCAGCTGTTCCATACATTTTACAATACCTACTCGCCCAAAATGTATGGAGCAACAGATTTTTTTTTGAGATTTCAGAGCCGTCCCATATAAAAAGTTGATCATATTACACCCTGTATGTATTTTAAAAACAAGCTGATAATTCACTTCGCCTACAAGTATGTAACAGAATCTCCACAATAGGTACACAAAAAACTGTCATCTCGCTTACAAAATAAAAAACAAAACAAATTGACATTGGCAAAAACAAACATACATATTCGTACAGTCAGATGCAGAAAAAATGACTCCCCTGAGATTGGATTAGGTGAAATAGGGGGTCAGGTCAGCAAACTGTACATACCACAAATTTTGATAGATAGGTTTACCTTAAGAAGTATATTCTGAATAGTTTGCTCGTTCACGCGCCTAGACGCTGTATTCTCTTTGATGCACTGCGTCAGAATCCCGACCTCGCGTTCCGCTATCTGTTTCACCTGCAAACATCAATACAATTAGCATGAAGAAATGAAACTTTTGGTAAATTATTCTCAAAGTTTTAAGCAAAATCTACTGGACGAATTTTGATGAAATTTGGTATTCGCGTAGAAAAATACTGGGAATAGCACATAAGGTACTTTATTCCCGGAATTCCTACGGGAGCGAAGCCCCGGAGCGCGGCTAGTCAATAAATAAATCTTACTCTGTGGTATAGATCCCTAGAGCGCGTCCCAACGATGACAAACACCAGCTTAGCGCCTCTCTTGGCCGCGTCGTCCAAGCTGAACGCTAGAGATCGCATCGTGACGTCAGTACAACGCACCTGCGGGTCCAATGCGTTCATACCTAACCCCTTGTCCACTGATACTATCTGTTAAATCTTACTCTGTGGTATAGATCCCTAGAGCGCGTCCCAACGATGACAAACACCAGCTTAGCGCCTCTCTTGGCCGCGTCGTCCAAGCTGAACGCTAGAGATCGCATCGTGACGTCAGTACAACGCACCTGCGGGTCCAATGCGTTCATACCTAACCCCTTGTCCACTGATACTATCTGTTAAATCTTACTCTGTGGTATAGATCCCTAGAGCGCGTCCCAATGATGACAAACACCAGCTTAGCGCCTCTCTTGGCCGCGTCGTCCAAGCTGAACGCTAGAGATCGCATCGTGACGTCAGTACAACGCACCTGCGGGTCCAATGCGTTCATACCTAACCCCTTGTCCACTGATACTATCTGTTAAATCTTACTCTGTGGTATAGATCCCTAGAGCGCGTCCCAACGATGACAAACACCAGCTTAGCGCCTCTCTTGGCCGCGTCGTCCAAGCTGAACGCTAGAGATCGCATCGTGACGTCAGTACAACGCACCTGCGGGTCCAATGCGTTCATACCTAACCCCTTGTCCACTGATACTATCTGTTAAATCTTACTCTGTGGTATAGATCCCTAGAGCGCGTCCCAACGATGACAAACACCAGCTTAGCGCCTCTCTTGGCCGCGTCGTCCAAGCTGAACGCTAGAGATCGCATCGTGACGTCAGTACAACGCACCTGCGGGTCCAATGCGTTCATACCTAACCCCTTGTCCACTGATACTATCTGTTAAATCTTACTCTGTGGTATAGATCCCTAGAGCGCGTCCCAACGATGACAAACACCAGCTTAGCGCCTCTCTTGGCCGCGTCGTCCAAGCTGAACGCTAGAGATCGCATCGTGACGTCAGTACAACGCACCTGCGGGTCCAATGCGTTCATACCTAACCCCTTGTCCACTGATACTATCTGTTAAATCTTACTCTGTGGTATAGATCCCTAGAGCGCGTCCCAACGATGACAAACACCAGCTTAGCGCCTCTCTTGGCCGCGTCGTCCAAGCTGAACGCTAGAGATCGCATCGTGACGTCAGTACAACGCACCTGCGGGTCCAATGCGTTCATACCTAACCCCTTGTCCACTGATACTATCTGTTAAATCTTACTCTGTGGTATAGATCCCTAGAGCGCGTCCCAACGATGACAAACACCAGCTTAGCGCCTCTCTTGGCCGCGTCGTCCAAGCTGAACGCTAGAGATCGCATCGTGACGTCAGTACAACGCACCTGCGGGTCCAATGCGTTCATACCTAACCCCTTGTCCACTGATACTATCTGTTAAATCTTACTCTGTGGTATAGATCCCTAGAGCGCGTCCCAACGATGACAAACACCAGCTTAGCGCCTCTCTTGGCCGCGTCGTCCAAGCTGAACGCTAGAGATCGCATCGTGACGTCAGTACAACGCACCTGCGGGTCCAATGCGTTCATACCTAACCCCTTGTTCACTGATACTATCTGTTAAATCTTACTCTGTGGTATAGATCCCTAGAGCGCGTCCCAACGATGACAAACACCAGCTTAGCGCCTCTCTTGGCCGCGTCGTCCAAGCTGAACGCTAGAGATCGCATCGTGACGTCAGTACAACGCACCTGCGGGTCCAATGCGTTCATACCTAACCCCTTGTCCACTGATACTATCTGTTAAATCTTACTCTGTGGTATAGATCCCTAGAGCGCGTCCCAACGATGACAAACACCAGCTTAGCGCCTCTCTTGGCCGCGTCGTCCAAGCTGAACGCTAGAGATCGCATCGTGACGTCAGTACAACGCACCTGCGGGTCCAATGCGTTCATACCTAACCCCTTGTCCACTGATACTATCTGTTAAATCTTACTCTGAGGTATAGATCCCTAGAGCGCGTCCCAACGATGACAAACACCAGCTTAGCGCCTCTCTTGGCCGCGTCGTCCAAGCTGAACGCTAGAGATCGCATCGTGACGTCAGTACAACGCACCTGCGGGTCCAATGCGTTCATACCTAACCCCTTGTCCACTGATACTATCTGTTAAATCTTACTCTGTGGTATAGATCCCTAGAGCGCGTCCCAATGATGACAAACACCAGCTTAGCGCCTCTCTTGGCCGCGTCGTCCAAGCTGAACGCTAGAGATCGCATCGTGACGTCAGTACAACGCACCTGCGGGTCCAATGCGTTCATACCTAACCCCTTGTCCACTGATACTATCTGTTAAATCTTACTCTGTGGTATATAGATCCCTAGAGCGCGTCCCAACGATGACAAACACCAGCTTAGCGCCTCTCTTGGCCGCGTCGTCCAAGCTGAACGCTAGAGATCGCATCGTGACGTCAGTACAACGCACCTGCGGGTCCAATGCGTTCATACCTAACCCCTTGTCCACTGATACTATCTGTTAAATCTTACTCTGTGGTATAGATCCCTAGAGCGCGTCCCAACGATGACAAACACCAGCTTAGCGCCTCTCTTGGCCGCGTCGTCCAAGCTGAACGCTAGAGATCGCATCGTGACGTCAGTACAACGCACCTGCGGGTCCAATGCGTTCATACCTAACCCCTTGTCCACTGATACTATCTGTTAAATCTTACTCTGTGGTATAGATCCCTAGAGCGCGTCCCAACGATGACAAACACCAGCTTAGCGCCTCTCTTGGCCGCGTCGTCCAAGCTGAACGCTAGAGATCGCATCGTGACGTCAGTACAACGCACCTGCGGGTCCAATGCGTTCATACCTAACCCCTTGTCCACTGATACTATCTGTTAAATCTTACTCTGTGGTATAGATCCCTAGAGCGCGTCCCAACGATGACAAACACCAGCTTAGCGCCTCTCTTGGCCGCGTCGTCCAAGCTGAACGCTAGAGATCGCATCGTGACGTCAGTACAACGCACCTGCGGGTCCAATGCGTTCATACCTAACCCCTTGTCCACTGATACTATCTGTTAAATCTTACTCTGTGGTATAGATCCCTAGAGCGCGTCCCAACGATGACAAACACCAGCTTAGCGCCTCTCTTGGCCGCGTCGTCCAAGCTGAACGCTAGAGATCGCATCGTGACGTCAGTACAACGCACCTGCGGGTCCAATGCGTTCATACCTAACCCCTTGTCCACTGATACTATCTGTTAAATCTTACTCTGTGGTATAGATCCCTAGAGCGCGTCCCAACGATGACAAACACCAGCTTAGCGCCTCTCTTGGCCGCGTCGTCCAAGCTGAACGCTAGAGATCGCATCGTGACGTCAGTACAACGCACCTGCGGGTCCAATGCGTTCATACCTAACCCCTTGTTCACTGATACTATCTGTTAAATCTTACTCTGTGGTATAGATCCCTAGAGCGCGTCCCAACGATGACAAACACCAGCTTAGCGCCTCTCTTGGCCGCGTCGTCCAAGCTGAACGCTAGAGATCGCATCGTGACGTCAGTACAACGCACCTGCGGGTCCAATGCGTTCATACCTAACCCCTTGTCCACTGATACTATCTGTTAAATCTTACTCTGAGGTATAGATCCCTAGAGCGCGTCCCAACGATGACAAACACCAGCTTAGCGCCTCTCTTGGCCGCGTCGTCCAAGCTGAACGCTAGAGATCGCATCGTGACGTCAGTACAACGCACCTGCGGGTCCAATGCGTTCATACCTAACCCCTTGTCCACTGATACTATCTGTTAAATCTTACTCTGTGGTATAGATCCCTAGAGCGCGTCCCAATGATGACAAACACCAGCTTAGCGCCTCTCTTGGCCGCGTCGTCCAAGCTGAACGCTAGAGATCGCATCGTGACGTCAGTACAACGCACCTGCGGGTCCAATGCGTTCATACCTAACCCCTTGTCCACTGATACTATCTGTTAAATCTTACTCTGTGGTATAGATCCCTAGAGCGCGTCCCAACGATGACAAACACCAGCTTAGCGCCTCTCTTGGCCGCGTCGTCCAAGCTGAACGCTAGAGATCGCATCGTGACGTCAGTACAACGCACCTGCGGGTCCAATGCGTTCATACCTAACCCCTTGTCCACTGATACTATCTGTTAAATCTTACTCTGTGGTATAGATCCCTAGAGCGCGTCCCAACGATGACAAACACCAGCTTAGCGCCTCTCTTGGCCGCGTCGTCCAAGCTGAACGCTAGAGATCGCATCGTGACGTCAGTACAACGCACCTGCGGGTCCAATGCGTTCATACCTAACCCCTTGTCCACTGATACTATCTGTTAAATCTTACTCTGTGGTATAGATCCCTAGAGCGCGTCCCAACGATGACAAACACCAGCTTAGCGCCTCTCTTGGCCGCGTCGTCCAAGCTGAACGCTAGAGATCGCATCGTGACGTCAGTACAACGCACCTGCGGGTCCAATGCGTTCATACCTAACCCCTTGTCCACTGATACTATCTGTTAAATCTTACTCTGTGGTATAGATCCCTAGAGCGCGTCCCAACGATGACAAACACCAGCTTAG
Organism: Ephestia elutella; assembly: GCA_018467065.1. Classification (NCBI taxonomy): domain Eukaryota; kingdom Metazoa; phylum Arthropoda; class Insecta; order Lepidoptera; family Pyralidae; genus Ephestia; species Ephestia elutella. Next base: position 7,262,630 of record CM031575.1, read on the forward strand.
CGCCTCTCTTGGCCGCGTCGTCCAAGCTGAACGCTAGAGATCGCATCGTGACGTCAGTACAACGCACCTGCGGGTCCAATGCGTTCATACCTAACCCCTTGTCCACTGATACTATCTGTTAAATCTTACTCTGTGGTATAGATCCCTAGAGCGCGTCCCAACGATGACAAACACCAGCTTAGCGCCTCTCTTGGCCGCGTCGTCCAAGCTGAACGCTAGAGATCGCATCGTGACGTCAGTACAACGCACCTGCGGGTCCAATGCGTTCATACCTAACCCCTTGTCCACTGATACTATCTGTTAAATCTTACTCTGTGGTATAGATCCCTAGAGCGCGTCCCAACGATGACAAACACCAGCTTAGCGCCTCTCTTGGCCGCGTCGTCCAAGCTGAACGCTAGAGATCGCATCGTGACGTCAGTACAACGCACCTGCGGGTCCAATGCGTTCATACCTAACCCCTTGTTCACTGATACTATCTGTTAAATCTTACTCTGTGGTATAGATCCCTAGAGCGCGTCCCAACGATGACAAACACCAGCTTAGCGCCTCTCTTGGCCGCGTCGTCCAAGCTGAACGCTAGAGATCGCATCGTGACGTCAGTACAACGCACCTGCGGGTCCAATGCGTTCATACCTAACCCCTTGTCCACTGATACTATCTGTTAAATCTTACTCTGAGGTATAGATCCCTAGAGCGCGTCCCAACGATGACAAACACCAGCTTAGCGCCTCTCTTGGCCGCGTCGTCCAAGCTGAACGCTAGAGATCGCATCGTGACGTCAGTACAACGCACCTGCGGGTCCAATGCGTTCATACCTAACCCCTTGTCCACTGATACTATGTGTTAAATCTTACTCTGTGGTATAGATCCCTAGAGCGCGTCCCAATGATGACAAACACCAGCTTAGCGCCTCTCTTGGCCGCGTCGTCCAAGCTGAACGCTAGAGATCGCATCGTGACGTCAGTACAACGCACCTGCGGGTCCAATGCGTTCATACCTAACCCCTTGTCCACTGATACTATCTGTTAAATCTTACTCTGTGGTATAGATCCCTAGAGCGCGTCCCAACGATGACAAACACCAGCTTAGCGCCTCTCTTGGCCGCGTCGTCCAAGCTGAACGCTAGAGATCGCATCGTGACGTCAGTACAACGCACCTGCGGGTCCAATGCGTTCATACCTAACCCCTTGTCCACTGATACTATCTGTTAAATCTTACTCTGTGGTATAGATCCCTAGAGCGCGTCCCAACGATGACAAACACCAGCTTAGCGCCTCTCTTGGCCGCGTCGTCCAAGCTGAACGCTAGAGATCGCATCGTGACGTCAGTACAACGCACCTGCGGGTCCAATGCGTTCATACCTAACCCCTTGTCCACTGATACTATCTGTTAAATCTTACTCTGTGGTATAGATCCCTAGAGCGCGTCCCAACGATGACAAACACCAGCTTAGCGCCTCTCTTGGCCGCGTCGTCCAAGCTGAACGCTAGAGATCGCATCGTGACGTCAGTACAACGCACCTGCGGGTCCAATGCGTTCATACCTAACCCCTTGTCCACTGATACTATCTGTTAAATCTTACTCTGTGGTATAGATCCCTAGAGCGCGTCCCAACGATGACAAACACCAGCTTAGCGCCTCTCTTGGCCGCGTCGTCCAAGCTGAACGCTAGAGATCGCATCGTGACGTCAGTACAACGCACCTGCGGGTCCAATGCGTTCATACCTAACCCCTTGTCCACTGATACTATCTGTTAAATCTTACTCTGTGGTATAGATCCCTAGAGCGCGTCCCAACGATGACAAACACCAGCTTAGCGCCTCTCTTGGCCGCGTCGTCCAAGCTGAACGCTAGAGATCGCATCGTGACGTCAGTACAACGCACCTGCGGGTCCAATGCGTTCATACCTAACCCCTTGTCCACTGATACTATCTGTTAAATCTTACTCTGTGGTATAGATCCCTAGAGCGCGTCCCAACGATGACAAACACCAGCTTAGCGCCTCTCTTGGCCGCGTCGTCCAAGCTGAACGCTAGAGATCGCATCGTGACGTCAGTACAACGCACCTGCGGGTCCAATGCGTTCATACCTAACCCCTTGTCCACTGATACTATCTGTTAAATCTTACTCTGTGGTATAGATCCCTAGAGCGCGTCCCAACGATGACAAACACCAGCTTAGCGCCTCTCTTGGCCGCGTCGTCCAAGCTGAACGCTAGAGATCGCATCGTGACGTCAGTACAACGCACCTGCGGGTCCAATGCGTTCATACCTAACCCCTTGTCCACTGATACTATCTGTTAAATCTTACTCTGTGGTATAGATCCCTAGAGCGCGTCCCAACGATGACAAACACCAGCTTAGCGCCTCTCTTGGCCGCGTCGTCCAAGCTGAACGCTAGAGATCGCATCGTGACGTCAGTACAACGCACCTGCGGGTCCAATGCGTTCATACCTAACCCCTTGTCCACTGATACTATCTGTTAAATCTTACTCTGTGGTATAGATCCCTAGAGCGCGTCCCAACGATGACAAACACCAGCTTAGCGCCTCTCTTGGCCGCGTCGTCCAAGCTGAACGCTAGAGATCGCATCGTGACGTCAGTACAACGCACCTGCGGGTCCAATGCGTTCATACCTAACCCCTTGTCCACTGATACTATCTGTTAAATCTTACTCTGTGGTATAGATCCCTAGAGCGCGTCCCAACGATGACAAACACCAGCTTAGCGCCTCTCTTGGCCGCGTCGTCCAAGCTGAACGCTAGAGATCGCATCGTGACGTCAGTACAACGCACCTGCGGGTCCAATGCGTTCATACCTAACCCCTTGTCCACTGATACTATCTGTTAAATCTTACTCTGTGGTATAGATCCCTAGAGCGCGTCCCAACGATGACAAACACCAGCTTAGCGCCTCTCTTGGCCGCGTCGTCCAAGCTGAACGCTAGAGATCGCATCGTGACGTCAGTACAACGCACCTGCGGGTCCAATGCGTTCATACCTAACCCCTTGTCCACTGATACTATCTGTTAAATCTTACTCTGTGGTATAGATCCCTAGAGCGCGTCCCAACGATGACAAACACCAGCTTAGCGCCTCTCTTGGCCGCGTCGTCCAAGCTGAACGCTAGAGATCGCATCGTGACGTCAGTGCGACGCACTTGCGGGTCCGTTGCGTTCATGCCTAACCTCCTGGCCACTGATACTATCTGTAACACGAATATGCAAAAACAATAGGTACCTAAACTCAATTTTTTCTTACTTGTCCTATTATGCAAACAATCGTCACAGTACTTTTTATAGAATTTTGTTGAAAATAAATCAATGAACCTAAACATTCTAAAGTAAAACATTTATTAACCACGAAAGTAATTTCCTAAAAAGTCTATTTTAAATAATTTATTTATTAATTTTTGTACACAACAAATACATACCTACAAAGGAAACATAAAACATAGGAAAACTAAGTGCAAAAGTTAAGGTTAAGGTTAGGTTTATATTGTTGTAAAATCATAAAATGGAAGATTGTTTAAAAAGGGACAATTAGAAAAAAACTGAGTTTATGTATAATGCTTAAAAAAACATCAAAAATGTTCACATCAAAAAATAATAAAATCTCGCTAAACTATATTAGCTATAGGTTAATTTTTTTTTTATTGTTTATGTAGAAAAAGAAATATCAAAATGTGTTTGTTAAAAACTTTGCAAGCACTTTTTACGTCATAATCAAAAACATTATATTATAAATCTCTAAGCTACAAACTACTAGCAGTTCGGAAGGACCAGTGTTGAGAAGCAATACCGAAAGAAATTCATTGGTCGCCTATCGTGCTAGAGGGGCTTTTTATATTACTTTATACTCTAAGATATCGAATTAAGATTTTTGAGATGAGTTTTAGTGGAATGGAAGACATTTTGCACTGACCACAGAAAGTGATAAAGACAAACTTACCATTTGTATGATGACCTGGAAATCGCACGAATTCGGATTAACGTCCACGGCTATTATGCCCCAGTTTTGCATCGGTTCTGCTCTTAATAGACTATTTGTTCGCCACTCTCCGCGTCTAAAAGTAAATTAATAAATAAAATTGCTTAATATCTTCACATGCGACAAAACTGTAACTAGTATAATGTCTGTACATAGGAGATTATTTAAGAAAAAAATGAGTGATCTTTATAGTGCCAAAGTGGTTTCACATCAAATTTCATTCACTAATTTTTCAGGTCTAATCTCTATCTAATTCATCTTGAACGCCGCTTAAAACCTGAGATATATGAGATAACAGTAGTAAAGTTCAGTACTAACTATGTGTATGTTAAATTTGAGAAAGATTGGTTCAGTAGACTAAGGGTGAAGAGGTAACAAACGAACTCTCTTTCGCATATATTTATTTATTTAAAACTTTATTGCACAAAATTGAAAAAATCATGTACAAATTGTGGACTTAACGCCATATGGCATTCTCTACTACAGTAAGGTCAATTTAATAGGTCCCATTTGACATCTGTCAATCTTAGTCTCATAGTGAAGTGACTTGTTAATTGAATACCGAGAAATATCGATACAAACTCGAAATCGATACTGATTTGGTATTATACTTTTAAAGAAATATGAATAAAAAACAAACTGTTGTAATATTAATTTAATACAAGTAAATAACTGTACATACTTCAATCAAATATCAATCCCTGTGTATATGTAATAATAATTTATTTTTTAAATGAAATGACATAATTTAGTTTAAAAATCCATTTATTCAGTGGAACTACAGCTATTATCAGTGTCATCATCATCACTACTGTCCGCACTTACAGATATAATCAACTCATTTTCGATGATATTGTCAATTTTAATATCGCGTTCAAAATCACTTTCGATGATTTTCTTTGTTTTTTCAACAACCTTTTTCCAATCTTCTACAGAGACACTGTCACATGCATTTTTTAACAGCGTAAGCATTATTCCTGTGCTGAAAGGTGGCTCGGTGTTATTTCGTACTGCATGACCCTTTATTTGTGCCCAAATAAGCTCGATGGCATTATACTGGCAGTGGTAAGGAGGCAATCGAATCACTTCGTGTCCATGCTCTAGGGCTAGTTCGTCGATAACATAGCGTGGCTTGGACGACATAGTTGTATGCACTAAATTCATTAGCTCGACTTTTAATAAATTTGGATTAACTTCCACACCATGTCTTTCGAGCCACGAAGCTATTTCATTCTTTTTATTAGCTTGAGTTGGTGGTTTGTCAACCTGTACCGAATGGTAAGGAGCATTGTCCATTATAATTTTTGAGGGGTTTTCTAGGCTAAGAAGTAGTTTTACAAACCATTCTTTAAAAACATCAAAGTTCATTTCTTCGTGATAGTCACCTGTTGATTTGGATGCAAATGCTAGGAGGCAATCTGGAATAAATCCTTGTGAAGCTGAACCCGCATGACATATAATAAGACGGGCTCCTTTTCCTGATGGTACTTTTGATGTTGAGGCTGCTGTATCATCAGTCCACGTCGCGTATATCTAATTTATACCTCGCCACAACGCTCCATAGAGTTACGATCGGGTATACAATAGAAATATATACGGCCGTGTTATGGATTCCAAAATATACCCGACCCCAACATTTTTCTAGGGTATACTTTAGAATAGGACACTTCGTTGTGCTATAGTATAATGTATACCCGACGGTAACATTTTTCTAGGTTATACTTTTATTTAGGACACTCCATTTTGCTATAATGGGTACCCTAGTAGGTAATGAATATGAAAAACTGTTTTGAATTGACCGAATCTGAAGACTCAAAAAAAGCTGTTTACCCGACTGCGCAAAAAGCGCAGGAGGGTAATGTGTTTGTCAAAGAAATATAAATTTCACACATACACCTAAAAAGTACAAGCTAATTATTAAAAAATAAAAAACACGACAGACAACTTACAATACGTTTCAACATCCAAGTCATTTGGATACCATACTATATGGGTATTCTAAATGGGTTAAGTTTTATTGTATTATTTTTTACTCAAAAGTATATACAAACATATAAGATAAATACAATTTTTTTTTAAATCAATTTTCAAATATTTTTTATTATTTTGGTCTGCTATTTATCGCGTATAATATAATCTGCCATTTTGGTTTCATGATGTCGTCACATAGCCTATGTCACTCGGAGGAATGTAAGAATCTTAATATACCTGTCACATCAAAATCTGCTAAGCCATTTAGAACTTATGATGGAATAAAGAAACTTACATACATACATACATACATATAATAATACCCTAAAAACATAACACTCAATGATCGTTTATAATAAACCTCTAAACTGGCTTTGTCTATCATTTTATCCACTTTTCACACTAAAAGGAACACAAACTCGAAAAGAAAGTGAGCGAACGATTAAAAAATTGAAATAAAATAGTTCAGTAAAAGAAAAAACAAAAAAAAATAATAATATAAAAAACAGAACAGAAAACCAGTAACAGCAACATGCAAAAGAATAGGTACCTACCGAACGATCCCATCGTTGCGGCCGGGTGCGTTTTAAAATATTACGCGCGAAATCCTAAATCCAAAATTATACCCGATGTCAACACGACCAGTGACGTCACAATTGTTAGGTAAAGGTATGCTTTTGAAGAATCAATTTTCAATTTCTAGATTCCAAAATATACCCGACGCCAACACGTTCTGTCACGTCACGAGTGTTGTGTGGAGGTATAAATTAGATATACGCGTCCACGTCCGTGAGACTGTATGGTTTGCATTTAACCATGTTTCGTCAACAAATACAACATTGTCCCAATCTGTAATTTTATTTACTTGCCGCAAGAATGTCAGTCTCTTCAGAACAATATCATAGCGTTCTAGGAGAATTTTCCGCTTATCTGCCTTTTTATATCTAAATCCAATTGATTTCAAAACTTTTGACAGTGACGTTCTTCCGCCAGAAAATAAGCCTGCCTCATTTAATGAAATAATTAGTTTCTTCCTTGTAGGATATTCCTTTCTTGAGTAATATCCATAAATGTGGTTGCGAATTGCAGCAGCATCAAAATTGTCAATACCGACAACTTTCTTCTCTCTCTTTCTTTTTTCGGTGTTCGTAATCTATTCTCTTCCGAGCCTGAGGGTCCATATTTCTCGTTGAGAATTTGCGTTACAGTCTTCTTCCCTATTCCTAATGCATCAGCAACGCGATCCCTCGTTTGTGTCACAGGCAAAAGAGGCCCACCGTTGGCCGACTCACGTTCGAAATAAGTGTATAATTTTACCACTTGTTCGCGAGCTTGGCTGTTTAAGGTTATTCCTCGTTTAGACATGGTTAAACCAGAACAAAGTCCAAATAATAAGCAATCGGAGTCCAAATGATAGCCAGGTAAACGTTTGCGGAAGATCCGATCAGTAAGAAAAGCCAGTTCAAAAGATAATAAGGGATACACGGAAATCGCACAGTCACTTCGCACTACAACAAAAGACTGCAACACGTAATGGCGTCGTGGCGTCACTGTAGGTTTAAGTGTTGCCAGGAATAAGTTATACTAAATACTATGAGTTTATACTAAATATTATTAAATATTTTAATATAAAGTTATTGCTTAAGTATTCCAGTATAATTGTAATTAAACATATTTCACAAATAAACAATTTATGGTTTTATATTTTTTCGTACACACGTAGGTAAGTCATTACACATACATAAATCATTATATCGATTCAACTAATTCGGTTTTGTCGGGTTTTTTTTGTGGTACATCTCTAGTGATAAAAAAGAAAAAGCGTTAATCGAGCTGACTTTGTAGTGACGTTTAGATTTCATTAAAAAAATAGAAATAAAAATTTGTATTTTACATACATTCAAAATGAATGTCTCTTTAATCGAAACAAATGGTAATAATACCGTTTTCTGTCATCACTATACAATAATTTATGAATTAAACAGAAAATGCTTAAAAAATTAATTAAATCTCACTTTTGCAAAAACAAATAATTGAGTACCCGCCGTTACAAGTACACATTGTTGAATTTAAATGAAGTGTCAAATGTGACCTATTAAAATGGCCCTACTTTAGTCAACCATTAGACCAAACATAGAGTGGTAATGCATGTTACACAAGGGCATTAGTTAGGATTAGGATTTATATTGTTTGACTTGTCGAGTCGGAATGGCTACTCAAATCAATTTGGACAAGTACTTGGCCACGCTGATCGCTGATGTTAGCACTGATCCCGTGGGAAATCCACGCGGGCGAAGCCGCGGGCAAAAAGCTAGTATTATATATAGTAGGATGATATACAACTAAGCAGATTGTAAAAGTCAATCGAGGGAAAGGGCTTTAAACTGGGGATTCCTTCACTCATAGGCGATGGGCTAGCAACCTGTCACTGAACTAACTAAGGTGGAATAAAGAAATCTTCATTCTATCAGAGAGCCCACTATTCAGCTAAGCGTGGCCTTCCGAGTCTAACGACTCTTGGCTCTGTCTACCCCGTAAGGGATAAAGACGTGATTCTATGTATATCTGTATGATATTCTAACCTGGGCGTGACCATCCTTCCGGGCCCCACTTCCAGTTCGGGCGGACGCAGCACCCGCGCCTCCACCTCGTAGAACTTGTTGGATATATCCAAACCGAACTCCTTGAAGAACTGGTTGTTAGAATAGTTCATCTGGGAAAAAATGGTAACAGGCTAATTATCCTAATCCTAACTAATATTATAAAAGTGAAAGTGAGTTTGTTTATTTGTTTGTTTGTTTGTTACCTCTTTATGCTTTATCTACTGAACCAGTCTTTCTGAAATTTCGCATACACATAGTTAGAAGTACGAAGGACATAGGGTACCTTTCATCCCGGGAAAAGGCACGGTTCCCGAGGGAAATTCACGCGGGCGAAGCTGCGGGCGAAAGCTAGTTAAAAAATAAAAGACACGACTGACAACTCACATAGTCACTCGGAGGAATGCAAGGAATCTAATACCTCTCACATCAAAATCTGTTCAGCCGTTCAGGACTTATGGTAAAATAAAGAAACTTACATACATACTTATTACATAAATTAACCCTGAAAACATAACACTCCTTTTTTGGTCAGTCGTGTAAAAAATTTAAAAAAAATGGTAAATGTATCTAAAATGGTAACGTTGTAAATTAATGACTTTTTAAATCTTGTATGCCTTATGGCGGGACCTAGAGGAACTCACTCAATTGTATTAAACCTCTCTATATAACCTATGTTCACAAAATAAATGATTTGATTGAAAAAAAAATACAGAAAACAAGTGAGTTGACGTTATCACAATACGTGCTTATTTATCCATATCCATACTAATCCGTACTCTATATTATAAATGCGAAATTCTGTCTGTCTGTTACGCTTTCACAGCTTAACCGCTTTTGATATAACCTGGTATGGATATAGTAGAAAATCCGGGGTCAAACATAGGCTACTTTTTTTTCTAAAAATCAACCCCCATGGTGCTGTAATGGGGGGTCAAAGTTTGTATGAAAAACACTTAAGTTTGTATGAAAAACACTTAGTTATACTTAACCTAAGTTATATTTTATCCTAATCCTAACTGTCCTACTCCTAACGAATATTATAAACACGAAAGTAAGTTTGTTTGTCACCTCTTCACGCTTTATCTACTGAACCAATCTTCTTGAAATTTTGCATACACATAGAAGTACTAAGAAGGACATAGGTTACTTTCCATCCCGGGAAAAAGTACTGTTCCCGTGGGAAATATACGTGGACGAAGCCGCGGGCAAAAGCTAGTTATAAAATAAATCTGAAGAGTTTGTTTGTTCTTTGGAACAAGTAATCCAATTGAAAAAATATTTTGTATATGATAGCTATAACTATTTAGTTCCCAGATATTTTCAAAGAACGGAGTCCAACGTACAGGATTCCTCATTATCCTTTTATACCCCACTGCCCCATCCGTCTACATGATTTATATTCATAAATCACAACACTTTTATTCCAAGACACTGTTATTTGATATTTCAAGCATGGTTTATTGAATAGTCATTTGGCCTTTGCCCAGCATGACGCTATGGACAGGGATAGGTAGAAGCAAGTGGGGGAGACCTTTGCCCAGCAGTGGGACAACATAGGTTAATAAAAAAATAAAAAAAGATTTAAAAATCGGTCCCATACAAAAATATGCTCATATTCTCATGAATACTCATGAGTATTCATGTACTTTCACCCCTAGAAATGCTGCTAGTATTTTTTTTTATTATTAAAGAAGGATTTGCTTAAAATTTTTATAAAATATCGGTATTTTACAAATCATCCTGTATAAATACCTATTTATAAAATTATTAATTATACTTACATCCTTAATAATCTCCTCGATCTTCTCTTTGCGTTGGTTGGGCGGCGTGGCAGCCTTCATCACCATTGTACGAAGCTGGTTTTCGTTCAACTGCCTGTTCAATGCCTGTATAATTATATTATTATTTTATTGTATTTTTAACTTTCTTCTCTCTTTTCTTAAAGAGGTAATATATGCACGGGCCGAAGCCAAGTGTTGACCTATTCTTTTTTTAACTAATTACTAAAGGAATTTTCGAGGGATCGGCAAGTATTTAAAATTACTGCTTTTTGTATGGTATGTATAAACATACCATACAAAAAGTAAATAAGTAAGTTATTTTAAATATGTTATCATAAGTAGGGATATTTATCAACTGTAGGCTGGTGTGTAATGTTCGTGGTATAACAGCTGTTTATTATTATCACAATATAATCCACCCATACTCCATACAAATAAATAAAATAGGAGTGTCTGTCTGTAATTTCAAAATAACTGCAAATTTTTAATTGCATAGTGTATTATTTATCCGTTACCAGTACACAAACCATTTTTTTTAGATTTTCTGTCTATTTGTTCGGGGTAATCTTTGAAACGGCTTATCCGATTTTAATGGGATTTTCGCTGAACGGTTAAGGAAGATACAGATTAACACATAGGGTAGTTTTTATCCCGGAAATATTTAGGGATCGGAATGAAATTCATACCTGTCCAAAGGCCACCTGCAGCAGCTCCATTGGATAAAATATAGACTTGTCTCTAGCGCCGACCCAAACACAGTTCAGATTTGGGTAGCGCAGCCTTAAACAGATAAAAAAGATGACACATTAGTATTACCCACATTCTTTTTCTATTGCGCAGTCGGACGAAGAAGTAGTGTAACAAACTCTTTATTAGTGAACGACATTTTATTAAAGCCAAAAATTTAACAATGTTTAGAACGTTTGCCTACTATTTTATAAAAAAAATGTTCAGAACATTTGTTGCGACTTTTGTGCAATTGAATTAATTTTGACTTTTGAACTCGGTCCCGATCTATTTTTTTTGTTTCTGCAATGTCTTTAATTTTTTTCCATTCAGCATTCAGAAGGCAGTTATGGAGCTAAGCTAAGTGTATTCCTTAAGGTTAATTAGAAAAATCCAAGGAATTTATTAGTACTACATACGAGATACTTTATTAGTACTCGTACACGAAAAATCTGACACCAGTGATTTATTTATTTATTTAAAACTTTATTAGACCAAAATAATACAATGGTATAAAATAGTAGTGATGTTGACCAACACAAAAAAAATGTAAGAAGAGACAGTAAGACACTTTTCACAAAACTAGCCATCATCACAATTAAAATGGCGAAAGTTCATGGAAAATCAATATTTTTGCCAATGATTATGAATCCAAACAAAAATTTTGTTTATGAGCACAACGACACTTTCGCAAAATGGCACATCAATGCAAATTGTTACATTCGCAAAATGCTACGTTTGCAGAATGTTCGCAGAAAGATTAATCTCTTAATTCCACTTTAGCCAAATTCTCAAAATGTCAAGATGAATTTATCTGCGATACTTATACTTCTTTTTTGTTTATTATCATAAACTCTTTTCTATCTACTACTGCAATAAACGCCAAAAGAATGAGATAACTTAAAAAGGGATTTATATAAGCTGGATCTTTTCCTTTAAAAAGTTTGAAAATGTCAAGATTTTAATATTTATGTTTCAAGCGGTTTAAAATTAAAACTATAACATTTTGCGAATGTGGTGGCATTGTGCATACATATAAAAAAATAAGCAAGAATGAAACACGACTGCAACTATAATAGGCGTTTACAAGAAAGCCAGTATCCATTAAAAAAATATAGCTTCAAAAACACGATGAAATAGCATGACAAAACAAAACTTTTAAATCATGCGTTTTTTCATTCCACAACTTTATCATACACATCTATACTATATAGCAGTGGCGTAGGGTGAATAAAAATAAAGGTAAAGCCGGGTCATATCTTAACTTGTAAAAAAAACATGAAATAAATTACATAGGTACCAAAATTGTGTATACCTACCTAGGTAGACAACCAAAGATTTAAATCGTAATCTTTGTAAACAACCTATTTGTACTAATTAGCCGCCATTTCTCACCTAGCCTACGTGACGACAAGAAACAAATAAATCTTTACTATGAAACACTAAACAATATAATATACCACAATCAAGCTAATCACTTTATCATCACAATTATAAATAAGCATACGAAAGCGCGCGAAACGATGGCTAGCTGGGGTGACTGACTATG
>CM031575.1:7275350-7330659 GCA_018467065.1 Ephestia elutella
CTGCAGCAGGCTTTATCTTGATACGTCGCTTAAAACCAGAAATATAAACAATAGTAAATTACGCGCGAACGAAGTCCGCGGGAACAAGCTAGTTGCTGACAATACTGTTAATTCCAGGACCAAAAACCGCACTGCAACCGCCAAATACCACAGAAGAGAGTTCTCAGAATTCCGACATGGGCGACGCTAAGAGTCTATCCCCACCCACTAGTGTGTCCGAAACGTCTGCGGACGCAGTTGCAGCCAGCATGGAAGTTGAACCGGAAGTCAAGAATGAGACGGAAGATAAACAGTATGAAGAGTTGCTTCCTGATGATAGTCATGATACCATGGTGAGTTGCAGAATGTAGAAAAGGGACGAGTGTAGTTTCTTTTATACTAAAGGCTCGCTTTTCCAGCGATTTAATATAACATCTGTTATGCTATTAAAAAAGTTATCTTCTGTTGACGTTAGGAGTTTTTTTTATTTATATACAATGTGTACCGTCATCAGTGTCGGAGCCTTTAATGGTATGTTATATGGCATTTATGACATTATGAACATATCACCACCCAAAACTTTTTCTTCTACTGTAGTAAAATGGCAGCCATTTTGTTTTTTTTTTTCAGGCTCTTATACTAATTCCATTGTAACTACTCGTGTAAAAGTCCTATCGACATAAAATAGGTCTCATTTAAAAGCTAATCATGTAGGCAACAATAAAATAAGAAAGATGTTTCAATATGAAAGACAAAGAAAAAAAGTAAAAACAAAAAAAAACCATTTTTTTTTGTGTTTTTTTTTTTTTTATTTTTAGCTTCTTGTGAATAAACTAGCCCATTAAAATGTTTATTTTTTATTTTAAAACGAAAGTTAAAAAAGATAAAAAAAAAATTAAAAAAAACAGTTTTGAGTGGTGATTTGTCCATAAAAAATGCCATATAACATATACCATTAAAGGCTCCGACACTGATGACGGGACACATTGTATATCATAAAAACTACGTGAGATAACGACATTATAATATTACAAACTGGTCACTCTCGTTAAAATTGCCATTGAATTGAATTGTGTGAATTGGGAATTGCCGACTATAGTTTCGGACTCATACAGTCATTTTCAAGGCCATTTCACTTCTTACAACATCGACTCTATATGTCCGTCTATTTGTATATTGTGCTAGTTTTGTACCAAAAATTCTGGGATAAAAATACATGTTAAAAATTTCGCCAATTGCATTTACTGACTGGTAGTATAAAATAGCGAGCATATCATTTAATTTTGTGTTCACAGCATAAATATTCATATTTACCATTTGTTACAGAATGTCCCCGCAGATATGTCGCAAGATACCTGTGAAACTCCCGCTGAACCTCCAGAAAGGACCTTAGAAGACAGATACGATTCCGACAAGGTGATACCTAGACTAGTCAACACCACAGTGCCCTTAGAAATACTAAACACAGTCGACCCAGAGAATTGGACAACTGCAGACGTTGCCAGATTCCTAACTGTCAACGACTGCCAATCTTACTGCGTGAACTTCAATAATATCGACGGTCATATGATGTTGCAGTTATCAAAAGATGAAATAATTGAACTCCTTGAAATGAAGGTAGGCCCCTCACTTAAAATTTTCGATTTGATCCAGCAATTGAAGTGCAAAATAAAACAACCTCAGTGTAGATTGTTAGGTAGCTTTAAGTAGGTTTAAATTATTGTGCGCAATGATTTTTGCATTGTCTCGGAAATGGTGGCCTTTGACGTTCTTGGTGATGCGATCGATGGAAAGACATCAAATACAAAATATTTCCTATCACAACAGATTTCTGCTAATCTTTTGGGATATAAGTGGTCGCATAGATAGATGAACTATGAATAAAATTGACGAAGAATTATTTTAGGATTGTGTTTTAATGAATTAAGTGGAAAAGGATTGCAAATATACTGCACATGTGAGCTTTTGACACTTTGAAATAGTATGATGTATTCTATAATTTATTTACCGCCTATACTAAAGTCGCTGTGTTTGTCAGAGCGCGTTTTCTTCTAAGCAATGCAAAGGATTTTGACTTTGCTCAGGTTTTCACTTTTTTTATTTCTTTGCAAGTTTCTCTGAGATCGCAATGAGTCGCTAATGTAATTAAGGCGATTTAAGTCCCTTGCTTAGTGAAAGGTATTTAAATAATTTAAAACAATCATGTTTTAATTAGTATGTATCATGTTTTAAGAACTTGACAACATATTTTACGAGAATCAATCGAATTTCATATACCTTGTAACAATATTTTTTTTATTTGTTCTGGAATACTTAAATTATTTTTTCTAGTCTAGTATGTATTGGTTTTATGTTACTGGTAGTTTGGCGTACTTTTTAATTTATATGTTATGGTACTCTATGACCATTCATTACCTGTAGTAATTATTTGATACTTCATTCCTATGTTATGTGGTCTACATTTGTACTTTTATTTAATACTATTACTTATTTTGTGCTTTTATATAACAACACTAATTCAAATGTATGAGGCAGATTTTTAATCTGATTCGCTCATAAATACCTCATTTTAACTAAACATGTAAAGTTATCGGCTTTGTTGATAACCAGATCTAATTAGTTTTAATTTTTTCATACTTAAGTAGCATCTTTTGTCCGGGCATCCAGTCAGAAACTTAAATTAAAATTTAAGCATGAGAAAGCGATAATCGGCTAGTTTTGGTGACGTAAAGTACAGTTTCTTGTACCAGCCAGCCTATACTGGAAGAAGACTGAAAAAACTTTAGACATCACAGACTAATGAGTGACACGAGTACGTTTTACAAAACCAAGTTAACCCATTATCTAAAGCTGGATAAATACTGGATGTCTATTCTGTCATTTCTCATTTTGTCAGCCTCTGTGGTGCAGTAATGCTCTTGCCTCTGAACCACGGGGTCCCGGGTTTGATCCCTGGTCAGGTATATATGTATGTAATATAAAATATAGTATTGTTGAGCTAGTAACCCGTAGTACAATGAAACTTGTATTAAATTATAATCACAACATTATCATTTAAAATGAGAATGGATATTTATAAATTTATTGACACAATGAAAAATGCTCATATTATTTTTAAATATGAAATGAACTTTTAGATTCGAGGTGACCTCTTTAATAGTTCTAATTTGGGTCTTGTATAAGAGTATTTCAATGTCAACTAAGGCCCATAATCCACCAAAATAAATATTTTAAAAGACAAGAATCTTTCAAATTTCTTTCTGAAATCAGAACAAAATATAGATACATGTAAAGCCTGACCAGAAATATAAAAATCCTGAATTAGAGGCAGCACTTGTGCGTAAACATATTGCAACATTATTGAAAGCAGTAACGGAGTAGCGGATAAAAGGGTGGGAGCACGGGGGCACGTGCCTCCTCCCCTCCCCTGACTGCTATTTTGTGTACATACTGTAGTACATAGATTACTATTGTATATAGTGTACTGTGGAGGCAGCTTCCATAACAGTACATATCAAATTAAGATTCGAGTTGTTAAAATAACAGGATTTAGTAGTAATAGTTTCTTAAAAGTAAGTATTTCCAAAAAAATAATTCGCCGCCATTAGTAATGTGCCGTTCTCGAAATTTACAAAGAACAAGCGGAAACTTTCTTAAAAATTTCTCGGATATATTCTCGAGAATGGAAAACGGTGCCCTTCCCAGAAAAAATACCTATTGGATCCACCCTTGATTTAAAGTCAAACCTTGACAGGCGAAATGACAGATGGGTTTTTAAATTAGTTGCCAGTATAAGAAATTAGTTTTATTGCTTTTCCGCAATATGGCGAGGGTTTTTATATTCCTGGTCAGGCTATACTTTCTTTATTGTTAAAAATTATGTTACATATTTAATGTTAGGTCAATGATAATAGTTCGCAACTCGTCCCATAAATATAAAACATCATAGTCATGACACTAACTTGTTACTTTACCAAAATCGGTTCAGCTGTTTAGCCATAAAATTTTACAAATATAAGTCTTATGATTCAACGGTTTTTTTTATGTTCTATGTTGATGGGACGAGATGCAAATGGGGCCAATTTCTCACGTGGGACGAGATATGAAAGGGACGAGCCCGAATAATAGTACCTAAAGTCCGTTAATTCATATTGTGCCCTATTATGTAAACAATCTTACCATGTCTTTTATGATTTTACAACAATATAAATTAAAATAGACTTTTTAGGGAATTACTTTCGTGGTTAATAAATATTTTACTTTAGAATGTTTAGGTTTGAACTAATATTTGATTTATTTTCAACAATATTCAACAAAAAGTACTGTGAAGATTGTTAACATAATAGGATAATTAAGAAAAAATGGAGTTTACAACTCTTAAAATGCATTTTAGCACCACTTTTAAATGGTCACTCACAATTAAAACATGTCTAGTCTTATAGATCGTTTGGTGGACTATGGGTGTGTATTGGTTTCATAATTTTTATCAAGATCTCTATACTTAGTTTGTAAAGACCATTATTCAATATTGCCTTTATATAGTGACTTACAGGAATCAGCCAGTGTGTAAAAGCTTTGGATTTTTCTGAAATTAAATGCAAGGGAAACAGTAATTGTTTTATTTAATCTTATACTAATGGACGGATTTATTACAGTAGTAGGAACTACCAATGGATATCTTTGTTCGTGGTTAATTCTTGCAGGATTTGATTTGTTATTAACCTGAAAAAAGAAAAAGAATGATGGTTTGTTACATAATCTTATATGGCAAAAAAGCTACTAACTTTTTTCTTCTATTTACTGAATCGTTGTACCAATTTAGATAATATTTTTATGGGATCCTGTTTCTTTTTACAATATCATGAGACCTACTTTTGAGAATATAAAAATTCCTAGAAATTATACTACAAATGAATAAATCATTTATTCATCCTTCACTTAACAGGGTATTTCGATAAAAAATGTTTAACAATAGACTGAATCGTTATTAAAAGATTAATAACTATTAGTTTAAATAAATACCTGGTTGTATGTGTAGGCACAGAAGATGCATAAAGTACACAACACAGAATATTTCCAGATCTAATACCATAACATTTATGGTATTCTGAACACCAGTATGTTTCATTCATACATTCTTCTAAGTTATCTGAAAAGAAAAATATTTAAATTGACCAATATGAATAATGATAGTAATTCAACAAGTGAGGTATGTTTTGTATGTCGCTCCTAAACAAACAAATGATTTTGATAGGTTTTAGCTATGATTCATTTGAAGGGGTAGTGGTTAGACACCCGCCTGTGGTTGAAAGAACCCAGATTCGAATCCTGCTCGAGCCACATGAGTTTGTATACCAATCTGACTCATGCATGATAGTTTTCATAGCCACTTGCTTCCGGTGAAGGAAAACATCGTAAGGAAACCTCTAGATGATTAATTAGCTAATGTGTGAAACGGAGAAGAAAATAAAAAAGTCGTCTGTTTCATTCCATGTAATGACCACGCTCTTCAGCCACAAAAAAAACTGTTCCAACTATTTGTTAAGGCGTTGGTGTAAATTGTTTATTTTACAGTCATTACCTTCGTTAATTTCTCTCATCTTTAACTCAGGCGCCATATTTCTTGCTGTAGTGACGTAAAAAGTGCGCAGGACATCGATTCTATGCGCCCCGGACATACTGCGGCCTTTTTGGGCGGAGGCGTGTAGGTGGCGGGAGAAAACGCATTGTCTCTTGCTTATGTTCACTACCATGATACTAAAATAGAGAATACATTTTATTATTGAAATAGATAAAAAAAAACATTTTTAGTACATGCTGATTTCAGTTAATATTTATGTTGAAATCAGTTAATTTCATATTGAAACGCTGAAATCCTATCCTAACTAATATTATAAATGCGAAAGTGAGTTTATTTGTTTGTTACCTCTTTACGCTTAATCTACTGAGCCAATCATCCTGAAATTTCGCATTTACATAGTTCGAAATACGGAGAAGAACATAGGGTACCTTTTATCCCGGGAAAAAGAACTGTCGCCGAGGTAAATTCACGCGGGCGAAGCCGTGGGCAAAAGCTAGTATTGTAAAAATCGATTAGTTTACTATAACTTACCCTAACACGCTACTGTCAAATGTAATACTCATAGGAAAATTCCTAGAATAAACAAGTTTAGCTTCTTTTATAGTTTGCGCATAGCTTTCCCAGCACTGGAGGACAATTTCGTCAATTTGCGACAGCGGCGGCGTCGCACCGCAGACTACTAGGACGTAAACGTCAGCCAAAAGCTTGCATGTTACAGCTCGAAATGCTACCTGAAAATGTGCAAGTACTAATATTATCATGCATTTTTCCTGTTGTAGACAGGCATCTTGGTTGTAGTGGTAGGCAGAGACTAGAGATTGTTTAAGTATTTTTACATTTACCTATACAGAGACATTTCTCCGGTTTCAAGGTAAAATAATAAGTATATTGTTCCACTGCTTAAAGCCCAGCCGGGCTAGCATGACCACCAAAACACGATATGATATAGCGATTTATCCACGCCAACTGTCAAAATATGATAAATATCGCCGCCATGTTGAATTTTTATCTTAACAGCGAGCATCAAGCAGGCTTTTAATATCAAGAATGAGGCCACTTTGACTAATCAAAATATGATACATTTTCCATTACCTAAATATTTAAAAATGAACCTTATAAGTGGAATCATAAGGTTCATTTTAAATATTTAGGTAATGGAAAATGGATTATATTCTTACTCGTGGTCTTTTTAGACCTTCTCAGTGCAGTGTCGCATCTAGTATTTACATTAAGAGTCAGTCACAAGCAGTGATATGTATACAATTTCAGACCACCTTATCACATTGTCTTAAGACAAACTATATGCAAAACTATATAGTCTGTGTTTGGATTTTTGAGCATCTCAGATGCAATTAGTACTAAAGTACTCTCATGCCTAATGCGTTTCAATAGAAATTGGATATGGTGAAGATTTTCAATGTGCAGGATTGAAATACGAGAACAAGGTCGTATAAAGACCTGGTCGCGGGTTCAAGTCCTGCTCGCATGGAATTTTTTCACCATATCTAATTTCTATATGAGAGTACTTTATATAGCTTGTGACTGTGCACGTGACTTACATTGGGACTCATATGAGGCAGATAGACCGGCGTCTCCCTGAGCGGCGCGCCGTCCTGCGCGGCCGCCAGCAGCAGCAGCAGCCGCGCCTCGCGCGCGTCCAGCGAACAGAAGTCCGAGCTGGTCGCCACCAGGCGGCCGTGTATGCTGAGGCACGCCCAACGACCTGTCACACTTTCTGCGTAATTGTCTAGTGCTTGCTGAAAATGTCTAATGATATATTGGTGTTGGTGGTTTGGCAGAGAATGGAAGGAAAATACCAAAGATAGCTGTATGTGGAGGAAGTTAGGGGAGGCTTTTGCCCAGTATCTTCTTCTTCTTCTAAGTCGTACACTCTTGTCAGAGTAGTCGTGGTTGTGCAGATGGTGACACAAAAAGCTAGGAAAAAAAAATTGGTGTTGTGTAGGTGTCAAGAATCAATAGTGCAGTCAGAATCTACAAGGTAATATGATCTTTACGGCTAGGCCATAAGGACTTACATGGAGTAAAATTTGGAACATATTCTAAGTTGAAAATCCTATTGGCTAGAGCTGGTTAAGCTGGGCTGGGGGTAAAAGTAGATTGTCGCTTATGAAACAAGCACGCTATCGCGCGTTGATGCCTTGCTATTTTAGCTATTGTTCTTATTGACCAACTTGAAAGACTAAACTAGCTACTATGGTTAAATAAGAAATAGTTGTGTACAAAACAGAAACAACACCACATTTTAATACCTGTAACTGTTGAGCTTGTGGACATAATATACTCTGAATCAGATCTAAAACTAATGTTGGCAATGGACTAGACACAGCATTAGGGTCCAATGATTCCAACAGATAGTCCAGTATTGGATAACATTGCCTCAGGTCACGTTTTATCTGGTCAATATTCTTTAGGTTTTCCAAGTCTTTCTTTCCTATACAGAAAATCATTAAGTCATGAACACATGATAATAATAACTCGAGGTCACATTCAAGTCCACCTGTAGCAATACCAATCAAAGTAACACTGAAATAAACAAAACAATGGAGTTAAAAATATTTTACATTACATTAAATAAAGTAGGATATTCTGCAAATGCTTTGGGCCTTAAAGGCGTATCCACACCCCATGCTTTGCTTTGTCGGCATGTGTGTATACGCCCTAAGAGAAGAATCTAAAGATTACCTTTTACAATACTCCTTCCATACTATACTTCCATTATCAACTTTTGTGTCAATCATTGATAAATTATGACATTTAGTGAACATGTTGATGCCATGCAGTGAAGCAATTGTTGAGAATTGTATCTAAAATAATAAAAATGATATGAGTGTTGAAGTCCGAAAACTAAAAAGTATATTTTAGTACATAAAATTACCAATTTTAAAACATGACAGAATAGCAACAACAAATTCTTTATATTAGTGAATATAAAACTGTTGAGTGTTTCAAATAGTTTGGCCAAACAAGACGAGGAGTACTGGTATGTGCAAACTGCAAGAATGATGTGGTAAAGTAATATTTATAGTTCCTAAATGTGATGTGTACTAACAAATTATTTGTGTTTGTATACCAAATCCACATCGCAAGCTGCAATATTACTGAGACTTCATCGGAAAAACTAAAACAAAAATATCTTACATACATGTTCATTGTTGCCGCGTTTTCTTGAAAATATAGGCACACCACTTTCACTTGCAATCGCGATTATTATAACAGACATCGTTCACAATGTTCGAAAATTGTATGTAAGCAGGTATGACGAGGAATTTTATTTATATACCATCGATTAAATATTAGTAAATAATCAATCCAAGAAAATTAGAAAAACACGTCCAATCCCATCCAAATTCTATTTTTGTTTCACAATCACAAACTAAATAGAGAACTATATATAAATACCATCGATTGTAGGTAAATAATCAATCCAAGAAAATTAGAAAAACACGTCCAATCCCATCCAAATTCTAGTTTTGTTTCACAATCACAATCACAAAGGTTCACAATTTTGTTTGTTTGTTTGTGTGTGTACAAGACATGACAGTGACAGCTACACGACAGCGACAGCTGAATGCACATGCACACTGCGACTTTTTGGAGCGCCGTAGTCGAGACTATAACACTGGCTGGGCGGACACGCTGCAAAAAGTCGCAGTGTGTAAGGCTAAGATTCATGACATAGACTATATACCAAGCAAGCAGGCAGGGCATTCGACTTCATTCGTACGGGCGGCATCCCAAATATAAATTGATGCCTCAGATATGCGAGATAAGAAGACTGAAACTGACTGAAATAATTTATTAACGAAAATCTGTAGGTTATAAAAAATGCTGCCACCACTGCCACGTGCTTGATGCGCTGCAGCCTTGACTCGTTTAAGCATTGTTCATGTCATGAGTCACTCATATACATCATATTTTTATTAGGTACATAACCGCATGGCAGCGAGCGAATAGATTAATAATCTCGGTAGGATACAAGAAGATACAATGATTTAATATAAAAAAATCATGAATTGTTCAAGTACCTAGTTGAATACATACGAAGTAGGTATATAATCAGTAAATTTATCTAAAAACGAAGGACCTTGAAAATGCGATAGATAATTAGTTATGATATTTAACATGGAAGCAAAGTACAGTGTGTCGTTTCGTTTGTATTTTACACCTTTGGCTATTTAATAAAAGCTTTACAGATAGGTAGATCTTGTCTTCTATTAAATTATTCGAGATCTACTTACTTCTATGTATATCCTTTTGTATCTTGAATTTATGAAAATGTGAATTTGATATTTCTGTGCCTAACTTATGCATAGGTAGAAATTTATTTTACATCTTGTGCATAAGTTATTTAAAGTTAATGTTACAAAATGAAAAATAAATTAACAAAAGAGTGGTTTCTGAGAACGAAATGGGGAAACGTGGCCAGTAAGTATTGCCATCTTATTTATTTCTTTGTTGACATGACATTTTCCCACAAGTCTTATCTAGTACCTACCTAACTAAAAGAAGAGTTGTGTGTTTACGTTTCATGAATACGAGACTTTCCATCATGTAGGTAGGTAAGTAGTATCGTTAGATATAATCATTAGAATCCTTTACGCTATCCCGGGTACCTATCAAAGGATATATTATAAATGCGAAATTGAGTTTGTTTGTTTGGTATCTCTTCACGCTTTATCTACTAAACCAATCTTCCTGAAATTTTGCATACCAGCCAATACATACTTATAAGTACAGAGGACATAGGGTATACCTTTCATCCTGGGAAAAAACACTGTTCCCGTGGGAAATTCACGCAGGCAAAATCTAGTATTGTTTACCATGATACCTACGCAATAAATGATTGAATTGAAGATATGACCGTAGAAACTGTATATTTTACGATTTCATGGGAACCAAACTATTTTATGTGAGGTACTTACTTCCCGTTGACCTACATTGGCCAAATAGGGTGTAAGGTTACTTTTGTGCACACAATTCATCTAGTATCCTGAACTATACTATATTACAGCAAGAAACTAGGCAGAGGCAGGTGTACCTATCTTTGACTGAATTGTTCCAGTGATCAGTTGGGGTGAGAGACATCGGCCGGGAATGTTACTCGTGCACGGGTACATGGACTCCGCTGCTACCTTTGACCCGCTGGTCTCTTTGCTTCCCGATACCTACCACTACGTCAGCTTTGACTTTCCTGGTATGTAATAAATAATATGTAAACTGAACATAGACAGACATTTCTACCTATACTGGGAATGCGACAGAGGCACAACGCGCGCGCCCCATGCCGTGTCCGCGCGAATCTAACTTACTCTTTCCTTTACTACGAAAATCTTGATTAGCTTAAGAATTAACCATGTTTTGAATTAAATAAACTAGCATTTGCCCCCGGCTTCGCCTGCGTAAATTATACACCAAATCCTTCCTCATGCATGATCATGCATCCTGTCCATTGAGCGCATGAAAATTCGTTCAGTAGTTTATCACGAACAGACAGACTTTATTTTATAATAGGTATCGTAAGGACGAGTCATTGAGTATGTAGGTATGTGGACTAAGTTGTTTGAATAAACAATTTTTTTTTGTTTTCCCAGGGCATGGAAAGTCAGATCATGTGCCGACAAACCTGCTAGTTCCGCAGGGATTCCTGGTTGAAATAATAAAGGAAATTATCAATCACCTGAAATGGA
Source organism: Ephestia elutella (assembly GCA_018467065.1). Classification (NCBI taxonomy): domain Eukaryota; kingdom Metazoa; phylum Arthropoda; class Insecta; order Lepidoptera; family Pyralidae; genus Ephestia; species Ephestia elutella. The sequence continues at coordinate 7,286,619 of CM031575.1, forward strand.
GGAGCTTAGTTTGTCTTGCGCATTCCATGGGCTGTGCAATAGGCAGGTTTTTTTTTTATAATCTTTACTGCGGCGGGACGTAGCGACCTAAAGTGGATCTTGGCCAATAATGCGAAATTTGGATGTATAAATTTGGGTATTTTAATCCTGAAATTCCCGCGGGAGGGGAATTCCTGGGCTCAGCTAGTAACTAAAAAAAAAAACCTATACTTGGAACACAAACGGGCTTTGGAAACAAAATTAGAAAAATACCTACTTTTCTCAAATAAATAAATATGTAATTATTTATTTACAAATACCAATTCAATGTAAAATCATAAATTATATATGAAAATTACTTTTCCTATTTTACAGTGACATTATATAACCATCTGTACCCTGGTAAAATCAAGAAGATGATCCAAATAGATCCTCTGGTTGCCTTGACAGTGTATTATTATTTCAATGAAGATCACCGTATGTGGTTTCAATGGTATTACGAGTATTACTATGACCACTACTTCTTGTACAATAGGTAAGTACTTGTATTAATATATATTTTGTGAGGTAAGAATGTCCATCCGAACGTACACCCTTTAATATTGTATGTACACTTGCAGTGCACCACCAAGACTGTTTACTCGTGAACAACTGATAGAATCTACTATGTCCACACGTCATTTAACTCGAGAGCAAGCAGAGGTTGTGCTGTCCAGGTCTTTGGTGCCAGTTGAAAATGGGCTATTCAGGTATGAGGACTCACACTATAGTTATGTTAGCCCCAGGGTTACAATATTAAGTTACTGATTGGGAGGAAATAAGTTACACTCAAATTTTTAAGCCTTAGATCGAGTCTTGGAAAGAGAGCCTTTGTCCAGTACTGGGACATAGATGGCTAATAAACAATAATTAAGTTTTTATAAGCAACACATCTTTGTTACCTGTCATTATTTTTGTTACAGAGTATCAACTCAGTCAATAATGCGACGAATGATCACCCTCCCTGCATTCAAAGATGCCTTCAGCCACATCCTACAACACAGAATTCCACCAACACTTTGCATACACGCTCTAAAGTCTGAAATTCCCAAAGAAGAAAGGGAATATGTGGAGAAATTTTTCTTCAGAAGGCACAATAAAAAAACGCATGTCTATATTGATGCACACCATGACTTGCATGTAACTCACGCTAGTGAGTTAGTGCCACATTTAGTAGATTTTTTGAATAGGAAAAGTTTTCAAGCAAAATTATGATGAAAAGACACTCATAAGATTAAGAATTATGTATATTTTAGATAGGATGTAATTTAGATTGTAAATGGTATTATGATTTTATTATTTTTAAGTTAATTTGGTGGATGGATATAAACATGACACTTACTATTTTGTATTTATAATAAAAAAATATTTGTGATAGCAATTTAAGTGTATCATTTTGACTTGCCATTTTTTCACCTTATGAAACTCAACTAGGTAATAAGCCAGGTGACAAGTAAGAGTCCTCAGTCATTCTTACATTCATCATGACACTGTTTTCTATTTGTGCTTGTAATTTTTAAGGGACATTGTCATGGTTCCGGGTGGTCATTGGGTGAAATGGTCCTGGCATAAGTGGACTGATCACCCGTCTGGTGCTTGCGCTGGCGTCCCCAAATAGCAAGTAAAAATAATAAAATAGACATTGTCCTGATGTGGAATTACATTTACCACAATGTTCTGCCATTGACATATCTATTTCACATACCTACTAGCTGATAACAATATACTAGAGTGCAGGCTTCTTTATAAAGTATCCTTGTCAACGGGAACATTGTAAATTAGTAACAATAGTAAACAAAAAGAACCTGTATTAATTTAAGTTTTTTATCTTAGCCTTTTCTAACATAGCTTCAGCTGTGATTGGGTCTCTAAGTTGCCTGCCAATATTATCTGTTTTCAATTGCAATACCACTTCTTGGGTATTTTGGAGCTTTTTTTTCAGACTTTCAATTCTCTGTTCTCGCTCCTTAATTTTCACTACAAAATTCTCCATGTCCTCTCTGTCTTGCGTTGAGTCAGGAACTGTGTGTTTTGACTTAAATCGATGATTGGATATTGTCTCTAGTGTTGACTTCAATATTTGAGTCTCCATATGTAATGATTTGAGTTCATAGTCTACACAAATTTTTTTCGTGATTCTACAACAACGTTCATGAGGTGTTCGCACTTCTCTTCTATATCTCCATCTGCCATATCTGAAAAACCAAGTCTTCATTACCAAAACAAGTTATCTACATCAAGTAGTCTTCACGTGAAAAAGTAAACGTTTGCATTTGCACGCAGACTACTGAATGGATTTCGATGAATTTACTTAGGAGTGTACCTATTTTTATTGTACCTAGGTTAGGTACAGTAAAACCTAGAATAGAACTTTTTATCCAGAAATTCCAACGGGAGCGCAGCTACAGGACGCAGCTTGTAAAAGAAAAATCATTACTTATTTGTACTTACTTGTAAGTTGATCGGTAATAAAACTGTAAGAATAATTCTATCAACTACGCAGCGCAGCATAAAAATTGATAAAAATATTATCAAATCAAAGTTTTTCAAGCCGTTCGATTTCAAGGATTTCAAACAAAGCATCGTTATTTTATTTTTTTGTTTGACATTGACGTTGATTGAAGATGTCGGTGTCAAATGTCAATGCTCTCGTTAAGTGTCCCATTCACGACCCTGCATGGGCGAATGAGCGATTTTTCTGACAGCTAAATTTAAAAGAAATCAGTATAAAAAAGTCTCAACAGATAGCGTTTTATGAAAGCCGAGTTGTATTAATGGCTGAACCTATATGGTGCGCTGTTTCTTGTCAACCAGAGGCAGAAAAAAAAATTTAGTATGGAATTTTTTCTCTCGCCTTTTACTAAGCGCCATCTATGAAGTCATCTGGAACTATTTCTTTTTTTAATTGGGTATAATTTAAACGCTCACCAGAAATATTTTTTAAAGGCTTGTGTTTAAATGCCTACCAAAAATGTATTAATTTTACTACCAATAAAATTCGAAACGCTCACCAAAACGGATAAATGATCACCAAATGGTGTATCCTAAAATATTATAATAAGGATATCATTTATATTTTTATTCAATGTCTTAAAAATACATGCATACCTTTTAATTGCATTTCTAAACAAATATGTCATATTGTCACCAAATAGATAATACCAATATTTTTTTGTCTCGAGTTTCAATTTGGTAATTTTTGCTCATGTAAAAAAACAGACGATCGACTGAATATTTTTTTAAATAGCAAATTTTATAATGCGGTTCTCAAATATATGTCACTTCTTTATTGTTAAATGAAATTAGTTAAAATATTATAACATATACGCAGGACCGGTCGTTGTGGAAATTCTTGGGGGAGGCCTTTGTCCAGCAGTGGACGTCTTTCGGCTGAGAGAGAGAGAGATGATAACATAGCAAATATATATTTCAGAGTCAATTTTACTGGGAAATAAAAAATCAACGGTAATATGAAAATAATCGTTTTATTTTAATGGTACTAAAAACATTAAGTTAAAATAATAATATTAATTAAGTTAAAGTAAGTTAAGTATTGTTAATTAAGTTAAAGTAGGAAGTAAAATTTTCTTGTCATCAAACTTGTCATAGATTATAGAGCCATACTACAGAAAATTCTCTAGAGTGTTTGTTCTATAGAAATCGTTTTTCTAGTAAATTTTATCTTGACGCCATTTTTAGGGTTCCGTAGTCCGACAAGGAACCCTTATTCGTTCAAAGTCAAAGTCAAAGTCAAAATTTTTTATTGAAACTTGGCCTTCAAAGAAGGCTCTTTTTCACGTCGATAACTAATTATTTAATCATAATATTTTATGTCTCAAAGCTACAAACTACTAGCATTTCGGAACGACCACTGCTGAGAAGAAATGCCGAAAGAAACTCATGAAACAGTCTTGGTCGCCTAGCATGCCAGAGGGGCTATTCATTAACTTTATACATACACTAGATTGTGTACAGTCAAAAATAAAATAAAATATAAGTAAAAAAATAATAATAATATAATAAAACATGTTATGTTTGTGATCAAGTAACCACAATGAATTGGTTAAGAACAAAAAATAAAAATAAAATTCGAATCAGGATCGAAGCAGGATCCCCTGGCAACACCCGTTCACAAGTTTGAACATTTTAGAAAAATAAATACTTTCAGTCACTTGAAGATCACAATACACGTACATGTTTAACAATTAAATGTCAATGTAATTAAATTTAAAAAAGAAAGGTAAGGTTATTTTTTCACAATATCAAAAGAATGTAATCAAGTGTGGAGTGGCGAAGTTGTAGGGAGAGACCAAACTTTTTATCGTTCAAATAATCACTTATTGTGTAATACGCTTTATTCATCAAAGTATTTTTAAGATATGTTTTAAATTTTTGCATCGGTAAATTTATAGCCTCGTCAGGGAGCTTGTTAAACATTTTTACACTTTGACCCACGAAAGACCGCCGAACCTTTTTAAGCCTAAAGCAGGGCGTATAAAGTTTATTCTTATTGCGGGTGTTTATACTATGTACATCGCAGATTTTTTTAAAGAGGTTTAAATTGGATTTAACAAAAATAAGTACATTGAAGATGTATTGAGATGCAACAGTAAGAATTTTTATTGATTTAAAGAGCTCTCGTAGAGAATCGCGTCGTTTTAGCCCGTACATAAAACGAATTGCTCTTTTCTGTAATACAAATATTTTCCCTATCTCGGCTGCATTTCCCCATATCAATAATCCGTATGACATTATGCTATGAAAGTAGCTGAAATACACGAGTCTAGCTGTTTCAATGTTTGTGCACTGTCTTATCCTTCTCACTGCATAAGCCGCCGAGCTAAGTTTTTTGGCCGTGAGTTCAATGTGTTTATCCCACTTTAACTTACAGTCAACGGTAACGCCTAAGAATTTGACACTGTGTACCCACTCTAATACTTTGCCATTAACTATTAAAGGTATATCATTATGAGGTGCGTTCGAGAGAGAAAACTTTATACACTTGGTCTTGTCCGTGTTTAAAGCCAGGTTGTTGGTTGTAAACCAGTCAAGCACAAGTGTCATAGTATTACTTACATCGTCATAATTTTGACTATTTCTGTTGACTTTAAATAGTAATGATGTGTCGTCCGCAAATAAAACAACTTCACACAATTGTTGGGCAAGACATGGAAGGTCATTTATGTAAACAAGGAATAGAAAAGGACCGATTATGGAGCCTTGAGGCACGCCCATGTGTACCGCCGCGCTGCTGGAAGCAGCTCTGTTAACTTCTACTTTCTGAGTTCTGTTGTCCAGGTAAGAAGCTAGTACCTCAAGGGCCGTCCCAGTAACACCATAAAATTTAAGCTTGTTTTTTAGTATATTATGATCCACGCAGTCAAAGGCTTTTGAAAGGTCGCAAAAAATACCTATGACATCTTGGCTGGATTCCCACGCTTAGGCGGGCTATATCTAGCAAATGGTAAAGCTGATAATAAAGTGTTGTATGGACACCCTACCTTATTTTCATAATCCTTTTTAAACGACACCCCACACAAGGGGGTGCACTCAAAAAATAATTCATCCCCCTTTTACATGTATGGGGAGGTACCCTTAAAAATGGGTAATTTTAATTTTTTATCTTTTTAAAAATGAGATCTATATGTGAAGTATCCTCGAACCAAGTTACATGCAAATCAGTCCATAAACGTAGAAGATATTCTACTGTGAGAGACTAGGACGGACGGACTGAACGATCTTATAAGGGTTCCTTGTCGGACTACGGAACCCTAAAAATGGCGTCAAGATAAAATTTACTAGAAAACCGATTTCTATAGAACAAACACTCTAGAGAATTTTCTGTAGTATGGCTCTATAATCTATGACAAGTTTGATGACAAGAAAATTTTACTTCATACTTTAACTTAATTAACAATACTTAACTTACTTTAACTTAATTAATATTATTATTTTAACTTAATGTTTTTAGTACCATTAAAATAAAACGATTATTTTCATATTACCGTTGATTTTTTATTTCCCAGTAAAATTGACTCTGAAATATATACATATTTGCTATGTTATCATCTCTCTCTTTCTCAGCCGAAAGACGTCCACTGCTGGACAAAGGCCTCCCCCAAGGATTTCCACAACGACCGGTCCTGCGTATATGTTATCATATTTTAACTAATTTCATTTAACATTATAGAAATGACATATGTTTGAGAACCGCATTATAAAATTTGCTATTTAAAAAAATATTCCATCGATCGTCTGTTTTTTTACATGAGCAAAAATTACCAAATTGAAACTCGAGACAATAGTAGATTGTTGCATCGAGCAGAAAGTGACTTTTAATTGCATCGAGTGTAAGTTTGAAGCCCGAGCGTAGCGAGGGCTTTAAAACACGAGTGCAATATTAAAAGTCACTTTTGCGAGATTCATAATCTGCTTTTCTTTCAACTACCGGTCCTAAGGTCCTTAATTCGCGTCAATTTTCTTTTTTTTTCGGCAATGGTCGCACATTTTTAATTTATACAATCAGCCTTTGTTCGCGGGAATAAAAATAAGTCTGATTGGCTGATGCAAATCTAGTTGGTCATGCTTACAGCCTGTGATTGGCCTATTCTTATAGGAATAGCGCTGATTGGCTGACATAAATCTAGTTGGTCATGACTGCAGAATTAAGGCCTGCGATTGGTCAGTCGCTTGGGATATGCGGCCTTAGGACAAAAACAATGCAGTAATGGATTTTCATACTACTTTTCTGCACTGTTTTCAAGTAAAAACAGTGCAACAATGGATTTTCATACATACTTTACTGCGCTGTTTTGCTATGGAGCAATAAATTGCTGTTTTGTGCATACTATTTCGGTTATTTATAGCAAAATTACAGCGTAGTTGGAAGAAAAAATATTGGTATTATCTATTTGGTGACAATATGACATATTTGTTTAGAAATGTAATTAAAAGGTATGCATGTATTTTTAAGACATTGAATAAAAATATAAATTATATCCTTATTATAATATTTTAGGATACACCATTTGGTGATCATTTATCCGTTTTGGTTAGCGTTTCGAATTTTATTGGTAGTAAAATTAATATATTTTCGGTAGGCGTTTAAACACAAGCCTTTTTAATTTGTGTCACGGTAAATCCCTCATTTTGTAATGGTGTTTTGGAATAAAACCATAGAAATATATATTTTTTTGTGATTTATTTTGAAACCATTTTTAAAATCACTACAACACATCGCGTGAAAAACAAAGAGAAACACGGACTCCTTACAGAACTGGGGCCCTATTTTTGAAAGTATGACATACCGCTGAAAACGAATAGACTATTATGTCGCACTCGTCCTACTATGTCACTAAAAACATAAAAGCCGTATTTTTGAAATCACTCGTCTAACAATGTTGCCAGTGAATGAAAAATAATGCGAGAAATAATTTCTGCCCCATTCTACTGCGTATCCGGTTGTCTATGTCATTCATGATTTTGACGTAAAAACGTTCGACCACCAAATCATACGAAAACGAGTGGTCTAGACCACTCGTTGCGAATTATTCGACATAGACAATTCAAAAATACGGTAACGAATCGTTAAAAAAAATGTTCTTAATTTTCAATCAAAGAGAACGCAAGCGTTAAACGGAGCGCAAAAATAAAAAATCCAATAGACGCCATCTATATCCGTATCCGGTTGTCTATGTCATTCAAGATTCTGACGTAAAAAACGTTCGACTACCAAATCATACTAAAACGAGTGGTTAGACGGGCCCTATTTTTGAAAGTGTGACTAACCAAAAACGCGTGAGCCGAATGATTTTTCATGCGATATCAATTATTCCGTATTTTTGAATTGTCTATGTCGAATAATTCGCAACGAGTGGTCTAGACCACTCGTTTTCGTATGACATACAGGGTGTTTTTTAAATCATTGGCATCCTTTCTACTGGTGAAAGTACTCATGAACATGAGCAACTTTTTGTATGGGACCGACTCAATCCGATGGAAAAAAAAATCTGCTGTTCCATACTATTTTCCAATACCTACTCACCCGAAATGTATGGAACAGCATTTAAAAAACACCTGTAAGTATATGGTAGTCGAACGTTTTTTACGTCAAAATCTTGAATGACATAGACAACCGGATACGGATATAGATGGAGTCTATTAGAATTTTCATTTTTGCATTCCGTTTAACGCTTACGTTCTTTTTGATTGAAAAGGGGTTGTTGCACAAATGTATGGGGAGCCGGCTATATCATGAGCACCTATCTGAACTTTTCATTTTTGGGCCGGAATCAATGCCTTATAAGTAAATCCGATAAATTCGTAGCATTTCTATGGTACATTTAGTGAACTAAATCGTAATGAAGGTTAGGCGAGTTCCGCCAAAATGGTCGACACCCATTATGATTTGACGTTGACGCGCTTCGTTTGACAGTTCCGATTTCCGGTACGTTCAAAAATGTACTTTTATTACATACGTGCCCGCGGGAAAGAATATAGACTATATACCAACAAGCAGGCAGGGCATTCGACTTCATTCGTACGGGCGGCATCTCAAATATAAATTGATGCCTCAGATATGCGAGATAAGAAGACTGAAACTGACTGAAATAATTTATTAACGAAAATCTGTAGGTTATAAAAAATGCTGCCACCACTGCCACGTGCTTCGATGCGCTGCAGCCTTGACTCGTTTAAGCATTGTTCATGTCATGAGTCACTCATATACATCATATTTTTATTAGGTACATAACCGCATGGCAGCGAGCGAATAGATTAATAATCTCGGTAGGATACAAGAAGATACAATGATTTAATATAAAAAAATCATGAATTGTTCAAGTACCTAGTTGAATACATACGAAGTAGGTATATAATCAGTAAATTTATCTAAAAACGAAGGACCTTGAAAATGCGATAGATAATTAGTTATGATATTTAACATGGAAGCAAAGTACAGTGTGTCGTTTCGTTTGTATTTTACACCTTTGGCTATTTAATAAAAGCTTTACAGATAGGTAGATCTTGTCTTCTATTAAATTATTCGAGATCTACTTACTTCTATGTATATCCTTTTGTATCTTGAATTTATGAAAATGTGAATTTGATATTTCTGTGCCTAACTTATGCATAGGTAGAAATTTATTTTACATCTTGTGCATAAGTTATTTAAAGTTAATGTTACAAAATGAAAAATAAATTAACAAAAGAGTGGTTTCTGAGAACGAAATGGGGAAACGTGGCCAGTAAGTATTGCCATCTTATTTATTTCTTTGTTGACATGACATTTTCCCACAAGTCTTATCTAGTACCTACCTAACTAAAAGAAGAGTTGTGTGTTTACGTTTCATGAATACGAGACTTTCCATCATGTAGGTAGGTAAGTAGTATCGTTAGATATAATCATTAGAATCCTTTACGCTATCCCGGTACCTATCAAAGGATATATTATAAATGCGAAATTGAGTTTGTTTGTTTGGTATCTCTTCACGCTTTATCTACTAAACCAATCTTCCTGAAATTTTGCATACCAGCCAATACATACTTATAAGTACAGAGGACATAGGGTATACCTTTCATCCTGGGAAAAAACACTGTTCCCGTGGGAAATTCACGCAGGCAAAATCTAGTATTGTTTACCATGATACCTACGCAATAAATGATTGAATTGAAGATATGACCGTAGAAACTGTATATTTTACGATTTCATGGGAACCAAACTATTTTATGTGAGGTACTTACTTCCCGTTGACCTACATTGGCCAAATAGGGTGTAAGGTTACTTTTGTGCACACAATTCATCTAGTATCCTGAACTATACTATATTACAGCAAGAAACTAGGCAGAGGCAGGTGTACCTATCTTTGACTGAATTGTTCCAGTGATCAGTTGGGGTGAGAGACATCGGCCGGGAATGTTACTCGTGCACGGGTACATGGACTCCGCTGCTACCTTTGACCCGCTGGTCTCTTTGCTTCCCGATACCTACCACTACGTCAGCTTTGACTTTCCTGGTATGTAATAAATAATATGTAAACTGAACATAGACAGACATTTCTACCTATACTGGGAATGCGACAGAGGCACAACGCGCGCGCCCCATGCCGTGTCCGCGCGAATCTAACTTACTCTTTCCTTTACTACGAAAATCTTGATTAGCTTAAGAATTAACCATGTTTTGAATTAAATAAACTAGCATTTGCCCCCGGCTTCGCCTGCGTAAATTATACACCAAAACCTTCCTCATGCATGATCATGCATCCTGTCCATTGAGCGCATGAAAATTCGTTCAGTAGTTTATCACGAACAGACAGACTTTATTTTATAATAGGTATCGCTTTTTTTTTTTTTTCTTGTGGGTAGTTGCAAGATACACACTAGTCAAAAGAGCTCTCGCATTATTTAATTAATTTAATATATTAAAACGTAATATTTTTATTAAATTGATTGTTCTAGTAATTGAACTAAACTTTGTATATGAGATTATAATATAAACCTGCACTAACCTGCCATTTGGACAACTAAAACACTACACTTATAATGGACACCACACATAATTCCCAATTGGAGTCTGTACAAGCAACACAAAGGAGCATTAAGACATCCCTTTCCAACCGGATGGCTGAGTTTGAGAAGAGGCTGGCACTAGCCACCACCCCTCCATCTGATGCTGATCAGCTGCGGCAAGAATACTCAGAGTTTCAAGACCTGGTAAAGTCTACATTTCTTTTCGCTGGACCTGGAGATTGCTAGCTTGAGTGCCAAAGTAGACGCCATTGAGATGAGAAGTAGGCAGAAGATCTTGTTATTTAATGGCGTACCAGAGTCCCCCGGATGGAGATAGTCTAGCCATTATTAAAGAGCATTCTCACGGACAAGCTTGGCATTACGGACGCCAATGACCTAATTAAGGTTTGTCACCGTATTGGCGTGTCTAAGCCGGGTCGAGCACGACCGGTTCTGGTGAAGTTCCGCACACTAGAGGTAAAGTCATTGGTCTGGGGCAAGAAATCCGGTCTTAAAGGGACATCTATCAGTACGTCGGAATTCCTTACTCGTGACAGGCAGGAGGTATTCCTGGCTGCCCGGACGCACTTTGGCATGAAGCGTTGCTGGACGCTGGATGGCGTCATTCACGTTAAAGTTCCAACCGGAGATCGAGTTAAGATAGCGACAAAAAGACAGTTGGCTGCTTTGACCAACAAGTTTCCGGCTTCGGCAGTCGGCAGTGATATCGAAGTAGTGCCACCAAACCCCCCAAAGGGAAATCAGCAGCCAGCCGCCAAGAAGATCACTTCGTCGGCAGGCGCAGGCACAAAATGCCAAGCTAAATTGAGTACTATTGGTAATTTCTTTTGTGCTAAAGTTGTAGGTACAAGTGTATTGGTTCTTTGCCTTGATATTTCTTCTCCTTTGCTCTCGAGGGTAATTAACTATTTAGATATGTATAGTAAGTATTTCTGATACATTTGTAGGCACTTTTCATAATCTGATTTTGTTTTGTTTGCTTGTTGAAATATTTGACATTGACGTTTGCTATGCATTGACATTTGTTTGACATTGCAGTGATGTGCCATACCTCGAATTATTTTCCCGATATCAATTTAAAAAGGCAAAGACATCTATAGTCACACTTGTTTAATTATGTTGTGAATGTGTTACTTTCTTATTAAACAATGTATTGTGTCCAACCGGCGGGTTGTGCAGCTTTAGGTTTACTTTTAATTTGAGACTCTTAACAATATTTAGGTATAGTAATATATTATTATTTTCAATTATTCATATTTTTATATATTTTTAGTTTATTGAATATTTATAATATATGTCTATAATGCAGCAATCAAGCAATGTCGATACAGACGAATCTTTCTGTTCTGCCTTGGATTCGCATGATTCTAGTTTTGCCTCCTGTGAATCGGCAGGCACTCTGGGATCTAATGTGCATAATGTTTTTTCTAATTTTCCTCACAATTTTAATGTGTGCCATATAAATGCACAGAGTATTCCGGGGCACTATAATGATTTTTTGGAAACTTTCTCTTCAGATTATGTTAATGCAGTACTAGTCTCTGAATCTTTTTTAAACCCAGCTTAGCTTCAACTTGTTACTCACTACCAGGATTTGTTCTCATTCGCAATGACCGCGTTGGTGCAGGGTGTGGTGGCGTTGCTATCTACCTACGTAGTAACATTAAATTTGAAATTATCTCAATGTCGCCTTCTCAGTATACGGGCTCAATGGAGTACATTTTGCTTGAGATTATTGTTAAAGGTGTCAAAGCCGCTCTAGGAGTCGTTTACAGCCCCCCCGGGATTAATTATTTTTCAGATTTCGAGACACTAATTGAGTCGATAAGTTCTGTTTATGAACATCATTTAATTCTAGGCGATTTTAATACTTGTTTGTTTAAAAACGATACCAGAACATCTTCTCTTCTTGATATCGTAAAATCTGTGAATTTTTCTATTCTACCGTCTGGTCCAACCCATTTTACAGATCACGGTGATACACTGCTTGACCTGATCCTTACTTCTTCTGAAAGGCTTGTCGCTTGTCATGGTCAAATGCCAGCCCCTGAGTTTTCTCACCATGACCTTATCTATGTATCATATAAAATTAAAGTTCCTAAATTAAAGCCACGTATTTTATATCTACGTTGTTTCTCGAGCATGAATGGTGATGCCCTGGCTACTGATGCAGCTAAAATTGATTGGTCCCCCGTATTTGATGCAAATACAGTAGATGATAAAGTTTCTCAGTTTAATAATATTGTTTTATCGCTGTACAATGTTCATGCACCTATACGAGCCATAAAAGTGAAGCGCGCACCGGCTCCCTGGATAACCAGTCTTGTTCGCATTGCTATGAGAAGGCGTAACCGTGCATTTCTGCAAGTTTAAACGAAACCGTACTGACGAGAATTGGAATGCGTTTAAGGCTGCAAGGAATCGGTGTAATCAGATGTGTAGGAATGCCAAACGCCGCTACTTCAGCGACCATATTGAAAACGTTTCTTCAGCTAACATGTGGAAATTTCTAAATTCGCAGGGCATAGGCAAAGTTCAGAATGATTCGATATCGAAGTTACCATTCTCACTTAATGATCTCAACACTCACTTCACTTCTGTTGCACTACTTGATAAGAATATCAAAAGGCGTACTATCGCTTCTATATCTGATTTGCCTGTCCCTGATGGAAGTTCTTTTGAGTTTTCTCCAGTTACAGAGGTAGATGTACGTAAAATTATCATGTCAATTACCTCTAATGCCACCGGGTTTGACCAAATTAGCCGCGTGATGATCATTCATATCCTTAGCTTTGTACTTCCAATTATCACACATATTATTAACTATAGCTTGTCTCAGCATAAATTTCCTTCTCAGTGGCTAAATGCCTTTGTGCGTCCACTTCCTAAAGTTTCGAATCCCACTCGTTTAAATGATGTGCGCCCTATCTCTATTCTTTCATTTCTTTCGAAAGTGTTGGAAGCTTCAGCTTTTAGTCAGTTCTCTAAGTTTGTTGATGATAGCCATTTGATGAATTGTTTTCAGTCTGGTTTTAGGTCCGGTCATAGCACCACCACTGCACTGCTTAGAGTTACAGATGACATTAGGGCTGGAATGGAGAATACGCAAGTTACCGTTCTAGTTTTAATTGACTTTACGAATGCTTTCAACACTGTCGATTTCGATATTTTACTGGCAATTCTTTCTCATTATAATGTTTCATCTCCAGTGATTGACTGGTTTTCCAGCTATCTTCGAGGACGTCGGCAGCAGGTTTGTATCGGACAGGATACCTCTGACTGGTGCAGCCTCGTGGCTGGCGTCCCACAGGGCGGCATCCTATCTCCAATTTTATTTTCCATATTCATTAACCTTCTCTCAAGTCGTCTCACTTGCTCATTTCATTTTTACGCCGATGACCTGCAGCTTTACTCGCAAATTGAAGCAGATAATGTTGACGCTGCCATATCATTATTAAATGAAAATTTAAAATATGTAATGGATTGGTCCAATAACTTTGGCATACAAGTGAATCCTAAAAAATGCCAAGCTATAGTTGTCGGCAGTTCTAGGCAGCTAAATTCTTTAGATTTAAGCAGTGTTACGCCAGTCTCATATGGTGGAAATAATATTCCTTTTAGCACTGATGTTAAAGATCTTGGGCTCTTTATTGACAACACACTGTCTTGGAAAACACATCTGGCAGAACTAAGCCGTAAGGTATTTGCTTGTTTTCACTATTTGCAACGTTTGAAAAACTTCCTTCCTGTAAAGACTAAGACCATGTTAGCTCAATCTTTGATTATTCCCATAATTGACTATGCGGACGCATGCTACTTGGATATAACTGAAGAGCAACTTAACAAATTAGATCGTCTCCTTAATTATTGTATTAGATTTATCTTTTCTCTTCGCAAATTTGACCATGTGTCCGAGTACAGGTCGCAACTCAATTGGCTAACAATTCGTGAACGCAGGAATCTCCACATTCTCTGTCTCTTGTACAACATTCTTAATAACCCTAACTCCCCTGAATACCTAAAATCCAGTTTCAAACTTTTAAGTTCCACTCATGATAGGCACCTGCGTTCTTCCAACTCTCTCATCCTAGCTACCCCCCTCATAGAACTATCTTCTTTGCTAATTCTTTTACCGTTAAAGCTGTGCGACTCTGGAATTCGCTACCCGACTCCATCAGAAGGGCTCCTAGTAGAGATTCTTTTAAAGTGACTGTCTACAAACATATGCTGAATCATCGACAAAACTGACCCTTGTTTGATTGCTTCATCTTTATTTGTAATTTATGTAAGTATATTATATATATTCATAGGTACGGATATTCTTGTATTTATTTGTATCATATATGTATTATATGTTTATTAATTTATTTTATTTACGTAGCATCTTAATATGTATCTGTTTAATTTACCAATAATTAATTTGTATAATAAAATTTATTTACACCCACATGAACTCTCTGCTCAACCCTAAGGATTGACTGTCAGACAATGCTTTTAGCATTAAGTCCACCTTTTGTACTGTACTTTTGTATGTGTGTACAATAAAGTTTAAATAAAAATAAAAAAAATAAAATATCGTAAGGACGAGTCATTGAGTATGTAGGTATGTGGACTAAGTTGTTTGAATAAACAATTTTTTTTTGTTTTCCCAGGGCATGGAAAGTCAGATCATGTGCCGACAAACCTGCTAGTTCCGCAGGGATTCCTGGTTGAAATAATAAAGGAAATTATCAATCACCTGAAATGGAGGAGCTTAGTTTGTCTTGCGCATTCCATGGGCTGTGCAATAGGCAGGTTTTTTTTTTATAATCTTTACTGCGGCGGGACGTAGCGACCTAAAGTGGATCTTGGCCAATAATGCGAAATTTGGATGTATAAATTTGGGTATTTTAATCCTGAAATTCCCGCGGGAGGGGAATTCCTGGGCTCAGCTAGTAACTAAAAAAACCTATACTTGGAACACAAACGGGCTTTGGAAACAAAATTAGAAAAATACCTACTTTTCTCAAATAAATAAATATGTAATTATTTATTTACAAATACCAATTCAATGTAAAATCATAAATTATATATGAAAATTACTTTTCCTATGTTACAGTGACATTATATAACCATCTGTACCCTGGTAAAATCAAGAAGATGATCCAAATAGATCCTCTGGTTGCCTTGACAGTGTATTATTATTTCAATGAAGATCACCGTATGTGGTTTCAATGGTATTACGAGTATTACTATGACCACTACTTCTTGTACAATAGGTAAGTACTTGTATTAATATATATTTTGTGAGGTAAGAATGTCCATCCGAACGTACACCCTTTAATATTGTATGTACACTTGCAGTGCACCACCAAGACTGTTTACTCGTGAACAACTGATAGAATCTACTATGTCCACACGTCATTTAACTCGAGAGCAAGCAGAGGTTGTGCTGTCCAGGTCTTTGGTGCCAGTTGAAAATGGGCTATTCAGGTATGAGGACTCACACTATAGTTATGTTAGCCCCAGGGTTACAATATTAAGTTACTGATTGGGAGGAAATAAGTTACACTCAAATTTTTAAGCCTTAGATCGAGTCTTGGAAAGAGAGCCTTTGTCCAGTACTGGGACATAGATGGCTAATAAACAATAATTAAGTTTTTATAAGCAACACATCTTTGTTACCTGTCATTATTTTTGTTACAGAGTATCAACTCAGTCAATAATGCGACGAATGATCACCCTCCCTGCATTCAAAGATGCCTTCAGCCACATCCTACAACACAGAATTCCACCAACACTTTGCATACACGCTCTAAAGTCTGAAATTCCCAAAGAAGAAGGGAATATGTGGAGAAATTTTTCTTCAGAAGGCACAATAAAAAAACGCATGTCTATATTGATGCACACCATGACTTGCATGTAACTCACGCTAGTGAGTTAGTGCCACATTTAGTAGATTTTTTGAATAGGAAAAGTTTTCAAGCAAAATTATGATGAAAAGACACTCATAAGATTAAGAATTATGTATATTTTAGATAGGATGTAATTTAGATTGTAAATGGTATTATGATTTTATTATTTTTAAGTTAATTTGGTGGATGGATATAAACATGACACTTACTATTTTGTATTTATAATAAAAAAATATTTGTGATAGCAATTTAAGTGTATCATTTTGACTTGCCATTTTTTCACCTTATGAAACTCAACTAGGTAATAAGCCAGGTGACAAGTAAGAGTCCTCAGTCATTCTTACATTCATCATGACACTGTTTTCTATTTGTGCTTGTAATTTTTAAGGGACATTGTCATGGTTCCGGGTGGTCATTGGGTGAAATGGTCCTGGCATAAGTGGACTGATCACCCGTCTGGTGCTTGCGCTGGCGTCCCCAAATAGCAAGTAAAAAAATAATAAAATAGACATTGTCCTGATGTGGAATTACATTTACCACAATGTTCTGCCATTGACATATCTATTTCACATACCTACTAGCTGATAACAATATACTAGAGTGCAGGCTTCTTTATAAAGTATCCTTGTCAACGGGAACATTGTAAATTAGTAACAATAGTAAACAAAAAGAACCTGTATTAATTTAAGTTTTTTATCTTAGCCTTTTCTAACATAGCTTCAGCTGTGATTGGGTCTCTAAGTTGCCTGCCAATATTATCTGTTTTCAATTGCAATACCACTTCTTGGGTATTTTGGAGCTTTTTTTCAGACTTTCAATTCTCTGTTCTCGCTCCTTAATTTTCACTACAAAATTCTCCATGTCCTCTCTGTCTTGCGTTGAGTCAGGAACTGTGTGTTTTGACTTAAATCGATGATTGGATATTGTCTCTAGTGTTGACTTCAATATCTGAGTCTCCATATGTAATGATTTGAGTTCATAGTCTACACAAATTTTTTTCGTGATTCTACAACAACGTTCATGAGGTGTTCGCACTTCTCTTCTATATCTCCATCTGCCATATCTGAAAAACCAAGTCTTCATTACCAAAACAAGTTATCTACATCAAGTAGTCTTCACGTGAAAAAGTAAACGTTTGCATTTGCACGCAGACTACTGAATGGATTTCGATGAATTTACTTAGGAGTGTACCTATTTTTATTGTACCTAGGTTAGGTACAGTAAAACCTAGAATAGAACTTTTTATCCAGAAATTCCAACGGGAGCGCAGCTACAGGACGCAGCTTGTAAAAGAAAAATCATTACTTATTTGTACTTACTTGTAAGTTGATCGGTAATAAAACTGTAAGAATAATTCTATCAACTACGCAGCGCAGCATAAAAATTGATAAAAATATTATCAAATCAAAGTTTTTCAAGCCGTTCGATTTCAAGGATTTCAAACAAAGCATCGTTATTTTATTTTTTTGTTTGACATTGACGTTGATTGAAGATGTCGGTGTCAAATGTCAATGCTCTCGTTAAGTGTCCCATTCACGACCCTGCATGGGCGAATGAGCGATTTTTCTGACAGCTAAATTTAAAAAAAAAAACAGTATAAAAAAGTCTCAACAGATAGCGTTTTATGAAAGCCGAGTTGTATTAATGGCTGAACCTATATGGTGCGCTGTTTCTTGTCAACCAGAGGCAGAAAAAAAATTTAGTATGGAATTTTTTCTCTCGCCTTTTACTAAGCGCCATCTATGAAGTCATCTGGAACTATTTCTTTTTTTAATTGGGTATAATTTAAACGCTCACCAGAAATATTTTTTAAAGGCTTGTGTTTAAATGCCTACCAAAAATGTATTAATTTTACTACCAATAAAATTCGAAACGCTCACCAAAACGGATAAATGATCACCAAATGGTGTATCCTAAAATATTATAATAAGGATATCATTTATATTTTTATTCAATGTCTTAAAAATACATGCATACCTTTTAATTGCATTTCTAAACAAATATGTCATATTGTCACCAAATAGATAATACCAATATTTTTTTGTCTCGAGTTTCAATTTGGTAATTTTTGCTCATGTAAAAAAACAGACGATCGACTGAATATTTTTTTAAATAGCAAATTTTATAATGCGGTTCTCAAATATATGTCACTTCTTTATTGTTAAATGAAATTAGTTAAAATATTATAACATATACGCAGGACCGGTCGTTGTGGAAATTCTTGGGGGAGGCCTTTGTCCAGCAGTGGACGTCTTTCGGCTGAGAGAGAGAGAGATGATAACATAGCAAATATATATTTCAGAGTCAATTTTACTGGGAAATAAAAAATCAACGGTAATATGAAAATAATCGTTTTATTTTAATGGTACTAAAAACATTAAGTTAAAATAATAATATTAATTAAGTTAAAGTAAGTTAAGTATTGTTAATTAAGTTAAAGTAGGAAGTAAAATTTTCTTGTCATCAAACTTGTCATAGATTATAGAGCCATACTACAGAAAATTCTCTAGAGTGTTTGTTCTATAGAAATCGTTTTTCTAGTAAATTTTATCTTGACGCCATTTTTAGGGTTCCGTAGTCCGACAAGGAACCCTTATTCGTTCAAAGTCAAAGTCAAAGTCAAAATTTTTTATTGAAACTTGGCCTTCAAAGAAGGCTCTTTTTCACGTCGATAACTAATTATTTAATCATAATATTTTATGTCTCAAAGCTACAAACTACTAGCATTTCGGAACGACCACTGCTGAGAAGAAATGCCGAAAGAAACTCATGAAACAGTCTTGGTCGCCTAGCATGCCAGAGGGGCTATTCATTAACTTTATACATACACTAGATTGTGTACAGTCAAAAATAAAATAAAATATAAGTAAAAAAATAATAATAATATAATAAAACATGTTATGTTTGTGATCAAGTAACCACAATGAATTGGTTAAGAACAAAAAATAAAAATAAAATTCGAATCAGGATCGAAGCAGGATCCCCTGGCAACACCCGTTCACAAGTTTGAACATTTTAGAAAAATAAATACTTTCAGTCACTTGAAGATCACAATACACGTACATGTTTAACAATTAAATGTCAATGTAATTAAATTTAAAAAAGAAAGGTAAGGTTATTTTTTCACAATATCAAAAGAATGTAATCAAGTGTGGAGTGGCGAAGTTGTAGGGAGAGACCAAACTTTTTTATCGTTCAAATAATCACTTATTGTGTATTACGCTTTATTCATCAAAGTATTTTTAAGATATGTTTTAAATTTTTGCATCGGTAAATTTATAGCCTCGTCAGGGAGCTTGTTAAACATTTTTACACTTTGACCCACGAAAGACCGCCGAACCTTTTTAAGCCTAAAGCAGGGCGTATAAAGTTTATTCTTATTGCGGGTGTTTATACTATGTACATCGCAGATTTTTTAAAGAGGTTTAAATTGGATTTAACAAAAATAAGTACATTGAAGATGTATTGAGATGCAACAGTAAGAATTTTTATTGATTTAAAGAGCTCTCGTAGAGAATCGCGTCGTTTTAGCCCGTACATAAAACGAATTGCTCTTTTCTGTAATACAAATATTTTCCCTATCTCGGCTGCATTTCCCCATATCAATAATCCGTATGACATTATGCTATGAAAGTAGCTGAAATACACGAGTCTAGCTGTTTCAATGTTTGTGCACTGTCTTATCCTTCTCACTGCATAAGCCGCCGAGCTAAGTTTTTTGGCCGTGAGTTCAATGTGTTTATCCCACTTTAACTTCAACAGTCAACGGTAACGCCTAAGAATTTGACACTGTGTACCCACTCTAATACTTTGCCATTAACTATTAAAGGTATATCATTATGAGGTGCGTTCGAGAGAGAAAACTTTATACACTTGGTCTTGTCCGTGTTTAAAGCCAGGTTGTTGGTTGTAAACCAGTCAAGCACAAGTGTCATAGTATTACTTACATCGTCATAATTTTGACTATTTCTGTTGACTTTAAATAGTAATGATGTGTCGTCCGCAAATAAAACAACTTCACACAATTGTTGGGCAAGACATGGAAGGTCATTTATGTAAACAAGGAATAGAAAAGGACCGATTATGGAGCCTTGAGGCACGCCCATGTGTACCGCCGCGCTGCTGGAAGCAGCTCTGTTAACTTCTACTTTCTGAGTTCTGTTGTCCAGGTAAGAAGCTAGTACCTCAAGGGCCGTCCCAGTAACACCATAAAATTTAAGCTTGTTTTTTAGTATATTATGATCCACGCAGTCAAAGGCTTTTGAAAGGTCGCAAAAAATACCTATGACATCTTGGCTGGATTCCCACGCTTAGGCGGGCTATATCTAGCAAATGGTAAAGCTGATAATAAAGTGTTGTATGGACACCCTACCTTATTTTCATAGTCCTTTTTAAACGACACCCCACACAAGGGGGTGCACTCAAAAAAATAATTCATCCCCCTTTTACATGTATGGGGAGGTACCCTTAAAAATGGGTAATTTTAATTTTTTATCTTTTTAAAAATGAGATCTATATGTGAAGTATCCTCGAACCAAGTTACATGCAAATCAGTCCATAAACGTAGAAGATATTCTACTGTGAGAGACTAGGACGGACGGACTGAACGATCTTATAAGGGTTCCTTGTCGGACTACGGAACCCTAAAAATGGCGTCAAGATAAAATTTACTAGAAAACCGATTTCTATAGAACAAACACTCTAGAGAATTTTCTGTAGTATGGCTCTATAATCTATGACAAGTTTGATGACAAGAAAATTTTACTTCATACTTTAACTTAATTAACAATACTTAACTTACTTTAACTTAATTAATATTATTATTTTAACTTAATGTTTTTAGTACCATTAAAATAAAACGATTATTTTCATATTACCGTTGATTTTTTATTTCCCAGTAAAATTGACTCTGAAATATATACATATTTGCTATGTTATCATCTCTCTCTTTCTCAGCCGAAAGACGTCCACTGCTGGACAAAGGCCTCCCCAAGGATTTCCACAACGACCGGTCCTGCGTATATGTTATCATATTTTAACTAATTTCATTTAACATTATAGAAATGACATATGTTTGAGAACCGCATTATAAAATTTGCTATTTAAAAAAATATTCCATCGATCGTCTGTTTTTTTACATGAGCAAAAATTACCAAATTGAAACTCGAGACAATAGTAGATTGTTGCATCGAGCAGAAAGTGACTTTTAATTGCATCGAGTGTAAGTTTGAAGCCCGAGCGTAGCGAGGGCTTTAAAACACGAGTGCAATATTAAAAGTCACTTTTGCGAGATTCATAATCTGCTTTTCTTTCAACTACCGGTCCTAAGGTCCTTAATTCGCGTCAATTTTCTTTTTTTCGGCAATGGTCGCACATTTTTAATTTATACAATCAGCCTTTGTTCGCGGGAATAAAAATAAGTCTGATTGGCTGATGCAAATCTAGTTGGTCATGCTTACAGCCTGTGATTGGCCTATTCTTATAGGAATAGCGCTGATTGGCTGACATAAATCTAGTTGGTCATGACTGCAGAATTAAGGCCTGCGATTGGTCAGTCGCTTGGGATATGCGGCCTTAGGACAAAAACAATGCAGTAATGGATTTTCATACTACTTTTCTGCACTGTTTTCAAGTAAAAACAGTGCAACAATGGATTTTCATACATACTTTACTGCGCTGTTTTGCTATGGAGCAATAAATTGCTGTTTTGTGCATACTATTTCGGTTATTTATAGCAAAATTACAGCGTAGTTGGAAGAAAAAATATTGGTATTATCTATTTGGTGACAATATGACATATTTGTTTAGAAATGTAATTAAAAGGTATGCATGTATTTTTAAGACATTGAATAAAAATATAAATTATATCCTTATTATAATATTTTAGGATACACCATTTGGTGATCATTTATCCGTTTTGGTTAGCGTTTCGAATTTTATTGGTAGTAAAATTAATATATTTTCGGTAGGCGTTTAAACACAAGCCTTTTTAATTTGTGTCACGGTAAATCCCTCATTTTGTAATGGTGTTTTGGAATAAACCATAGAAATATATATTTTTTTGTGATTTATTTTGAAACCATTTTTAAAATCACTACAACACATCGCGTGAAAACAAAGAGAAACACGGACTCCTTACAGAACTGGGGCCCTATTTTTGAAAGTATGACATACCGCTGAAAACGAATAGACTATTATGTCGCACTCGTCCTACTATGTCACTAAAAACATAAAAGCCGTATTTTTGAAATCACTCGTCTAACAATGTTGCCAGTGAATGAAAATAATGCGAGAAATAATTTCTGCCCCATTCTACTGCGTATCCGGTTGTCTATGTCATTCATGATTTTGACGTAAAAACGTTCGACCACCAAATCATACGAAAACGAGTGGTCTAGACCACTCGTTGCGAATTATTCGACATAGACAATTCAAAAATACGGTAACGAATCGTTAAAAAAAATGTTCTTAATTTTCAATCAAAGAGAACGCAAGCGTTAAACGGAGCGCAAAAATAAAAAATCCAATAGACGCCATCTATATCCGTATCCGGTTGTCTATGTCATTCAAGATTCTGACGTAAAAAACGTTCGACTACCAAATCATACTAAAACGAGTGGTTAGACGGGCCCTATTTTTGAAAGTGTGACTAACCAAAAACGCGTGAGCCGAATGATTTTTCATGCGATATCAATTATTCCGTATTTTTGAATTGTCTATGTCGAATAATTCGCAACGAGTGGTCTAGACCACTCGTTTTCGTATGACATACAGGGTGTTTTTTAAATCATTGGCATCCTTTCTACTGGTGAAAGTACTCATGAACATGAGCAACTTTTTGTATGGGACCGACTCAATCCGATGGAAAAAAAATCTGCTGTTCCATACTATTTTCCAATACCTACTCACCCGAAATGTATGGAACAGCATTTAAAAAACACCTGTAAGTATATGGTAGTCGAACGTTTTTTACGTCAAAATCTTGAATGACATAGACAACCGGATACGGATATAGATGGAGTCTATTAGAATTTTCATTTTTGCATTCCGTTTAACGCTTACGTTCTTTTTGATTGAAAAGGGGTTGTTGCACAAATGTATGGGGAGCCGGCTATATCATGAGCACCTATCTGAACTTTTCATTTTTGGGCCGGAATCAATGCCTTATAAGTAAATCCGATAAATTCGTAGCATTTCTATGGTACATTTAGTGAACTAAATCGTAATGAAGGTTAGGCGAGTTCCGCCAAAATGGTCGACACCCATTATGATTTGACGTTGACGCGCTTCGTTTGACAGTTCCGATTTCCGGTACGTTCAAAAATGTACTTTTATTACATACGTGCCCGCGGGAAAGAATTGTTTATTTTATTTATTATTTATCTATTTATGTGAAATACACATATGTTTTTGTGATATTGCATGTAACATGTGTTAAGAACATTTACTTTAATTAATTTTCTAAAATATAATGAAAATATCGAGCATTGTATGTGATTTTCTGTATCATAATTTCTGAACATACGTACGGGCGCCATGTCAGTATCGCCATTATACGATATTAAGCGATATTAAATGTATTTTTGTACCATAACAAGATCACGAAAAAACAAATATATGATGTTCTTAATCGGTTTTTGATATTATTTCTGATTTTTGGGGAACTGCTCATGATATAGCCTGCTATGCAACATGCCCTTTACGCACATTTTTTTTTACGATTCGTTACCGATTCGGTTTTCGTTGCGTAGAATGGATCAGAATTTGTTTCTCGCATTATTTTCATATCACAGGCAACATTGCTAGACGAGTGATTTCAAAAATACGGCTTTTATGTTTTTAGTGACATAAACATAATAGGACGAGAGCATCGAGATATAATGTGACGAGAGCGACATAATAGTCTATTCGTTTTTGGCGGTATCACCACAATAGACAGAGATAAAGTCCTTGAAGTTTATACCTACGGCTAGGCGGAACGCTAGGGTTGGCTCCTACAAAACGTAAAGCAGGCGTGTAGTTTGTATAGTATGTGTGTAGGCGCATTTAGTTGGTATTATATATTTTACGTGAGCGAAGTTACGGGCAAACTATAGCATATGTCCATTCTCGGTACTTAAATTATCTCCATACAACATTTTGTCTAAATCGTTTCAGTGGTTGATGTACTTAAGTACTCACTCGATCAGCTATAGATATTTTATACAATTGCCGTTTGATAGAACCTGCCTTTATATAAGTTACATGTGGTAGGTACTTACCTACTTGTTTTATGTATGGCAAACAGCACATCCCACTAAACACTTGCAGTTCCATAATAACGCTTATGCCCCTGACATAAGGAAGGCGGTAAAAAGTCCAAACTGTATAGTGTTTTCCATTTGATATGCTTATTAGGCAAACTACTCGTAAAAAAAGTAACAAACTACACTAAAAAGTGATTGTGGTTGGTATTATTTTACCTTTCAGCATCAGCAGGAAGTTTAAAAAATGACATAGTTGGTGTTTGTGACACAGTTGAATTAAGGCATCCGTAAACACAGCAATACATGCGTGATCGTGCGTGACGCGTCCATTATAATAATTAACTCTATTTAACTACGTCACGAATGAAACGTAGGTACACAACGAGCAGACTAGACATGGGTAACTCCGGACTCGAAAGATTTAAATGAGCCGATTCATTAGCCGGAGTCGAAACCCTTACTTAGTCCGAGCAATTCTTATCGACTCACGGGAGTTATTAGTTTTATTAGACCGCGTTCCGCCGGGATTCGTTTCGTCGCGTTTGCCACTTGCGTCGCGTCGCGACTCGCTAGCGCCAGCCGGCTCTCGGACTCGGATAGCGTTCGGTTATAATAGAGAGAGATGCGAACTGATTTTTATAGAGAAAAGAACGAGACGGATATTTAAAAAAAAAGAACAATTGACGGTGTATAAAGTCTTAGTGTGTATATAAAAGTTTTGGTTTCTTTTTAAGTACGCCAATCTAATCCACATAAAAGTTTAATGTACAAATACTACAATTACAGTAAAATTACCTAAGTAGTATTAGATTGACAGTCCTAAGCCTGGAAAGTACGAAGGGAAAACAATTTACTGTTGATACGGGTACCGAACGGAGTTGAACGGACGTCTGTGAGCGGGAGCCGATAAGAGAGTAGGAATCATTAAGAGGAGTCGGTACCGAATGCGGATTAAAATTCAGTGAGCCGAAACACGTCTCGGAGTCGAGATAACCCATGTCTAGAGCAGACACGGCGCGAGAGGCGTCTCGATCCGCGTCCGCGACCAGAAGGTCGTCTCCCAAGTGCCTTACGTGCTGGACGTGACACGTGAAACCACGTGATTTGTGCTTGTGTGTATTCCTACCGAATACACACAAGCACAAAACCGCATCCAACCTCAACTCACGGGTCGATTAGACAGTTACACACCACTCCGAACGATCGTCGATCATCCAATCACAGGAATCTCAGAAAATTTTACACACACAACTGCATTTTTCGACAGCTTGTCATTTGCTTTTGACAACGAAAGATACGGAAAAGCGAGCACTTTCAATGATATTTTTCCGTCAGCTCAAGATAGCGCGGAGCAACTACGTGCAGCAAACGAACCTTCATTCTTGGCCTATGATTGGTTGTTTCAATTACTAAATTGAAAAATATTGTATGTAATCGAGAACAGCCAACTAATAAGTCACGTCTAATATGTTTATATCATTGAGTTAGGTACGTTATTAGACGTTATAGAATATCTATTTTTGGATTTTTGAGCATCTCAGATGCATGCAATTAGTACTATATATCTGATTTCTATATGAGAGTACTTTATATAGAATATCAATAAATAAAGGCATTGTTCTCAAGCTTTTGTCAATCTAGTAGCACTTTCTAGCGCCTGACTATAATAATGCGTGGAGAAAGTACATAATTTAAATAAAATAGCCTATCCGCTCCGACGTCCCGGCCACTATAGTTGCCGTTTTTTTTTTCCCGTCTAACGTCCCCGGCCTCTTTGGTTGCCAGTACCGAGCGCGCTCATTCAATAATTTTTTGCGCCGTATATATGACCCATAGAGTAAAAATACAATGTTTGAACGAAACTAGATTAATTCAGCCAAAGCTGTATGAAGAGATTTCTTTGCCAGTGTCAAATATTGAAATATTCTATGGCTGTCAAATGGCTGTACTTCCCACTACTTCCATTGTTGTGTTCATGCCTGTCGGGACGCTGTGTTTATATTGTGAAAATATGTCGTAAGTACTTTTATTTTTATTAAAATTATACATGAAAATAATCTTCAGAATGTGTGCTAAAAGATTTCATACAGATAAAATGTATTTCGTTAGGTTTTACGATGTTATTTGCATTTTGAAAATGTTGTTTTGAAATCATTATGAGTAATGGCTGACTTTCCGTTTGCCGATTAAATCTTTTTAGCACTATTATGTTCTAATCTTGTCATAATATCAACAAAAATATAATAACAAACGTATACTTATATCATTTTATAATAAATATTTAACATAGTTAAGCCTGCATCACACGTTTTTAGCCAAAACAGGAGTTACTGAATCGATCCTGGTGCTAAATCTAGATCATTAATGATAATAAAAATAGTACAATAGGCTTTTCAAATAACTGCTACTACTTATACGAGACAGAAAAAAATAATTTGCCTGTTATTTTTGCGTCTATACCTTCTAGAAAAAACGGAAAACACGAAAAACAAGGTTCACGGCTTTAACGAAATCGTTATGTAAAACACAAATCATAATTTCTACATAATGTTAAATCGCGAGTTTATTAAACTAGCTACAAGTTGCTGGTTTTAGATTTTTGAAAAATAACTCGGAAAAAATGTTAAAAATCGTAGCAATTCACAAAGAAATCCCCCATACATTTTTACTATGGCAGCGAAACGCTCAATATATAAGAGTTCCAAAGCCACGAAAAATCAGTCTGCCGTAAGAATTCAAAGGGAATCCACGTCGCTCTGCTGCTCGGGAGGCCTTTAATTTTCGCGTGTTCGTGTATTCGCAGACAGCAAAGAGTAATATAGATCAGAGTTGCATATTTATTACTTTTAATCTTTTTTAAATTTATATAGGTACCATTTTCATACTCATGATGGCCGACAATTTTTGGTGAAATAGAAATCGTAATAAATCGCAATCATAGAAATCGTAATAAATCGAAGTCATATAAATCGAAATCATAAAAATCAAAATAAATTCAAATCAAGATCCAAGATGGCGGACAGCTTTTTTTTTTTTCTTTATTTTGCAATATGGTTATCCCTTTATAAGTTTTTGTAATCAGTTATAGGTTCATCAGTTATCAGTATAGGTTTTTCGGTGCGCTGATGACAAAAATAACATTTATTTTGAGATAAAAGATGGCGAACAACTTTTTTTTTCAATTTTACAATATGGGTATGGTTTTATAGGTATTTCGGTGCGCTGATGACAAAAATAACATTTATTTTGAGATCCAAGATGGCGGACAACTTTTTTTTCAATTTTACAATATGGGTATGGTTTTATAGGTATTTTGGTGCGCTGATGACAAAAATAACATTTATTTTGAGATCCAAGATGGCGGACAACTTTTTTTTCAATTTTACAATATGGGTATGGTTTTATAAGTTTTTCAGTGCGCTGATTACAAAAATAACATTTATTTTGAGATCCAAGATGGCGGGCAACTTTTTTTTCAATTTTACAATATGGGTATCATATTAAAGGTTTTTAGGGACGCAGATGACGAAAATAATATTTATTTTGAGATCCAAGATGGCGGACAGTTTTCTATATTATTTTACAATATGGGTATCATTTTACAGGTTTTTGGGGACGCTGATGACGAAAATAACATTTATTTTGAGATCCAAGATGGCTGACAGTTTTTTATTTTTATTTTTCAATATGGGTATCGTTTTATAGGTTTTTGGGGACGCTGAGCTTAAAATTAATGTTATTTTGGTCATCAGCGTCCCCAAAATCCCATAAAACGATACCCATATTGTAAAATAAAATTAAAAACTGTCCGCCATCTTGGATCTCAAAATAAATGTTATTTTTTTCATCAGCGCACCGAAAAACCTATATTACCATACCCATATTGTAAAAATGAGAAAAAAGTTGTCCGCCATCTTGGATTTCAAAATAAATGTTATTTTCGTAATCAGCGCACTGAAAAACTTATAAAACCATACCCATATTGTAAAATTGAAAAAAATGTTGCCCGCCATCTTGGATCTCAAAATAAATGTTATTTTCGTAATCAGCGCACTGAAAAACTTATAATTCCATACCCATATTGTAAAATTGAAAAAAAAGTTGTCCGCCATCTTGAGATCTCAAAATAAATGTTATTTTCGTAATCAGCGCACTGAAAAATCTTATAAAACCATACCCATATTGTAAAACTAGTTGTTACCCGCGGCTTCGCCCGCGTCACTTTGGCTTAGATGAAAAGTCTTTTGTGTTCCAAACTGTTTCCTGTGTTCCAATCTTCGATTTTTATACGTCTACAGAAAATGCTCATCAGATTAACCAAGTTTTGCTAAGGCGCCATTTCCGTATATGTTATAGTGTAGCTGGTCTCTTGAAGTTATTCATCAGATGTTCCAGATCTTCAATTTTTATACGTCAGCAGAAAATGCTCATCAGGTTGAACGATTTTTGTTAAGGCGCTTTTTCCATATATGTTATAGTGTAGCTGGTCTCTTGGAGCTTTTCATCAGATGTTCTAGATTTTCAATTTCTATACGTCAGCAGAAAATGCTCATCAGGTTGAACGACTTTTGTTAAGGCACCATTTCCATATTTCTTATAGTTTAGCTGTTCTGTTATGGTTCTTCATCAGGTGTTCCAGTTTTCAAAATGAATTATAGCCTATATGTTGCCCAGGCTTAATAGCTATACAACAAAAAAAGTTTTATTCAAATCCGTCCAGTAGTGTTTGCGTGAAACGCGTACATACATACAGACAGACAGACAGACAAGAAATTCCAAAAAAATTTTTTTGCTTTCTATTGTTCTTTTTTAGTGTCCCTCTATCCATTTTAGTCAAAAGTACTAAATGTACAGACAAAATATTTTTACTGTTTTATTATATGTATAGATTGAAAAAAAAGTTGTCCGCCATCTTGGATCTTAAAATAAATGTTATTTTTGTAATCAGCGCACTGAAAAACTTAAAAACCATACCCATATTGCAAAATTAAAAAAAAGTTGTCCGCCATCTTGGATCCAAAAATACTATTTTTGTAAACCTTATCCCGAAAAATTGGCCTTCATGGGATGCCAGGCAGATATTTAACATCTTAGCATCCTGGCACGACGGTCATGCTATTTTCTGTCGCGGCATTCGTGTCCATTTTACCGCCAAGTCACGCCAAGTAGGTGTTTTACATAAAAAAATGGTCGTAATTTTATTTTTAGTATTTATTACCGTAAAGCAAGAAAAAATAATTATATAGGTACCAATAAATTCTTTGCCGGATCCCTGTCACTTATTACTTCGGGTTGGCGGCAATCTCACGTCAATGTGTGCGTGTGACTTGCACACAGCCAGCTGCGGTCTATCAAATACCTAAACTCGGTCGGGCGCGCGGACGTGATACACTCTTAACAGGATTGATAAAATTGCAACCTGATTCACAGGATTATTTTGCTCTCAACATGGTAACGACAAATGTCCGACAATTAGGGTGTATACAAACGTTAAAATGAGTTTTCGAATATTCTTCGGTGGTTTGGTTTCTTTTACTGTGGTGAAAGTTATGATTGTAAGCTGTTATGATTTTAAGCATATATTATTATTTATTTATTAATGTTTATTTCTTTACTTTTTGTTTTAGCGTACTTCAAGTTGTGAGGGCGCAACGTAAATCGGGCGGGACGAAGATAAATACAAGAAATCAAAATCCATGGAAATCTGTCGAGCCGTTCTAGAGTTATAAGTATTCAAACAAACCTGACTTTGCTTTATATAGTGTATATAATAAAAAAATATATTATAAAATAAAATATTTGTCATAACTGTGTGTTTATTATTTTTTATTAACACCGAATAGTTTGTTTTACATAGTGTATATAATAAAAAAAATTATAAAATAAAATATTTGTCATAACTGTGTGTTTATTATTTTATTAAAACCGAATAGTTAAAATATCAAGTATTCATTTGCAATCCTGACGATGTCTGTGAGGAGCCTAATTCGGCAGCCATCTTGCCGGGCGGCATAGGTACTCGAGTCGTCTGAATGGTGTCGTGGTATTTTTGTAAGGTGTGTTGATTGTTTTATTTATTTTGTAAGTACAAAGTGCTTGCAGTGATTAACTTTTGGTGCTAATTTGAAGACAATATAGTGTAGTATATTTCCTAATATTTGGAATTGTTACACAGTGTCGATATATTCATTTGTAGTAAGTTTTCTCATTAAATTACAGAAATTTTTACCATTGATGTGTGTTTAACATTTTTTTGCTTAATAAACCTGAACTATTACATTATTTTACCGATACAGGTATTATGTACATTATATACAGAGTCTATACAATTTTTTCGGCTTGTGTAGAGGTTATTGTTCGTAAGATAAATATTATTGAAAATATCGCAGCGTATTGCGTTCTTTTTTTGCGCTCGCCGGGACGTTGAAGTTAAAAATTACGCGAGCGGGCGGACGTCGGAGCGGCTATAGTGCCTAACAAGTGGCTGATCCATAATCTTGATCACTACACAGAAAGAATATAATAAATCAAATATTATCGTAGGAAAGGCTTACGTGCATTTGCTTTCAATGCACAATATTTTGTACTTTTATCATAGTTACATAGTAGGTTTCTTAAATAAATAACAAGTCATATTTTACATATATTTATTTATTAAAAACATGATGTATAATATACAGTAAATAGGTATAAGTGTATACATCTCTTGTTACGCAGAATAGTCAAAGCCTTTTCCTTCTCTTTTTAGACCATAATTAGGAGATAAATCAGTTCTTGAATCTTGTAATTTTATGAATCAAGCAATGGTTTAATGTTACATCGAGCTTTTGATTCCATCTGTGCATTCCACCTTGAAATAGAGCTATATTTGTTTATTTTTATCTTTTATAAATGTACTAGGTAAAATGTAGGTAAATAACCAATTACATTAACATATTTTGCTACTTGAAAATGTTTTGGGTTAAATGTATTTTATGACATATTATCAAGCTTGGATATATTTTATTTTAGAGTATTTTATGTCTGTGGTCAAATCACGTCAGTCAAATGTGGCAACCTCTTTAAAAAAATTACCAAGCATTACAAATGAAATAAGTTGTAGGTTTGTCAATTTTGTCCAGAGAATATACTAATCCAATACTACGTACCTTCCTAAATCCTAACTAATCCTAATCCTATCCTAACTAATATTATAAATGCGAAAGTGAGTTTGTTTGTTAATTATTTGTTTGTTTGTTACCTCTTCACGCTTTATCTACTGAACCAATCTTCCTGAAATATCGCATAGGTACACATAGTTCGAAAATCTAAGAAGGATATATGGTACCTTTCGTTCCGGGAAAAAGCACTGTTCCCGTGGGAAATCACGCGGGCGAAGCGGCGTACAAAAGCTAGTATATAATATAATTCAAATAAATATTACTTGCTTTTTTGGCATTTATAATTTACTAGCTTTTGCCCGCGGCTTCGCCTGCGTGAATTTCCCACGGGAACAGTGCTCCCAGGATGAAAGGTACCATGTCTTTCTGGTCCTACCGGTCTTCTAACTATATGTATGCGAAGTTTCAGGAAAATTGGTCAGGTAAATAAAGCGTAAAGAGGTAACAAACAAATAAACCAATTAACTTTCGCATTTATAATATTAGTTAAAAAGTTAGATAAGCTAGTTAGAAGAAAAAAAACTGTTAGAGTACATAGAATGCAAAATTCAATAAAAGTGTTACCGGGCAGCAGCGAAAAATGTTTATAAAAAATTGGATTTATATTTTTCGGACTTGAGGACATTTATACAATAATTTTGCGCTTTTCCTGAAATTTAGGGTAAACATCATTGTGTCTTCCTTGAAAATTTAATGTATTTTTTGTAGATGATATTTTATTTCCAGCCATGAATATTTCACGAATCAAAGTCTTTAACGATAAATACCGGTTGCAATCTCTCCAAACTAGAATTTTCAATAGAGTATTTTCTTTTTACAAAAAGCAGACAACCATAAACTTATTATACCGGTAGCACCACAGAAACAATTTTTTTTTATATATATTTCTGTGGGTAGCACAAACTTAAATTATTAAATAAAGAGTACTTTATCTAAAAAATAAATATTTCTGCGACCGCTAGGTATTTTATAACTAATATATGAATATTACTGGTATTGTATAACTAATTATGTTACCCATGGGGGTACAATATAATAACTTTATGGATACCCGGATTCCCGCCTGCGGAAGTCCTTGTTGCTCGAAGTATAGTATCGCACATTATCTATGATATTATGTAGAAAAAAAAAATCTGTGGTAGAAAACGCGCATAGTCATTTTGTAACTCTTCTTTTGATCTTTATGTACCTACATTGATTATATTGATTGTTATATTTATAATTGTTTGTGAAAAGCTTAAAAATTGTTGTAGATATTTTTATTTCTGTGGAGTTAGAGTTAGATACATTCTTATTCGTTCCATGGTTGATACCAGTTGATACTATACAAGGACTTTCGCGTTTAGTCTGTTTTGCTCTATGATAGATACCTATAAAATGTATAAAACTTCTTTGGTAGGAACCTACTTTATCATTTTATTTTAGTTTTCTTGACATATTTTTGATGGATTGACTCTTGACACCTTCACTGTTGCCAGCTGTTAATATTTACCCCTTAGTATTGAATAATAATGAGTAAGTACAATTCATAAATAGGTAACACAGAACATTTTATACAAATTGTTGTGGTATAGCGGTCAACACGGCAAACCGCGACTTTTCTAGTCATAATAAATAAAAAATAAAAAATAAAAAAATGTAATTATTTTCACAAACTTTTTTTGGTAATAAAATTGTACTTGTTTTTGAAAAAAAAGCACATATTCAATATTTTATCTAATCTGAAAAAACGATGTGAGTTTAAACGAAAGATACCTCACGATAACCCGAATCGAACATTCTCAAATTAACTCCCTCAATTTCTGGTAAATCTGAATAGGGAATCACTTAAATATACAATTTCATATTTCACTCGGCATATAAAACTATTCTCATAAAGCCATATTGCGGCAAAGATTTCATAAAGCAAAATTATAATTTAATTTTACTTGAATCATATACACAGATTACCCCGGACTTCAGGAAATGATAATGTAGGTACCTATTTTAAAATTTTAACATATTTCTCTAAAAATTGAGCTTATCGGCAAATGCCGGTTAATTACTCATGCAATCCCTACACAGTTTGCCAATATATTTTTTTTTGTATTGTCTATACATTCCAAATGTTTTTTATAATAGTGTGTGTGGACGGATACACACACATCTAATCATTGTATGTGTACATGGTGTGTATCCATCCATCTGTGAAACGAAGTACGTGCCTGAACTGTCAAAACCCAATGGTGGACGACCCCCAGGTCGTCTCCCAAGTGCCTTACGTGCTGGACGTGACACGTGAAATCACGTGATTTGTGCTTGTGTGTATTCCTACCGAATACACACAAGCACAAAACCGCATCCAACCTCAACTCACGGGTCGAACGATCGTCGATCATCCAATCACAGGAATCTCAGAAAATTTTACACACACAACTGCATTTTTCGACAGCTTGTCATTTGATTTTGACAACGAAAGATACGGAAAAGCGAGCACTTTCAACGATATTTTTCCGTCAGCTCAAGATAGCGCGGAGCAACTACGTGCAGCAAACGAACCTTCATTCTTGGCCTATGATTGGTTGTTTCAATTACTAAATTGAAAAATATTGTAATCGAGAACAGCCAACTAATACGTCACGTCTAATATGTTTATACCATTGAGTTAGGTACGTTAATAGACGTTATAGAATATATATTTTTGGACTTTAGAGCATCTCAGGTGCATGCAATTAGTACTATATCTGTTTTCTTTATGAGAGTACTTTATATAGAATATCAATATAGGCATTGTTCTCAAGCTTTTGTCAATCTAGTAGCACTTTCTAGTCAGGCATGACTATAATAAAATGCGTACATAATTTAAATAAAATAGCCTATAGTGCCTAACAAGTGGCTGATCCATAATCTTGATCACTACACGAAATAATATAATAAATCAAATATTATCGTAGGAAAGGCTTACGTGCATTTGCTTTCAATGCACAATATTTTGTACTTTTATCATAGTTACATAGTAGATTTCTTAAATAAATAACAAGTCATATTTTACATATATTTATTTATTAAAAACATGATGTATTGTATATACAGTAAATAGGTATAAGCGTATACATCTCTTGTTACGCAGAATAGTCAAAGCCTTTTAGTTCTTGAATCTTGTAATTTTATGAATTAAGCAATGGTTTAATATTACATCGAGCTTTTGATTCCATCTGTGCATTCCACCTTGAAATACAGCTATATTTGTTTATTTTTATCTTTTATAAATGTACTAGGTAAAATGTAGGTAAATAACCAATTACATTAACATATTTTGCTACTTGAAAATGTTTTGGGTTAAATGTATTTTATGACATATTATCAAGCTTGTCATATCCACTGTGAGGTATAGATTAAGTACCTATACTACCTATTTAACCTTCTATAACTAATTGTATACTCTTTGTACCATTTACATTATATAGTCAGATATTCCGTCAAATATAGACAGTATTATTCAAGCATTCACTAGTTTCACTTATCCACCAACGTCACACCTTACATGGCGACCCTGCCAATGGAATTTTCCCCCGCGCCGCGAATTTGAGATATTACACGTGTAATCCATAATTAGGACGATGGAAAGTTACCAGTTGTATCGTTGCTTCGGACTTAACGCGAGTGTACAAGTAATTAAAGTTATCTGCCAAGAAAATGGGCTCGCAACAAACTAAAGACGAAACCCTGGTCATCCAGAATGCTGCAGCTGGCAACAATCAGGCCACAACAGAACAAATACGTTTTCATATGAGCACCACAAATGTTATCCTGTGTGTTATCCTGACGATTGTATTGTGTGGCGTGCTATTATTTATCTATCGGATGTATAGAAAATGCCATAGAAAATGGATTGTTAAGGAGATAAATCGGTCGACTATAAGAAGATCACTGTTTCGGCGACAAATGGAGGAAAGCCCAACCCTTAAAGTTTAATAAAAAAAAAAAGTGAAGTGAAAAAATAAAAATATTAAAAATATAAAATAATAAAAATCAGTGAAAGTGTAATAAAAAAAAAAAGTGAAATGAAAATAAAATATATTAGAAATAAATAATCAATACATACATATAATAATAAATAAAAATAAATAATATTTTATCAAATCGTAACCATGTCTAATTATAACTTATCATAATTTCTAAGAACGAGATGAGGCCGGCAGTTGAGGAATGCTGCGACTTTCCATATACGTACGGACAAATGATACACTCTATTTGAACTTTGGACTTTAGTTTGGTGATTGATAAATTTTAATTGTGAATATGTTTTAGAATTACTTTTAATTAAATATGTATTAATGTTTACTTATGTGCACAGGTACAGGAATATTTTTCTTTACGTTATGGTGGTAAGTACCTTATGGATATTATAATATCATTGTATGAAGAATTAAAGAAAATAAGATTATATTTAATTTTGATTTAATTAAATTAGGTGCCCGTCGAAGAACGGAAAATGTGTTAACAAACAAGTTAAATGAGGTTAACGAAATTAATAAGAAATTTGAGACTTGGTTGATAGATTTTGAAGATAAAGTTAAAAATAAATATTATAGTACGGACGATATTTTATTAATAAAAAATTATTGTGGTCGATTTGAAGAGTTACGTGAAAATATTTTATTGTTGTGTAATAGTGATAAGCCTAAGTCGTTGTTCAAAATGAGTACTTTTGATTTAAAAACTGCTTTAAATCTTTTACCTATTATGACAAATGAAGAATCAAATACGAAACAGTTGATAGATAATATTGAGTATTATAATTCTTTGTTAAAAGAAGATACATGTAAACAAAATTTAATTAATTTTGTATTAAAAAGTAGGCTTTCTGCAGAGGCTAAATTGAAATTAAAAAATAAATATGAAACGGTTAGTCAGTTAATTTGTGATATGCGAAATGTATTATTGTGTAAGAAAGCTGCAACGGCGATACAAAATAAATTACAAAAAATTAGGCAGAATAATATGTCGATTGCTGACTATGGGACAGAAATTACAGAATTATTTGTAGATTTAACGATAACGCAAGCTGGCGGGAATGATCAATGCTATAAAATTTTAAAACCAATTAATGAAAAAATGGCTGTTAAGCAATTCGCTGACGGTTTGCGTAATCGTAGACTGAGTACAATTATTTCTGCTAGAAATTATAGTTCACTAAAGGATGCTGTTCAGGCAGCTCAAGACGAGGAAGCCTCGACACCCTCAACATCAGGTGAAATAATGGGTATGTACAAGAGACCATACCAAAATAGATATTTTAACAACGGATCTAATAATTATAGAGGTTGGCGTGGTGGACGTGGAAACTACTCTGCATACAGAGGACGAGCACGAGGACAGCAGCAAGGATCTCATCTTGCTTCTCGAGGGCAATGGACACGAGGTCAGTTCACGCGAGGAAGTAGCGGACGTCGACAGCAGAGAGGTAAGTTTTTTAATTCAAATAGAGGAAATCAAGGGATACGTAATATTAATTTAATGCATAATAATGATAATAATTTTGAAAAATCAGAAGAGTCGAACATTTCATTGAATCAGTTTTTTCGTGAATAATAATGATAAATTTATTTTAGCCAGTGATAGTAATTGTTACATTTCTTTAAATTCATCATCATATAATAATCGTAAAAAATATTTTCTAGTAGATTCTGGAGCATCGATATCGGCGTGTACTTATAAACATGCT
This sequence comes from Ephestia elutella, assembly GCA_018467065.1. Lineage (NCBI taxonomy): Eukaryota > Metazoa > Arthropoda > Insecta > Lepidoptera > Pyralidae > Ephestia > Ephestia elutella. The sequence continues at coordinate 7,324,171 of CM031575.1, forward strand.
ATCGAATGTAACATTCCAATCCATAAAGAGAATGTAATAATAAACGGTTTAGGTGGAAGTGTGCAAGCAATAGGATACTTATATTTAACATTTACTTTTAATGATCAGACAATTAAGCACAAATTTTTTGTTTTTCCAAATTTACCAATAAAAAGGAAGTGGAATTTTAGGCCGTGATTTTTTAAATAGGTGCAAAGCTCAGTTAGATTTTAATGAAAATATTTTAACATTGTTTATTAATTCAAAAATTACTCGATTGCCTTTGATAAATAATACCTGTAATGTTAATTTAGAGATTCCTGCCAGAAGTGAGTCAATACATTTTATACCCACGGACATTGGTGAAGATTGTGTCATATTATCTCAAGAAATAAAACATGGTATATTTTTAGCAAGCTCCATATGTACACCAAAAGATGGCTTGATTCCAGTTAGGATACTTAATGTTACGGAAGATGATGTACAACTATCGGAAATAAATCCAAAAATTGAAAAAGTTAGTAACTATGACATATGTGTATTTGAAAAATCAGCAATAGATGCCAATAGAGTGAAAAAATTATTTTCGTTAATGAAATTAGAACATTTAAATATTGAGGAACAAAAAACTATCGAGAACATTTGTGCTAAATATTCCGATATATTTTACCTCCCTGGAGATAAATTAAGCACTACTGATGTATACACACATACTATCTCAGTTAAACCTAACACAAATCCAATATTTTCTAAACAGTATCGTTTACCATACTCACAAAAAGATGAAATAAAACGTCAAATTGATAAAATGTTAGAAGAAGGAATAATTGAGCCTAGCAAAAGCGATTGGTCTAGTCCAATACTATTAGTACCTAAAAAATCGGATTCAACAGTAGACAAAAAATGGAGATTGGTCATAGACTATCGGAAATTGAATAATACGATCGAAGATGATAAATATCCATTACCAGATATAACAGAAATTTTAGATTCATTGACAGGTAGCATTTATTTCACGCACTTAGATTTACATCAAGGCTACTATAATGTTAAATTAGAGGAAAACAGTAGAAAATTTACAGCTTTTCATTCGGGACAGTACCAGATGACGCGTATGCCAATGGGACTTAAAACTAGCCCAAGTTCATTTTCAAGAATGATTACATTGGCAATGGCTGGTCTAAATTATGAAAAATGCCTTATATATTTAGATGATTTGATCGTTTTTGGCCGTAGTTTGACAGTTCATAACAAAAATTTAGTAGATGTTTTGAAAGATTACGAAAGGTAAATTTAAAATTGAATCCAACAAAGTGCGATTTTCTAAAAAAGAGATTTTGTATCTAGGTCATGTGATTTCCAGTGAAGGTATAATGCCGGATCCTGCAAAAAATATTAGCAGTACAAAATTATCCGTGCCCTACAAACTCAGACAGAAGTAAAACGATTTGTAGCCTTCACAAATTACTATAGAAAATTCATACCAAAATTCGCTGAAATAGCATATCCGTTAAATAAGTTAACTAGGAAAGGCGTACCATTTGAATGGAATACAGAATGCCAAAACTCTTTTGAAAAATTAAAACAACTACTGATAAGCCCACCTGTATTACAGTACCCCGATTTTTCGGAACAAAATCAATTTGTCGTACAAACTGATGCGTCAAATAATGCTATAGGAGCAATCTTATCTAATAAAAATGGACAGCCAATAGCATATGCTAGTAGAAGCTTGAATAAAGGTGAAAAGAATTATCCAGTAATAGAGAAGGAATTACTAGCAATAGTATGGGCTGTAAAGTATTTTCGTCCATATTTGTATGGACGTCCATTTAAAATACTGACAGACCATAAACCACTAGTATACTTGTTCAATATGAAAGACCCTTCAAGTAGACTGATGAAATTTAGGATAATATTAGAAGAATATAATTTTGAAGTAGAATACGTTAAAGGTTCTGAAAATGCAGCTGCAGATGCATTATCAAGAATTCACTTCACTCTTTGCTGCAGCAAATGCAAATATTCAAGCGACCAGCGACGCCAAAAGTCCTGGCTCATTTGCTGCAACATTTGAAAACGCGACAACCGATATACGCGTTCATCCTTCCACGGGTATTCGGGCAGGGCATTCAACGGCCCTCCCACCAAAAAATGACCAGGGGTGAGAGCTTCCAAGTCATTTGGATCTGGAGATAGCGGACAGAGAGGACGAGAGTTGAGGACCGCCTCAACTTTACAAAACACTGTGGCCAGCTCTTCAAAAGTTAGAGCCGTTTCTCCGATAATGCGGCGGAGGTGGGTCTTTGCGGATTTCACAGCCGCTTCAAAAATCCCTCCCCAATGGGGGCAACTTGGGGGACTAAATTTCCAGGTTATTCCCCTTTGGGCAGCAATTTGACTTAAACTAGTACAATTTTTATCAATAAACACGGAAACATCCTTAAGATAATTTACAGTTCCTTTATAGTTTGTGCCATTATCCGACCTAATAAGGGAAGGTAGACCTCGACGCGAAACAAAGCGATCCAACGCGGCGACGAAGGCCTCCGTAGTCAGGGCCGATACCACCTCCAAATGGACAGCCTTGGTGGCCAAACAAACAAATACACACAAATAGCCCTTCACAATACGGGCATTACGAAAGGGAGAAGCCTTGATCGAAAAGGGACCGGCAAAATCGGTTCCAACGCCGTCAAACGGCCTCGAAGGTCGAATTCGATCAACGGGCAAATCACCCATCTGTGGTTGCATCGTGGATGCCTTCAACCTATAACATGCAATACATCGAAACAGGACACTACGGATTGCTCTTCGGGCTGACAAAATCCAAAACTCGCGTTGCAAAATAGCCAACAAAGCATTGCACCCAGCATGGGCGTTACGAATGTGTCGATCAGACACCAAAAGCTGCACCAAGGGTCCGCCCTTGGGCAACAACAGAGGATGGCGAGTCTCATAGGGAAGATCCGCCTTCCGGAGCCTGCCTCCAACCCGAAGAAGCCCATCCGAGTCGATGTACGGGTTCAAACGAGCGACCGCGCCCTTCAACTTAGCGCGTGCTTCGCGCAAAATACGAAGCTCTGACTCAAACCGTCCGGTCTGCACGACACGGACCCAATGCAACAATGCGCTCCGGCGCTCTTCTGCACCTGCAATCGGCTCCAACCGCTTTGCCTGTGGGTTTCTACAATTATGTATGAAACGCTTAATCCAACTGGTGACACCCAGAAGCTTATCCAAGCTGCTATACCGAGCAAGTAGCCAATCCGGCTCCGACGTCGTCTCAGCGACTACAGCATGTACACGGAGCCCAGTCAAACTCAAAGAAGTAACATCTGTCTGACAGACAGGCCAAGAAGTTTCTGATCCCATCAGCCACTCTGGACCCCACCAGAGCGGGTGTGACACCAATTCTGGTGCCGTACAACCTCGGGAGGCACAGTCCGCTGGGTTAAGCTCTCCCGGCACATGTCTCCATGTTATATCAATTCCGATATTCTGGATTTGGGAAACCCTGTTTCCAACAAAAACCTCAAGGTATGTGGGGCCGCGCGCAACCATGCAAGCGCGACCTGGCTATCCGACCAGGCGAAGATGTCTCGTATCTCGACCGTGGCCGCCAGCTCACTGGCAACGTGATGCAACAATTTAGAGAGAAGGTGAGCTCCACTCAACTCAAGCTTGGGAATAGTCAGCCTAGTCCTGATGGGGGCGACCTTGCTCTTCCCTAACAAAAGCGAGACATTGACCCGGCCATCGGCGTCAACTGTCCGCATATAGACTGACGCGGCGTAGCCTCGCTCCGACGCGTCACAAAAGCCATGCAGGCTGGCTCGATATTTCCCGGGTGGCAATATTCGACGAGGCAAGGCAATCCGATTGACTTCCTCAATCGATGAAAACAACTCGAGCCAATCATCCAATGGAGGACCAAACAGCGGCTCGTCCCACGAGACGCCCAAAGTCCAAAGTCTCTGAAGAAGACACTTTGCAGAGAATATCACTGGACTGATCCAACCGCTTGGATCAAACATACGGGCTATTACGGACAACACCGTTCTCTTAGTCCAGACCTTTGGTATTTCCAAGTCCACTTGGAATGTAAAAATATCGGTTAGCGGCTGGTACTGCATGCCCAGCACCGCTATCCTGTTGGGATCATCCACATCCTCAAACAGGTGAGGGTTCTGTTGGTGATCCTCCGGGATCCCTTCTAGAACTTTAGGCTCATTAGACAACCACTTACGTAGCTCGTAGCCACCTGTCTTCAATATTTCAATCAATTCATCCCGCAGTAGGAGGGCCTCCTCAATACTTTGGGCTCCGGTGCACACGTCATCAACATACAAGTCACGTGACAGCACGGAAGCCCCACGGGGAAAGCGGATCCGTTCCCGCTCTGCCAATTCAAGCAATGATCTGATGGCGATATAGGGACTAGATTTCAAACCATACGTGTTTGTGTTTAGTTCATACACCGTCACAGGATCCTCAGGGCGCTCACGCCAGAGTATCAACTGGAATCGCCTGTCCTCAGGATGTATGACCGTCTGGCGGAACATCATCCGGATGTCCGCGCCAAAAACCACTTGATGTCTTCTAAAGTTCAAGATGATGTCAATTATGTCCCTATGCAATTTGGGACCCGAATGCAAACACAGATTCAACGAAACCCCGTTCGAAGTGGGTGCGGACCCATCGAAGACGGTCCTCAATTTGCCTGTTGAGGCCTTCACCACCGCGTGGTGGGGCAAAAAATAATGCTCAGTTGAGCTCCAATCAACTCGAGCCGGAGACATGTGACCCAAATCCTCGTACTCGCGCATAAATTCAATATATTTATCGCGAAGTACGTGGTCACGCTGCATACGTCGCTCCATGGACAGCAGTCGTTTCTCCGCAAGCGCCCTACTTTGCGAGAGGCAACAAAGGGTAACCTAGTTACAAACCGACCGGAGGGCAACCTCTCCGTGGTCGATCGAAAAAGGGCTTCGCACTCAGCGTGTTCCGGATCCATCCTGGAACTCATAGGTGGCTCCTCCACCTCCCAAAACCTTTGCATGGTCTTGGCCAAGGACGCAGATGCGACGACCGGTGGCTCCTCCACGGGGCTATTATCAAACACAGGGCCCATCAGGGCAAAACCAAAAATCGTAGACACTGCCATCAGTGAAGACGAACCCAGAGCCTTCTGTGTACCCAACAAAATCCAACCCAATACGTCCGAGCCCAGGAGCAAGTCCACTGGGCCGGGATGAAAGACAAAGGGGTCGGCCAAATCCAGACCCGAAACCAAAGACAACACACCCGGCGGTATGTCTGTCGAGGGGTGCCAACCCGCAATGGTATCCATTACCATAGCCGAAGTCGTGATCCTCATTGTGGAGGACTTCAGCGAAGAAAAGGTGACAAGTGTCTGGCCCGTCAGACACTTCACTTGTATGCCACCAACTCCAAGAAGTGGCACAGGCGAGTCTTCCACGACTAAACCTAACTGGTGTGCCACTCGAGTGGTAACCAAACTGCTTTGAGCCCCTGAGTCCAACAGAGCTCTCAAATTAATGGCTTCCCCTACGACCCCATACGCGGACCACCGCGGTAGGGAGCAGAACCGTCCGCGGCTCTGTCCCAGCAAGGGAGCAAGCTAGTTACGGGCTCCCCACTCTCTCCAAACCAGGGGCGCGCCACTGACCCGGATAATATGGCGGGCGAGTGCACATCCCCATCTGAGGGGGGGCATAACCCGCGGCCCGGCCATACATATGGTACGGCGGGTGGTACTCCAGCCGTGGGTACTCGTGCAGCGGCGGAGAAAACCGCTGCGGCTGCATGTGTTGGGCATTGGTAACCCGCGTGGAGGGGGGTGTCCCCACTCTCACGTCCGATCTAGGGCCCCCGCCCATGGGGGCCCTATCCGGGCCTGGCCAGCTACATACTGGCCATGACCTTGGGGCGCGTGGTCCCGGTCCGCCAAGACCCGCGCAGGTACGCGACCCCCTCCCGAGGGGGGTGCGACGAGCGAAGCCGCGTCCTCCGTCCGGTGGTGGAGGGCTTCGCGCAGGAGCGCCCCCGCCCATAGGGGACCCCTGCCTCAACATCCGGGTGCCATCCCCGTTGCGGTTCATGCAAAGCATCGCGTGGTGCCGCCCACAGCATGCACTGCATGGTATGGCACTGGGACAGTCACGTGCATAGTGACCGCCCAAACAATAAAAGCAAAGTTCATGCCGCTTTGCCATGCGGCGCCTATCTTGTACTGGCAGTCTCTGCCAGTCCCTGCATTGTAGCAGGCTGTGGCCCATCCGGCCACATTGCAGGCAGTCCGCGTCCCTCGCGACTGCTGCCGTGTGCGCAACCCGCACACCAGCTCCACGCGGTGGCGGTTGCCGTCCCTGTTGGGGCCTACGTTCAGGCGCTCTGGATGGCGCTGAGTCCGTCATGGTATTCTCAGCAGCCCGTGCCTCAAACTCCAAAAACTTCACCAAGTCAGTGAATGTTGGTAGGGTG
>CM031575.1:7330759-7394146 GCA_018467065.1 Ephestia elutella
CGCGTAAAACTAGACGTAAAACTGTGGCATCACTCCAAATGGTTTTAGGCCGACCAGAATTTCACTCACTGGCGTCACGCCGGCTCTTCAGTTTTCGATCGGCCGGGCTGGAAGGGTGACCTATTATGGGCTTAAACAAGCTAATTATTAAAAAAATTAAATTAAAACGTTTATTCGGATTTGGTATTGAAATGGAGTATTTTGCGTAGCATATTTCTGAAAAAAATGTTAGTACAATTTTTGTATACCCATTTGAATTTTGCTTTTTAGTATTTTTTAGGTATTGACTCTCACAATTTTTTGGTATTTTGTAAAATTTTAAAACGGTCAGCACTGACTCACATAGCCTATGGCACTCGGAAGGATGCAAGAAATCTAAAAATATCTCACATCAAAATCTGATAACCCGTTCAGGACTTATGTAGAAATAAAGAAACTTACATACATACATGAACCCTGGAAAACATAACACTCCTTTTTTGGTCAGTCGTGTAAAAAAAGGAATCAATTCAATCACGTCAATTTGTTAATTGAAGCGTTATCGCTAGAACCAAAATGACTGGACAAAAATAATTTAAGGATGGACGAAACGACATATTTCAAGCTTTTGAAACAAATAACTCCACAATATATTGCTATATTGCTAAACAGGATACTAATATGAGAGAAGCTATTAGCCCTCATGAGAGATTGACTACCACTCTTCGTTAATTAGCATCGGGAATGAGTTACGAAGAATTCAAAATTTCCAACTGCAATATCTCCACAGCGTCTAGGAGTCATCATTTAAACACGCTCAATCACCGCGGGCGGGCGATGCGAGCGAACTGACGACATTTGGAATGACGATCCCACACACTCACGGGCAGTTTGGCGCGATGCGCCGTTGGATTTATGGGTAGTCACGGAAAATTTCCGGTGCCTGGCGCGTCGTCAGTTAAAACTCTGGAGTGATGATTTTACACTCACGATCAAATTTTTGGAGTGACGCCACGGTTTTACGTCTAGTTTTACGGCGAAAAACTGATCGTCAATGGCCAGCTTAAGGATTCGTGAATTCTGGCGCACCACCCCCTCCATCCCCTGCGCCAGCATTCTGCCGCATCAAGAAATCGTGGCGAACCAAAACTAAAAAAAAAAAAAAAAAAAAAAAAATGAAATCCCCCCATTTAAAGCGATTGCGCTTAGGTTTTCAGAATCGATATCTTCAACCCTTTTCAATCTAAGTTTTTGATGCTTTCATGGCATCCTAGATCATTTACTAGAATTGCTGTCCTCATCGTTAATGGTCTCCTCGTTAAGAACTTACTGACATCTTTTAATCATTGCTTCATTACTAATCACCCAAAACCAGTCACTAATAAACATTACTTATTTCTTAATCCTAATGATGGAGAACTTTTACAAGACAACCTATTGTATCTATATTGTGACCACTAGTTAAACTATCCTTTTGTTCTTTGTAAATATTTAATTTTACAATAAACCTTGTCGTCTTTGGATATTGGAAATTTCAGTAATTGCAATATGTTTAATCGTGTAAAATAAATCGTTAATAAAGTTTTTAACATTGTTATAATTATTTATGTGTGTATCACTAAATGCATGACAATAATATGATTTGTATAAATATTTTTCTGCGAAACACTATCCGAAGACGAGGAAAAATGGCGGTAGCTCGTTCAGTGCCAATGATCGGAGAGGAGTACATCGCTTGATGAATTCTTCGAGGAGAATTCAAAGAAGACACTCAAAAGATTTCTTCTACTGTGGGCCGAGCAACAAAGGATGTAATGGTCTACGTATCAACCAACGACGAAGATGGTTGCAATGCAACCCATTTAATAAAAATAGAAATTGTGGATTAAAATAAGTTAAAATCAATCCCCGAAAAGATCATTGGAAACATCCAGAAGTTCGGGTGAAATATTATGTGAATAATAAAATAGTTAACAAAAACAATCATCACCAGAAAACTCGAAAACTAATTTACAGTAGGTATAACAAAAGAGATATCGAGTACTAAGAACTCTAAAAGTTTTCATTCAAATATAAATGTAGAATTGAAATTTAGTTCCTAATATATAATTAATCTTCAATTACAACATGTTATTATTTAAGTATTCAAAGAAATATTATAAATTTTTGTTTAAAATAAACTTTTATTTTGTTTATCTGCCGTTATATTTTTATTTCATTTTTATAACCCACAAGTTATTAATAAAAGTCAGTAATCACCTTCAAAACATTTTATTTATTAAAATATATTAAGTACAATTTTACTACGTAAATCTAAGTTATTCATAATATGTCTGAAACATGACATTTACTTAATAACAAATCATTATAAGACGTATTTACAGTAAACATTTTAACAAAATCTTCTAGAGACATACCTCTATACTTGAAATACAAATACAACAAACAGTATGGACCACAAACAGATGAAAAAACATTTTGAATTATCTTATTGTTATAATTCCATCTAGTTGCATTCCTCATTAAGAATGATAGATGATAACCTTCTGGCTTCCGACCAAAACTGTCAAAGTATTCTCCGACACCATTTTCGTTTATAAATATTGCAAGCCAATGTGAGCCCGACTTGGTGTCAGGATCTAAATAAGTTGAGGTTCTTTTCCATCAAACATAGTTAGATCAAGCATACCTTGATGGTAAGTGACTTCATTTAGGTTATACAATAGAATATTATGAAAGGATATATTACAAATTTGATTCATGTGCTTCAAAAAATTACACACAAAGTTAGATTTGCCACAACCACTGGGACCTGTCACTATAGCAGTGAAAGGATGATCAAAATGAAACATACTGGAGTTATGAAAGACACTACTAATTTGCTTCAAAATAAATATTTAATTGATTACAATTATAAGTACAAATTACTTAAAACTAAAGCTTAAACAATAAAAAATAATTATTTATTATAAAATATGCCTGAATTATAAAACTATTAAACGAAATATACAAAAAAACTATAAGTATACAAAAAAAATAAAATTTAAAACTATTTTGCATTGTAATGACCCCAAGCCAAGGTATCAGTAGAATTTGGAATGATAAACCTCTTGGAGTCATTATATGATAAACAGATTTTATTAATTTTTTGAGTAAATAAAATATGTTTTATACTACAGAAACCAATACATTTCCGCGTACTGTATATTTTTTATTTAACAAACAAGACTTTTAATTTTCTATATTAAGTTGTTTTGTGATATTTTTGTTCACCCCTTTAGCTTTTGTAATAGTTCTATTTTCAACTTTCATTGCATACATTTTTGATCGCAGACCAACAAATTCTGTAAATATTTTTCCATTATTCTCATTTTTGAAATAACCCATTTTTTTTTTTTTTTTATTTAATTGTGGTTGGTCAAAATATTGTCAGGGGGATAATCCGATGTATCAAAGTGTGAATTTAAATCTTCTTTTATGTCTTTGTAAAAATCATCACAAAAAATTTGATATACTAAACTGTCTGTATCAGTATACAACAGTTTTATATTTTCAAATTTATTTTTCATATATTCATAATGAAAATCATACATCAATGTTTTCGATATATCTAATATAGAAAATCCTAAGTATATCGGTTTATTATAAAATAATTTCATTTTGTGAAGTTGGACTGCAACTAAATTTTCTGAAAATATGGATAGGTTGTGAAAACCTGGATGAGCAATCATACTTTGAACTCCCTTGATTTTACCATGTTCTTCCCAATGTGTTAATAATTTAACATATAGAAATCTTTTTCAAAATCAGATTTAGCTAGAGTTCGAAAAATTAGTATTTAAATCAATATATTTTTTTAACCAAGGACTGCTTAAATTTTAAAACTCTGCACTTTTGAAACACGCATACCTAATTTTTCACACTGTAAGAGATTTCTATAATGTATTATATATTTAGTTTTATTATATAAATTTGGTACTAACTTAAATTCTTTACTTTGACCAACACTATTTTTTCTGGACAAAATGGAAAATCAGAATGTGAATCATGCAAGTTATTGGGATACTCTAAGTCTACTTCTAAAATATATCCAACATCAGAAGTGATTGGTACATTGTAATTTGCATTAGGATCTACCCATTCGAAATTTGATATAGGAAGATATTGCGACATTGCCCAGCCATATAAATTGTTTTCATCTAAATATATTAAATATGAAGAAGGTTGTGCTTTATCAAAATCAACCATATATTGATTATTTGCTTTTGCATAACGATTACTACATTGAGAAATACCACCTCTAATGCCTGATTTTATGAAAGCAATTTTATCAATATCTGTTAAAAGTTCTAATTTAACCTTTGTACATTTTAACATAGCATCCCAGCTTAACCCTGGTGCAGTATAGTAATGTGCAGGATCTAAATCATATGTACTCATACAAACATTTCAAAAATTTTTGAATATATCTGCTAATAAAAGTACATCAGTTTTTAAATACAGGTCAGAATAATTTGCCATCGTTTTACATTTGAATTGTGAGCATGGTTATAATCCTCTATAGATATACCACATCCGCTTATGATACTATTAAATTTTTTCAATCTCAGAGTAAATGTAACAAGTTAAGTTTTTCAAAGCATGTCATATAATCGTAGGGATAAACACCCTTTCTTTTTAATAATTTAAAATCTTTATCAATTGGATACTCTTTCCTTAATTCACGAAATTGATCATCATTAAGATTTTTAGATAATGAATCTAAACTATTGGGTAAAAATTTAAGAGAATCTATAAATCTTAAATTTAAATATTTTCCTTTTATTTTAATTATTTTTGGTATAGATATATATTTTTCTTTATTTTGTGGAATTATTTGTACTTCACCATCCATGAAATTTAAAGCATGCACAATAAAATGGGCATCATAGTTACTAAGATTATGTAGTATTACGGGTACAAAAGGGGTCTTATGATATTTATCACTACAAATTTTAATAAAATATGCAAATTACCCAAAGAGGAGCATTGGAAGCATACCAGTACGCGGATTAAGTATTACACCACGCAAAATAGTGCCAATTTTAAAAAATCTACGGATTTGATTTTCCAAATTACAAAGGAAATAGCGAACACCCCGGGCTCTCGAAAATACCACTTTGGCAATTAACATTTTATGACAAACACCATTGTATCTGCTTATCAAGACAAGCTATTGTTTAATATATTGTGACCACTAGTTAAACTATCCTTTGTTCTTTGTAAATATTTAATTTTAATAAACCTTTGTTTTATGAATTTATTTTGTTTTGCATTTATTCCATACCCTTACCCTCACTAGGTAGGTAAACTAATAAAAACACACAAGTATTCTTAAAATTAGTTTTTATTTAGAAAAAAAATATTTAAACATTTTGTTTACATACTTATCATTACTTATGGTATTATTACTAAACAAGTTTACAAAATCATTCAAACAAACACCATTATAGCGTAAAAAAATATAAACCAAACAATATATCCCACAAACTGAACTTAGATAATTTTGGATTATTTTTTAAAATTGGCACTATTTTGCGTGGTGTAATACTTAATCCGCGTACTGGTATGCTTCCAATGCTCCTCTTTGGGTAATTTGCATATTTTATTAAAATTTGTAGTGATAAATATCATAAGACCCCTTTTGTACCCGTAATACTACATAATCTTAGTAACTATGATGCCCATTTTATTGTGCATGCTTTAAATTTCATGGATGGTGAAGTACAAATAATTCCACAAAATAAAGAAAAATATATATCAATCATTCAAACAAACACCATTATAGCGTAAAAAAATATAAACCAAACAATATATCCCACAAACTGAACTTAGATAGTCTTGGATTATTTTTTAAAATTGGCACTATTTTGCGTGGTGTAATACTTAATCCGCATACTGGTATGCTTCCAATGCTCCTCTTTGGGTAATTTGCATATTTTATTAAAATTTGTAGTGATAAATATTATAAGACCCCTTTTGTACCCGTAATACTACATAATCTTAGTAACTATGATGCCCATTTTATTGTGCATGCTTTAAATTTCATGGATGGTGAAGTACAAATAATTCCACAAAATAAAGAAAAATATATATCTATACCAAAAATAATTAAAATAAAAGGAAAATATTTAAATTTAAGATTTATAGATTCTCTTAAATTTTTACCCAATAGTTTAGATTCATTATCTAAAAATCTTAATGATGATCAATTTCGTGAATTAAGGAAAGAGTATCCAATTGATAAAGATTTTAAATTATTAAAAAGAAAGGGTGTTTATCCCTACGATTATATGACATGCTTTGAAAAACTTAACTTGTTACATTTACCTGAGATTGAAAAAATTTAATAGTATCATAAGCGGATGTGGTATATCTATAGAGGATTATAACCATGCTCACATTTCAAATGTAAAACGATGGCAAATTATTCTGACCTGTATTTAAAAACTGATGTACTTTTTATTAGCAGATATATTCAAAAAATTTTGAAATGTTTGTATGAGTACATATGATTTAGATCCTGCACATTACTATACTGCACCAGGGTTAAGCTGGGATGCTATGTTAAAATGTACAAAGGTTAAATTAGAACTTTTAACAGATATTGATAAAATTGCTTTCATAAAATCAGGCATTAGAGGTGGTATTTCTCAATGTAGTAATCGTTATGCAAAAGCAAATAATCAATATATGGTTGATTTTGATAAAGCACAACCTTCTTCATATTTAATATATTTAGAAGAAAACAATTTATATGGCTGGGCAATGTCGCAATATCTTCCTATATCAAATTTCGAATGGGTAGATCCTTATGCAAATTACAATGTACCAATCACTTCTGATGTTGGATATATTTTAGAAGTAGACTCTAGAGTATCCCAATAACTTGCATGATTCACATTCTGATTTTCTATTGTGTCCAGAAAAAAATAGTGTTGGTCAAAGTAAAGAATTTAAGTTAGTACCAAATTTATATAATAAAACTAAATATATAATACATTATAGAAATCTCTTACAGTGTGAAAAATTAGGTATGCGTGTTTCAAAAAGTGCAGAGTTTTAAAATTTAAGCAGTCCTTGGTTAAAAAAATATATTGATTTAAATACTAATTTTCGAACTCTAGCTAAATCTGATTTTGAAAAAGATTTCTATAAGTTAATGAACAATTCCATATTCGGAAAAACTATGGAAAATATAGAAAAACGCGTGAATGTTAAATTATTAACACATTGGGAAGAACATGGTAAAATCAAGGGAGTTCAAAGTATGATTGCTCATCCAGGTTTTCACAACCTATCCATATTTTCAGAAAAATTTAGTTGCAGTCCAACTTCACAAAAATGAAATTATTTTATAATAAACCGATATACTTAGGATTTTCTATATTAGATATATCGAAAACATTGATGTATGATTTTCATTATGAATATATGAAAAATAAATTTGAAAATATAAAACTGTTGTATACTGATACAGACAGTTTAGTATATCAAATTTTTTGTGATGATTTTTACAAAGACATAAAAGAAGATTTAAATTCACACTTTGATACATCGGATTATCCCCCTGACAATATTTTGACCAACCACAATTAAATAAAAAAAAAAAAAAAAAATGGGTTATTTCAAAAATGAGAATAATGGAAAAATATTTACAGAATTTGTTGGTCTGCGATCAAAAATGTATGCAATGAAAGTTGAAAATAGAACTATTACAAAAGCTAAAGGGGTGAACAAAAATATCACAAAACAACTTAATATAGAAAATTAAAAGTCTTGTTTGTTAAATAAAAATATACAGTACGCGGAAATGTATTGGTTTCGTAGTATAAAACATATTTTATTTACTCAAAAAATTAATAAAATCTGTTTATCATATAATGACTCCAAGAGGTTTATCATTCCAAATTCTACTGATACCTTGGCTTGGGGTCATTACAATGCAAAATAGTTTTAAATTTTATTTTTTTTGTATACTTATAGTTTTTTTGTATATTTCGTTTAATAGTTTTATAATTCAGGCATATTTTATAATAAATAATTATTTTTTATTGTTTAAGCTTTAGTTTTAAGTAATTTGTACTTATAATTGTAATCAATTAAATATTTATTTTGAAGCAAATTAGTAGTGTCTTTCATAACTCCAGTATGTTTCATTTTGATCATCCTTTCACTGCTATAGTGACAGGTCCCAGTGGTTGTGGCAAATCTAACTTTGTGTGTAATTTTTTGAAGCACATGAATCAAATTTGTAATATATCCTTTCATAATATTCTATTGTATAACCTAAATGAAGTCACTTACCATCAAGGTATGCTTGATCTAACTATGTTTGATGGAAAAGAACCTCAACTTATTTAGATCCTGACACCAAGTCGGGCTCACATTGGCTTGCAATATTTATAAACGAAAATGGTGTCGGAGAATACTTTGACAGTTTTGGTCGGAAGCCAGAAGGTTATCATCTATCATTCTTAATGAGGAATGCAACTAGATGGAATTATAACAATAAGATAATTCAAAATGTTTTTTCATCTGTTTGTGGTCCATACTGTTTGTTGTATTTGTATTTCAAGTATAGAGGTATGTCTCTAGAAGATTTTGTTAAAATGTTTACTGTAAATACGTCTTATAATGATTTGTTATTAAGTAAATGTCATGTTTCAGACATATTATGAATAACTTAGATTTACGTAGTAAAATTGTACTTAATATATTTTAATAAATAAATGTTTTGAAGGTGATTACTGACTTTTATTAATAACTTGTGGGTTATAAAAATGAAATAAAAATATAACGGCAGATAAACAAAATAAAAGTTTATTTTAAACAAAATTTATAATATTTCTTTGAATACTTAAATAATAACATGTTGTAATTGAAGATTAATTATATATTAGGAACTAAATTTCAATTCTACATTTATATTTGAATGAAAACTTTTTAGAGTTCTTAGTACTCGATATCTCTTTTGTTATACCTACTGTAAATTAGTTTTCGAGTTTTCTGGTAATGATTGTTTTTGTTAACTATTTTATTATTCACATAATATTTCACCCGAACTTCTGGATGTTTCCAATGATCTTTTTCGGGGATTGATTTTAACTTATTTTAATCCACAATTTCTATTTTTATTAAATGGGTTGCATTGCAACCATCTTCGTCGTTGGTTGATACGTAGACCATTCCATCCTTTGTTGCTCGGCCCACAGTAGAAGAAATCTTTTTGAGTGTCTTCTTTGAAATTCTCCTCGAAGAATTCATCAAGCGATGTACTCCCTCTCCGATCATTGGCACTGGACGAGCTACCGCCATTTTCCTCGTCTTCGGATAGTGTTTGCAGAAAAATATTTATACAAATCATATTATTGTCATGCATTTAGTGATACACACACATAAATAATTATAACAATGTTAAAACTTTATTAACGATTTATTTACACGATTAAACATATTGCAATTACTAAAATTTCCAATATCAAAGACGACAAGGTTTATTAAAATTAAATATTTACAAAGAACAAAGGATAGTTTAACTAGTGGTCACAATATAGATACAATAGGTTGTCTTGTAAAGTTCCATCATTAGGATTAAGAAATAAGTAATGTTTATTAGTGACGGGTTTTGGGTGATTATTAATGAAGCAATATTAAAAGATGTCAGTAAGTTCTTAACGAGGAAACCATTAACGATGAGGACAGCAATTAGTAAATGATCTAGGATGCCACAGCATCAAAAACTTAGATTGAAAAGGGTTGAAGATATCGTTCTGAAACCTAGCGCAATCGCTTTAAATGGGGGGATTTCATTTTTTTTTTTTTTTTTTTTTTTTTTTTTTTTTTTTTTTTTTAGTTTTGGTTCGCCACGATTTCTTGATGCGGCAGAATGCTGGCGCAGGGATGGAGGGGGTGGTGCGCCAGAATTCACGAATCCTTACTACTAGTTGGTATTTTAGTTAGCGCTATTTAATGTGAGATGCTTTGCGTGTACGGAACCCTCGGTGTGCGAGCTTGACTCGGACTTTGCCCCCTCTGGCACCCCCCCCACATGCGCAAATTAACTTTTTTCAAAAAAAAAATTTGAATTTTTTTTAGGATATCATCAACATAAACAAGGGGAAAGGTATAGAATCTAGCCGCAGGATATTCAATATGGGAGGGGGGAGGATGGGCCCCCCCTGTACCACTCCCCCGCGCGGAGACACTTAGTTTTTTTTATGAATTTTTGAAAATAAAAATTACGATGTCATCCACATAAATGAAAATGGAAAATTGCCAGTAATCACTACTAATGATGAAGTTTCTTTTTTTAAAATCAAGGGAATGATCAAAGTAACCCATATCAACAGACATTTTGAAACGGGACATCTCCGGCGCTGCGGGAAGTGCAGCCCCTCCGCCCTAGCGTAAGAAAACACAGGCACCATGTGAGCCGTAGCGGCTGACGCTGGTCGCCGAAGGCGACCAACAAGCCGAAGCTGCGAAGGCGTTTTCTTACAGCGGGCGGGGGCTGCCCTCCCTCCGCGCCTCCGGCTATAAAAAAACACTCCCGTATAGGGCAAACAAGACTACGTGAAGTCGGGGTTGGCCAGTTCGGATTTGCCCATTTGCACTTTCTGTGATACCTAATAAAATTTACAAAAGAACACAGATAATAAATAGCGATATAAAAAAAACACCTTTGTTATATTTCCACCTGCCAAATTTGCTCTTGTCTATCTGGGATATTTTATAGAATTTCCCGGTTACATATAGGTCGATGACATCATTGTTTTACTACTACGCATCTCCGCGCAGGAGTATATTTATTGGGGGCTTTCTGAACCTAACTTCTTTTCTATTCCCCGGAAAAGTAAGTTGTGATTAGAGATGGGCGCTTGGATAAATTTCCGGAAGGTAAAAATGGGAAAGAATGGGTAGAATTGGTAAAAAATAATTTATACCCATTTATACCCGATATTTTTTATTTATACCGGGAAGAAATTAAAATGAAAGTAAATTATCCTTATTTTCTTTAATACTGATAAAATAATAATTAAAGTATAAATATTAGGTGTGTTTTGATTATAAGGAAGATAAATAACTAGTTGTTTTCGGTTCAAATATTAAAAAAACATAAACAACAGATTTGAAATCATATGTATTCAAATAATATTTTGAAAATAATGATGCATTTTTAGTATATGGCTGTTTAAAGTAGAATTAACAAAAAAATCAAAACATCTTCAGTTGTATTATAGACTAACTTTTGCCCGCAGCTTCGCCCGCGTGAATTTCCTTCGGGAACAGTGCTTTTTCCCGGGATGAAAAGTATCCTATGTCCTTCTCAGTACTTCTAACTATGTGTATGTGAAATAGGAAGATTGGTTGAGTAGATAAAGCGTGAAGAGGTAACAAACAAACTCACTTTCACATTTATAATATTAGTTAGGATTTGGAGGTAACTTCGCAATATTTTTCTATCGTGAAAATTTTATGCAAGCGTGTTTTTGAGAGAGTTAGTAATTAAGTTCCATAACGACCGGTCCTGCGCTGCCCGCATCCGGTCGTTATGGAAATCCTTGGGGAGGCCTTTGTCCAGCAGTGGACGTCTTTCCTCTGAAAGAGAGAGAGAGTGTAATTAAGTTGGCTGACATTCGTGTAAGGCGGGCCTTACGATTCGATGATCGCCTAGCCGTTCAATAGAATTCCGGCATTTGGCAAACTTGTTCGTCGCCCCGGCATAACATTTATCGTCTAAAACCAGTTGGCTGCGAATGAGTCAGAATAAAGATACCTATATATTGTCAGGTCTTTTTGTAACCAAAACGTAAATTGTACACTTTATAAGTACTTTTATACACAGTACTTAATTTAAAAACTAAATATGTGCTTATTTCATAATAAATCTTAACGATATATTGTAAAATATCGTAATTACAAACATTTTAATTGATTTTAATTTTTACCCGGTATAAATTAAAAATTCCTGGGAAAATATGGGTATAAATGGATAAATTTCCGAGTCTCGGAAATTTATCGGGTAAATGCCCATCTCTATGTTGTGATGCATAATGAAACGTTTTACTAAGTGACCTGTCACTATAATGGCGGTACCTGTCAAAATATACGTAAAAATCGGAACAAATTTTCGAAATTTTAACATTTTTTTTCTCAAAAACTATTTCGAATCGCAACTTAAAATTTTGCAGAGAGGCTTATTTTGTGATTATCTATACACAAAAAAAATATGGAAGCCTAACTCACTGTCAGATGTGTTACAGTAGAGCCTTAATCCTTCCTACCTAGGGTTCGAAGAACTGCAAAGCTACTAAGTTTATTGTTGAAACCACAAGTTGGTATTTTAGTTAGAGCTATTTAATGTGAGATGCTTTGCCTATTCAGAACCCTCGGTGCGCGAGCTGGACTCGCACTTTTTTCGCGGTTTTTGCCACAGAATATCGTTTTGCCAAACAAATGTTTTTTCGTGACAGGCAAAAACCTTGGCTGTATGTACGTAAACACTTTTGCTTGCTGTACGATCGAGCATAAAAAAATAATAATGTAATGTAGATTTATTTTGATTTGAGGTTGTTTTTGTAATTAATGCAATTAAAAATGTTTAAATTAGACTTGTCTAAATCAATATCAACACAACAATCATCTCTTTCAACGTAGTGTATGTTAAATTAAAGGAACTTACCTTTCAGGCAGTAAGTGAAAGTTGTGACGATGGATAACTTGAATCAGAAGTTGTTTGAGTGTTTTGGTCACCGAAAATTTAAAAGTGAACTTCAAGAACAAGCTGTAAGAGCTATCGCAAGGGGTAAGTATAATGTAAATTATTGTAAGAGCTCAAATTGACACAATTGCCTAATTTCTATAGATATTTTGTCGTGCTGAAAAGTCTGCCAAATTTAGAACAGCTGCGCTCTCTTAGCGTTTGATATGACAGATTAGTCGTAGTAAGTGCCTTTTAAAATTGATCGTTTAAAAGTAGATAAACTAAGTAGGTAGGGCTTCCAACAATATAAATTGGAAGTACAATTTTATTTTAGTCACATATAGTAAACAAGGGAAAAGTTACTTAGCAAATATATAATTATTACATTTATTTAAAAACATTTGTGTGTGTGTGTGTAAACATGTGATAAACAATATTAGAAATAATCTTCTGAATTCTATGTTTACAACTAATTTTCTTGGTAGGTATACTACTTCCAGTGGTATCGAGAAGAATATAGGCTAGTCCAGTACTAATAAATCCATTTACTCTACAATGTAATCTATTACCTAATCTTACTATATCATGTTTTTTTATAGGTGTTCATGATGTCTATGTATCTATGCCAACTGGTTCAGGAAAGTCTCTGTGCTTTCAATTACCAGCCATGCTGCAGGATAACAAGGTGGCTATTGTTTTCTCACCACTGCTGGCTCTAATAAAAGATCAAATTGATCATCTTGCAAAACACAAGATTGCAGCTGAATCTATTAACTCAAAAATGTCTACAAAAGATAGAGAAAGTGTCTTAAATGATTTGAGGAGTATGAGACCTAACACAAGGTTTCTGTATGTAACTCCGGAACAGGCTGCCACTGGGACGTTTCAGTCACTTTTTGAGCATCTGATTAAGTACAAGAAAGTATCTTATGTTGTTGTTGATGAAGCACATTGTGTCAGTGAGTGGGGCCATGATTTTCGTCCTGATTATTTAAAATTAGGCACATTGAGGGAGAAATACAAGTCGGTGCCTTGGGTCGCTCTCACAGCCACTGCCAGTGCAGAGGTTGCTGTTGACATTCTTGCCAACCTCAAGCTATTGCAACCTGTTGCCAAATATAAAACTCCAAGTTTCAGAAGAAATCTATTTTATGATGTAATCTTTCAAAATTGTATTGATGATGAAGTAGGCCACTTATTGGAATTTTTAAAGAAAAGTTTAGGAGAACAAGAAAATGTCAAACCTGTAAGTGTACAAAACTATTTGCAATTTATGTTTTTATGTACTGTGCAGA
Organism: Ephestia elutella; assembly: GCA_018467065.1. Lineage (NCBI taxonomy): Eukaryota > Metazoa > Arthropoda > Insecta > Lepidoptera > Pyralidae > Ephestia > Ephestia elutella. Next base: position 7,344,779 of record CM031575.1, read on the forward strand.
GCAACTACGCTCTGCTGCCAGAAAATGTGGCAGAGAGAATCCGGACAAACGAAGCGGCGGGAAGAATTCTGTACCGGAACTTCACCGGAAAAAACCACCGGTAAAAATAAGTACCGGGAAAAAATCTCCACGCGGCACCACGTTTGCCCGACTAAAACCTAACTAACTTAACGCAGTCTGCTACCACCGTAGCTTATGAAGGGAGCTACAGGGCCCTATATGATAACCTATAAATTAACTACAATTGAACACTTACCAAATTAAATCTTCTTTCTCTTCGGATCCAAACTTGAGTGTCTTCGGGAAGGGGGAATTCCTAATCACCCTACCTAACCCTTGAGATCTCAATTCCCCAGGACAAATAAATAGATTTCTTCCCGTAGTTTCACTCGGGAACAGCCAGATGTGAACAGCCAGCCACGTTTCACCTCTCACAAGAAAAAGTCACAATAACAGAGTTTTTCACAAACACAAATTCAATAGTTATTTAACAAACAGGAAATTCACAATTATCACTCAAACTAAACAACAAGCAAAAGACGCGAGACCGCTCCGCGTATTAAAATCAAACCGATATCGCCCGGGACAATGCAATGGCGGACGTCCGCGAGCCATTCGCGCTAGCAATGTGAGAACCCCGAAACGCCTGGCGGCGATAACAGGAAACGCCTGCGTTTAGTTTTACCCAATATATTACAAACATCCCCCCGTCCCGGTCTGAGAAGCAGACCGCTAGCTTACTCTACGGGAAGGCGGGCGAGAGAGGTCACACCTCTCCTTAAAATCGAACCGTCGACCAACACCTCAGCCACACGCGGAGTGCCATCTCCGCCAAGAATCAAACGTAATATGCGAGCTCGTCGCCAAAGCAATGAGGGCAAATTTGCCTCTTTTAACAATACTAAATCACCCTCCCTGGGAGGCTCAGTCCTGTCTGTCCACTTCACTCTTTGCTGCAGCAAATGCAAATATTCAAGCGACCAGCGACGCCAAAAGTCCTGGCTCATTTGCTGCAACATTTGAAAACGCGACAACCGATATACGCGTTCATCCTTCCACGGGTATTCGGGCAGGGCATTCAACGGCCCTCCCACCAAAAAATGACCAGGGGTGAGAGCTTCCAAGTCATTTGGATCTGGAGATAGCGGACAGAGAGGACGAGAGTTGAGGACCGCCTCAACTTTACAAAACACTGTGGCCAGCTCTTCAAAAGTTAGAGCCGTTTCTCCGATAATGCGGCGGAGGTGGGTCTTTGCGGATTTCACAGCCGCTTCAAAAATCCCTCCCCAATGGGGGCAACTTGGGGGACTAAACTTCCAGGTTATTCCCCTTTGGGCAGCAATTTGACTTAAACTAGTACAATTTTTATCAATAAACACAGAAACATCCTTAAGATAATTTACAGTTCCCTTATAGTTTGTGCCATTATCAGACCTAATAAGGGAAGGTAGACCTCGACGCGAAACAAAGCGATCCAACGCGGCGACGAAGGCCTCCGTAGTCAGAGCTGATACCACCTCCAAATGGACAGCCTTGGTGGCCAAACAAACAAATACACACAAATAGCCCTTCACAATACGGGCATTACGAAAGGGAGAAGCCTTGATCGAAAAGGGACCGGCAAAATCGGTTCCAACGCCGTCAAACGGTCTCGAAGGTCGGATTCGATCAGCGGGCAAATCACCCATCTGTGGTTGCATCGTGGATGCCTTCAACCTATAACATGCAATACATCGAAACAGGACACTACGGATTGCTCTTCGGGCAGACAAAATCCAAAATTCGCGTTGCAAAATAGCCAACAAAGCATTGCACCCAGCATGGGCGTTACGAATGTGTCGATCAGACACCAAAAGCTGCACCAAGGGTCCGCCCTTGGGCAACAACAGAGGATGGCGAGTCTCATATGGAAGATCCGCCTTCCGGAGCCTGCCTCCAACCCGAAGAAGCCCATCCGAGTCGATGTACGGGTTCAAACGAGCGACCGCGCCCTTCAACTTAGCGCGTCCGTCGCGCAAAATACGAAGCTCTGACTCAAACCGTCCGGTCTGCACGACACGGACCCAATGCAACAATGCGCTCCGGCGCTCTTCTGCACCTGCAATCGGCTCCAACCGCTTTGCCTGTGGGTTTCTACAATTATGTATGAAACGCTTAATCCAACTGGTAACACCCAGAAGCTTATCCAAGCTGCTATACCGAGCAAGTAGCCAATCCGGCTCCGACGTCATCTCAGCGACTACAGCATGTACACGGAGCCCAGTCAAACTCAAAGAAGTAACATCTGTCTGACAGACAGGCCAAGAAGTTTCTGATCCCATCAGCCACTCTGGACCCCACCAGAGCGGGTGTGACACCAATTCTGGTGCCGTACAACCTCGGGAAGCACAGTCCGCTGGGTTAAGCTCTCCCGGCACATGTCTCCATGTTATATCAATTCCGATATTCTGGATTTGGGAAACCCGATTTCCCACAAAAACCTCCAAGGTATGTGGGGCCGCGCGCAACCATGCAAGCGCGACCTGGCTATCCGACCAGGCGAAGATGTCCCGTATTTCGACCGTGGCCGCCAGTTCACTGGCAACGTGATGCAACAATTTAGAGAGAAGGTGAGCTCCACTCAACTCAAGCTTGGGAATAGTCAGCCTAGTCCTGATGGGGGCGACCTTGCTCTTCCCTAACAAAAGCGAGACATTGACCCGGCCATCGGCGTCAACTGTCCGCATATAGACTGACGCGGCGTAGCCTCGCTCCGACGCGTCACAAAAGCCATGCAGGCTGGCTCGATATTTCCCGGGTGGCAATATTCGACGAGGCAAGGCAATCCGATTGACTTCCTTAATCGATGAAAACAACTCGAGCCAATCATCCAATGGAGAGCCAAACAGCGGCTCGTCCCACGAGACGCCCAAAGTCCAAAGTCTCTGAAGAAGACACTTTGCAGAGAATATCACTGGACTGATCCAACCGCTTGGATCAAACATACGAGCTATTACTGACAACACCGTTCTCTTAGTCCAGACCTTTGGTATTTCCAAGTCCACTTGGAATGTAAAAATATCGGTTAGCGGCTGGTACTGCATGCCCAGCACCGCTATCCTGTTGGGATCATCCACATCCTCAAACAGGTGAGGGTTCTGTTGGTGATCCTCCGGGATCCCTTCTAGAACTTTAGGCTCATTAGACAACCACTTACGTAGCTCGTAGCCACCTGTCTTCAATATTTCAATCAATTCATCCCGCAGTAGGAGGGCCTCCTCAATACTTTGGGCTCCGGTGCACACGTCATCAACATACAAGTCACGTGACAGCACGGAAGCCCCACGGGGAAAGCGGATCCGTTCCCGCTCTGCCAATTCAAGCAATGATCTGATGGCGATATAGGGACTAGATTTCAAACCATAGGTGTTTGTATTGAGTTCATACACCGTCACAGGATCCTCAGGGCGCTCACGCCAGAGTATCAACTGGAATCGCCTGTCCTCAGGATGTATGACTGTCTGGCGGAACATCATCCGGATGTCCGCGCCAAAAACCACTTGATGTCTTCTAAAGTTCAAGATGATGTCAATTATGTCCCTATGCAATTTGGGACCTGAATGCAAACATAGATTCAACGAAACTCCGTTCGAAGTGGGTGCGGACCCATCAAAGACAGTCCGCAACTTGCCCGTTGAGGCCTTCACCACCGCGTGGTGGGGCAAAAAATAATGCTCAGTTGAGCTCCAATCAACTCGAGACGGAGACATGTGACCCAAATCCTCGTACTCGCGCATAAATTCAATATATTTATCGCGAAGTACGTGGTCACGCTGCATACGTCGCTCCATGGACAGCAGTCGTTTCTCCGCAAGCGCCCTACTTTGCCCTAGGCTAGGACGAGAGGCAACAAAAGGTAACCTAGTTACAAACCGACCGGAGGGCAACCTCTCCGTGGTCGATCGAAAAAGGGCTTCGCACTCAGCGTGTTCCGGATCCATCCTGGAACTCATAGGTGGCTCCTCCACCTCCCAAAACCTTTGCATGGTCTTGGCCAAGGACGCTGATGCGACGACCGGTGGCTCCTCCACGGTGCTATTATCAAACACAGGGCCCATCAGGGCGAAACCAAAAATCGTAGACACTGCCATCAGTGAAGACGAACCCAGAGCCTTCTGTGTACCCAACAAAATCCAACCCAATACGTCCGAGCCCAGGAGCAAGTCCACTGGGCCGGGATGAAAGACAAAGGGGTCGGCCAAATCCAGACCCGAAACCAAAGACAACACACCCGGCGGTATGTCTGTCGAGGGGTGCCAACCCGCAATGGTATCCATTACCATAGCCGAAGTCGTGATCCTCATTGTGGAGGACTTCAGCGAAGAAAAGGTGACAAGTGTCTGGCCCGTCAGACACTTCACTTGTATGCCACCAACTCCAAGAAGTGGCACAGGCGAGTCTTCCACGACTAAACCTAACTGGTGTGCCACTCGAGTGGTAACCAAACTGCTTTGAGCCCCTGAGTCCAACAGAGCTCTCAAATTAATGGCTTCCCCCTACGACCCCATACGCGGACCACCGCGGTAGGGAGCAGAACCGTCCGCGGCTCTGTCCCAGCAAGGGAGCAAGCTAGTTACGGGCTCCCCACTCTCTCCAAACCAGGGGCGCGCCACTGACCCGGATAATATGGCGGGCGAGTGCACATCCCCATCTGAGGGGGGGCAGAACCCGCGGCCCGGCCATACATATGGTACGGCGGGTGGTACTCCAGCCGTGGGTACTCGTGCAGCGGCGGAGAAAACCGCTGCGGCTGCATGTGTTGGGTATTGGTAACCCGCGTGGAGGGGGGTGTCCCCACTCTCACGTCCGATCTAGGGCCCCCGCCCATGGGGCCCTATCCGGGGCCTGGCCAGCTACATACTGGCCATGACCTTGGGGCGCGTGGTCCCGGTCCGCCAAGACCCGCGCAGGTACGCGACCCCCCTCCCGAGGGGGTGTTTGTAATATATTGGGTAAAACTAAACGCAGGCGTTTCCTGTTATCGCCGCCAGGCGTTTCGGGGTTCTCACACTGCTAGCGCGAATGGCTCGCGTACGGCCGCCATTGCATTGTCCCGGGCGATATCGGTTTGATTTTAATACGCGGAGCGGTCTCGCGTCTTTTGCTTGTTGTTTAGTTTGAGTGATAATTGTGAATTTCCTGTTTGTTAAATAACTATTGAATTTGTGTTTGTGAAAAACTCTGTTATTGTGACTTTTTCTTGTGAGAGGTGAAACGTGGCTGGCTGTTCACATCTGGCTGTTCCCGAGTGAAACTACGGGAAGAAATCTATTTATTTGTCCTGGGGAATTGAGATCTCAAGGGTTAGGTAGGGTGATTAGGAATTCCCCCTTCCCGAAGACACTCAAGTTTGGATCCGAAGAGAAAGAAGATTTAATTTGGTAAGTGTTCAATTGTAGTTAATTTATAGGTTAGGTTATCATATAGGGCCCTGTAGCTCCCTTCATAAGCTACGGTGGTAGCAGACTGCGTTAAGTTAGTTAGGTTTTAGTCGGGCAAACGTGGTGCCGCGTGGAGATTTTTTCCCGGTACTTAATTTTACCGGTGGTTTTTTCCCGGTGAAGTTCCGGTACAGAATTCTTCCCGCCGCTTCGTTTGTCCGGATTCTCTCTGCCACATTTTCTGGCAGCAGAGCGTAGTTGCTCTGCACATTTTCTGGTAGCAGAGCGTAGTTGCTCTGCACATTTTCTGGTAGCAGAGCGTAGTTTATCTACCCTCTATTTGTTCGTTTGTAAAAAAATAATTAATTGTTTGTAAAAATTATTAGATTTTTCTTAGTTTGTTTGTATAAGAATATTTGTAACCTTTTTTGTATTTGTTTGCGGTTTGTACCGTGCGTTCCGGGTTTGTGCCATTCTCATACCTACCGCGGTTCTTCGTGTAGTTGCTTGATTTTGTTGTTTTTTATTTACCTTTTGTTATTTTTTGTTTGTGACTTGACGCGATGGCGAAGGCCTCCAATGCTAGGGCGACACTCGCCAACGAATTGAGATGGTTTGTGACGGCCGGAGGACTCCTGTCCCGGAAGGACAGGGAGGGCGCCATACTGCTAAGAGCGGATCACCTCCACTCACGATTGATTAGCGCGGAAGCGGCCATGGCGGCGCTTACCGAAGCCGATCTTACCCCGGAGGCCTACGCAGGTCACATGGCGGACATGGACCAGATCCTGAGTCTGCACGATGATATCGCGGAGGCGGTGACCGCAATAAGGGCGAGACAGGCTGGCGGACCAGCCCCTCGCACACCTGTTAGACAGGAAGGACCAGCGGTTACTGGTCGGCTCCCCACCCTTCAGCTGTCCCACTTTGGGGGTAGGATGGAGGAGTGGGTAGCATATAAAAATATGTTTGAGTCCCTGGTCGTAGCACGACAGGATTTGTCGAAGGCCCAGAAGATGGCCTACCTCCTCTCCACTCTTGAGGATGAAGCGCGGTCGCTCATCCAGCACCTCCGGGTGGAGGACGACCAGTACGATACGGCTTGGGAGTTATTGAACTCCCGCTACCAAAACTTACGTTTGTTAGCGGATGCGCACGCCGCACAGTTGATGGCCCTGCCCAAGGTGGCCAACAGGGCACAGTTGCGCCTGCAGTTGCTCACGCCCGTTACAGTGGCCTGTAACGCGCTCCGCACACTGGGGCTGCCGGTGGACCAATGGTCTTTTTTGTTGGTGCACATTGTATTGGGCAAATTGCCCAATGACATCCGCTCGCGGTTTGAGCGCGAAAATGCGGAGCGGGATAGCACCACCCTACCAACATTCACTGACTTGGTGAAGTTTTTGGAGTTTGAGGCACGGGCTGCTGAGAATACCATGACGGACTCAGCGCCATCCAGAGCGCCTGAACGTAGGCCCTTGGAACCCTCATGGCGAGGGAAGCCCCCACAGGGACGGCAACCGCCACCGCGTGGAGCTGGTGCGCGGGTTGCACACACGGCAGCAGTCGCGAGGGACGCGGACTGCCTGCAATGTGGTCGGATGGGCCACAGCCTGCTGCAATGCAGGGACTGGCAGGGACTGCCAGTACAAGATCGGCGCCGCATGGCAGAGCGGCATGAACTTTGCTTTTATTGTTTGGGCGGTCACTATGCACGTGACTGTCCCAGTGCCATACCATGCAGTGCATGCCGTGGGCGGCACCACGCGATGCTTTGCATGAACCGCAACGGGGATGGCACCCGGATGTTGAGGCAGGGGTCCCCTATGGGCGGGGGCGCTCCTGCGCGAAGCCCTCCACCACCGGACGGAGGACGCGGCTTCGCTCGTCGCACCCCCTCGGGAGGGGGTCGCGTACCTGCGCGGGTCTTGGCGGACCGGGACCACGCGCCCCAAGGTCATGGCCAGTATGTAGCTGGCCAGGCCCCGGATAGGGCCCCCATGGGCGGGGGCCCTAGATCGGACGTGAGAGTGGGGACACCCCCTCCACGCGGGTTACCAATACCCAACACATGCAGCCGCAGCGGTTTTCTCCGCCGCTGCACGAGTACCCACGGCTGGAGTACCACCCGCCGTACCATATGTATGGCCGGGCCGCGGGTTATGCCCCCTCAGATGGGGATGTGCACTCGCCCGCCATATTATCCGGGTCAGTGGCGCGCCCCTGGTTTGGAGAGAGTGGGGAGCCCGTAACTAGCTTGCTCCCTTGCTGGGACAGAGCCGCGGACGGTTCTGCTCCCTACCGCGGTGGTCCGCGTATGGGGTCGTAGGGGGAAGCCATTAATTTGAGAGCTCTGTTGGACTCAGGGGCTCAAAGCAGTTTGGTTACCACTCGAGTGGCACACCAGTTAGGTTTAGTCGTGGAAGACTCGCCTGTGCCACTTCTTGGAGTTGGTGGCATACAAGTGAAGTGTCTGACGGGCCAGACACTTGTCACCTTTTCTTCGCTGAAGTCTTCCACAATGAGGATCACGACTTCGGCTATGGTAATGGATACCATTGCGGGTTGGCACCCCTCGACAGACATACCGCCGGGTGTGTTGTCTTTGGTTTTGGGTCTGGATTTGGCCGACCCCTTTGTCTTTCATCCCGGCCCAGTGGACTTGCTCCTGGGCTCGGACGTATTGGGTTGGATTTTGTTGGGTACCCAGAAAGCTCTGGGTTCGTCTTCACTGATGGCAGTGTCTACTATCTTTGGTTTCGCCCTGATGGGCCCTGTGTTTGATAATAGCACCGTGGAGGAGCCACCGGTCGTCGCATCGGCGTCCTTGGCCAAGACCATGCAAAGGTTTTGGGAGGTGGAGGAGCCACCTATGAGTTCCAGGATGGATCCGGAACACGCTGAGTGCGAAGCCTTTTTTCGATCAACCACGGAGAGGTTGCCCTCCGGTCGGTTTGTAACTAGATTACCATTTGTTGCTACACGTCCTAGCCTAGGGCAAAGTAGGGCGCTTGCGGAGAAACGACTGCTGTCCATGGAGCGACGCATGCAGCGTGACCACGTACTTCGCGATAAATATATAGAATTTATGCGCGAGTACGAGGATTTGGGTCACATGTCTCCGGCTCGAGTTGATTGGAGCTCAACTGAGCATTATTTTTTGCCCCACCACGCGGTGGTGAAGGCCTCAACGGGCAAGTTGCGGACTGTCTTTGATGGGTCCGCACCCACTTCGAACGGAGTTTCGTTGAATCTATGTTTGCATTCAGGTCCCAAATTGCATAGGGATATAATTGACATCATCTTGAACTTTAGAAGACATCAAGTGGTTTTTGGTGCGGACATCCGGATGATGTTCCGCCAGACAGTCATACATCCTGAGGACAGGCGATTCCAGTTGATACTCTGGCGTGAGCGCCCTGAGGATCCTGTGACGGTGTATGAACTCAACACAAACACGTATGGTTTGAAATCTAGTCCCTATATCGCCATCAGATCATTGCTTGAATTGGCAGAGCGGGAACGGATCCGCTTTCCCCGTGGGGCTTCCGTGCTGTCACGTGACTTGTATGTTGATGACGTGTGCACCGGAGCCCAAAGTATTGAGGAGGCCCTCCTACTGCGGGATGAATTGATTGAAATATTGAAGACAGGTGGCTACGAGCTACGTAAGTGGTTGTCTAATGAGCCTAAAGTTCTAGAAGGGATCCCGGAGGATCACCAACAGAACCCTCACCTGTTTGAGGATGTGGATGATCCCAACAGGATAGCGGTGCTGGGCATGCAGTACCAGCCGCTAACCGATATTTTTACATTCCAAGTGGACTTGGAAATACCAAAGGTCTGGACTAAGAGAACGGTGTTGTCCGTAATAGCCCGTATGTTTGATCCAAGCGGTTGGATCAGTCCAGTGATATTCTCTGCAAAGTGTCTTCTTCAGAGACTTTGGACTTTGGGCGTCTCGTGGGACGAGCCGCTGTTTGGCTCTCCATTGGATGATTGGCTCGAGTTGTTTTCATCGATTAAGGAAGTCAATCGGATTGCCTTGCCTCGTCGAATATTGCCCCCGGGAAATATCGAGCCAGCCTGCATGGCTTTTGTGACGCGTCGGAGCGAGGCTACGCCGCGTCAGTCTATATGCGGACAGTTGACGCCGATGGCCGGGTCAATGTCTCGCTTTTGTTAGGGAAGAGCAAGGTCGCCCCCATCAGGACTAGGCTGACTATTCCCAAGCTTGAGTTGAGTGGAGCTCACCTTCTTTCTAAATTGTTGCATCACGTTGCATGTGAGCTGGCGGCCACGGTCGAGATACGGGACATCTTCGCCTGGTCGGATAGCCAGGTCGCGCTTGCATGGTTGCGCGCGGCCCCACATACCTTGGAGGTTTTTGTTGGAAACAGGGTTTCCCAAATCCAGAATATCGGAATTGATATAACATGGAGACATGTACCGGGAGAGCTTAACCCAGCGGACTGTGCTTCCCGAGGTTGTACGGCACCAGAATTGGTGTCACACCCGCTCTGGTGGGGTCCAGAGTGGCTGATGGGATCAGAAACTTCTTGGCCTGTCTGTCAGACAGATGTTACTTCTTTGAGTTTGACTGGGCTTCGTGTACATGCTGTAGTCGCTGAGACGACGTCGGAGCCGGATTGGCTACTTGCTCGGTATAGCAGTTTGGATAAGCTTCTGGGTGTTACCAGTTGGATTAAGCGTTTCATACATAATTGTAGAAACCCACAGGCAAAGCGGTTGGAGCCGATTGCAGGTGCAGAAGAGCGCCGGAGCGCATTGTTGCATTGGGTCCGTGTCGTGCAGACCGGACGGTTTGAGTCAGAGCTTCATATTTTGCGCGAAGCACGCGCTAAGTTGAAGGGCGCGGTCGCTCGTTTGAACCCGTACATCGACTCGGATGGGCTTCTTCGGGTTGGAGGCAGGCTCCGGAAGGCGGATCTTCCATATGAGACTCGCCATCCTCTGTTGTTGCCCAAGGGCGGACCCTTGGTGCAGCTTTTGGTGTCTGATCGACACATTCGTAACGCCCATGCTGGGTGCAATGCTTTGTTGGCTATTTTGCAACGCGAGTTTTGGATTTTGTCTGCCCGAAGAGCAATCCGTAGTGTCCTGTTTCGATGTATTGCATGTTATAGGTTGAAGGCATCCACGATGCAACCACAGATGGGTGATTTGCCCGCTGATCGAATCCGACCTTCGAGACCGTTTGACGGCGTTGGAACCGATTTTGCCGGTCCCTTTTCGATCAAGGCTTCTCCCTTTCGTAATGCCCGTATTGTGAAGGGCTATTTGTGTGTATTTGTTTGTTTGGCCACCAAGGCTGTCCATTTGGAGGTGGTATCGGCTCTGACTACGGAGGCCTTCGTCGCCGCGTTGGATCGCTTTGTTTCGCGTCGAGGTCTACCTTCCCTTATTAGGTCTGATAATGGCACAAACTATAAGGGAACTGTAAATTATCTTAAGGATGTTTCTGTGTTTATTGATAAAAATTGTACTAGTTTAAGTCAAATTGCTGCCCAAAGGGGAATAACCTGGAAGTTTAGTCCCCCAAGTTGCCCCCATTGGGGAGGGATTTTTGAAGCGGCTGTGAAATCCGCAAAGACCCACCTCCGCCGCATTATCGGAGAAACGGCTCTAACTTTTGAAGAGCTGGCCACAGTGTTTTGTAAAGTTGAGGCGGTCCTCAACTCTCGTCCTCTCTGTCCGCTATCTCCAGATCCAAATGACTTGGAAGCTCTCACCCCTGGTCATTTTTTGGTGGGAGGGCCGTTGAATGCCCTGCCCGAATACCCGTGGAAGGATGAACGCGTATATCGGTTGTCGCGTTTTCAAATGTTGCAGCAAATGAGCCAGGACTTTTGGCGTCGCTGGTCGCTTGAATATTTGCATTTGCTGCAGCAAAGAGTGAAGTGGACAGACAGGACTGAGCCTCCCAGGGAGGGTGATTTAGTATTGTTAAAAGAGGCAAATTTGCCCTCATTGCTTTGGCGACGAGCTCGCATATTACGTTTGATTCTTGGCGGAGATGGCACTCCGCGTGTGGCTGAGGTGTTGGTCGACGGTTCGATTTTAAGGAGAGGTGTGACCTCTCTCGCCCGCCTTCCCGTAGAGTAAGCTAGCGGTCTGCTTCTCAGACCGGGACGGGGGGATGTTTGTAATATATTGGGTAAAACTAAACGCAGGCGTTTCCTGTTATCGCCGCCAGGCGTTTCGGGGTTCTCACACTGCTAGCGCGAATGGCTCGCGTACGGCCGCCATTGCATTGTCCCGGGCGATATCGGTTTGATTTTAATACGCGGAGCGGTCTCGCGTCTTTTGCTTGTTGTTTAGTTTGAGTGATAATTGTGAATTTCCTGTTTGTTAAATAACTATTGAATTTGTGTTTGTGAAAAACTCTGTTATTGTGACTTTTTCTTGTGAGAGGTGAAACGTGGCTGGCTGTTCACATCTGGCTGTTCCCGAGTGAAACTACGGGAAGAAATCTATTTAGTTGTCCTGGGGAATTGAGATCTAAAGGGTTAGGTAGGGTGATTAGGAATTCCCCCTTCCCGAAGACACTCAAGTTTGGATCCGAAGAGAAAGAAGATTTAATTTGGTAAGTGTTCAATTGTAGTTAATTTATAGGTTAGGTTATCATATAGGGCCCTGTAGCTCCCTTCATAAGCTACGGTGGTAGCAGACTGCGTTAAGTTAGTTAGGTTTTAGTCGGGCAAACGTGGTGCCGCGTGGAGATTTTTTCCCGGTACTTAATTTTACCGGTGGTTTTTTCCCGGTGAAGTTCCGGTACAGAATTCTTCCCGCCGCTTCGTTTGTCCGGATTCTCTCTGCCACATTTTCTGGCAGCAGAGCGTAGTTGCTCTGCACAGGGGGGGTGCGACGAGCGAAGCCGCGTCCTCCGTCCGGTGGTGGAGGGCTTCGCGCAGGAGCGCCCCCGCCCATAGGGGACCCCTGCCTCAACATCCGGGTGCCATCCCCGTTGCGGTTCATGCAAAGCATCGCGTGGTGCCGCCCACGGCATGCACTGCATGGTATGGCACTGGGACAGTCACGTGCATAGTGACCGCCCAAACAATAAAAGCAAAGTTCATGCCGCTTTGCCATGCGGCGCCTATCTTGTACTGGCAGTCTCTGCCAGTCCCTGCATTGTAGCAGGCTGTGGCCCATCCGGCCACATTGCAGGCAGTCCGCGTCCCTCGCGACTGCTGCCGTGTGCGCAACCCGCACACCAGCTCCACGCGGTGGCGGTTGCCGTCCCTGTTGGGGCCTACGTTCAGGCGCTCTGGATGGCGCTGAGTCCGTCATGGTATTCTCAGCCGCCCGTGCCTCAAACTCCAAAAACTTCACCAAGTCAGTGAATGTTGGTAGGGTGGTGCTATCCCGTTCCGCATTCTCGCGCTCAAATCGCGAGCGGATGTCATTGGGTAATTTGCCCAATACAATGTGCACCAGCAAAAGGACCATTGGTCCACCGGCAGCCCCAGTGTGCGGAGCGCGTTACAGGCCACTGTAACGGGCGTGAGCAACTGCAGGCGCAACTGTGCCCTGTTGGCCACCTTGGGCAGGGCCATCAACTGTGCGGCGTGCGCATCCGCTAACAAACGTAAATTTTGGTAGCGGGAGTTCAATAACTCCCAAGCCGTATCGTACTGGTCGTCCTCCACCCGGAGGTGCTGGATGAGCGACCGCGCTTCATCCTCAAGAGTGGAGAGGAGGTAGGCCATCTTCTGGGCCTTCGACAAATCCTGTCGTGCTACGACCAGGGACTCAAACATATTTTTATATGCTACCCACTCCTCCATCCTACCCCCAAAGTGGGACAGCTGAAGGGTGGGGAGCCGACCAGTAACCGCTGGTCCTTCCTGTCTAACAGGTGTGCGAGGGGCTGGTCCGCCAGCCTGTCTCGCCCTTATTGCGGTCACCGCCTCCGCGATATCATCGTGCAGACTCAGGATCTGGTCCATGTCCGCCATGTGACCTGCGTAGGCCTCCGGGGTAAGATCGGCTTCGGTAAGCGCCGCCATGGCCGCTTCCGCGCTAATCAATCGTGAGTGGAGGTGATCCGCTCTTAGCAGTATGGCGCCCTCCCTGTCCTTCCGGGACAGGAGTCCTCCGGCCGTCACAAACCATCTCAATTCGTTGGCGAGTGTCGCCCTAGCATTGGAGGCCTTCGCCATCGCGTCAAGTCACAAACAAAAATAACAAAAGGTAAATAAAAAACAACAAAATCAAGCAACTACACGAAGAACCGCGGTAGGTATGAGAATGGCACAAACCCGGAACGCACGGTACAAACCGCAAACAAATACAAAAAAGGTTACAAATATTCTTATACAAACAAACTAAGAAAAATCTAATAATTTTTACAAACAATTAATTATTTTTTTACAAACGAACAAATAGAGGGTAGATAAACTACGCTCTGCTACCAGAAAATGTGCAGAGCAACTACGCTCTGCTGCCAGAAAATGTGGCAGAGAGAATCCGGACAAACGAAGCGGCGGGAAGAATTCTGTACCGGAACTTCACCGGGAAAAAACCACCGGTAAAAATAAGTACCGGGAAAAAATCTCCACGCGGCACCACGTTTGCCCGACTAAAACCTAACTAACTTAACGCAGTCTGCTACCACCGTAGCTTATGAAGGGAGCTACAGGGCCCTATATGATAACCTATAAATTAACTACAATTGAACACTTACCAAATTAAATCTTCTTTCTCTTCGGATCCAAACTTGAGTGTCTTCGGGAAGGGGAATTCCTAATCACCCTACCTAACCCTTGAGATCTCAATTCCCCAGGACAAATAAATAGATTTCTTCCCGTAGTTTCACTCGGGAACAGCCAGATGTGAACAGCCAGCCACGTTTCACCTCTCACAAGAAAAAGTCACAATAACAGAGTTTTTCACAAACACAAATTCAATAGTTATTTAACAAACAGGAAATTCACAATTATCACTCAAACTAAACAACAAGCAAAAGACGCGAGACCGCTCCGCGTATTAAAATCAAACCGATATCGCCCGGGACAATGCAATGGCGGACGTCCGCGAGCCATTCGCGCTAGCAATGTGAGAACCCCGAAACGCCTGGCGGCGATAACAGGAAACGCCTGCGTTTAGTTTTACCCAATATATTACAAACATGTACATGCTTATTCTATACATATCTTTAATTTTGCTATTGAAAAAAGCAAATTCATACAAGATATTCATGGATTTTGACCAGTCAAAACATCACAGTTGATGATGTAAATTAAGTAAATGAATAAAGAAGATTAAAATTTTTCAGAAAGATAAGAATGCTGTTATTGTTTATTGTCGGACTCGTGATCAAACAGAAGATTTAGCAAATATGCTAACAAAGAAAGGACTACATTCTTTAGCATATCATGGAGGTAAAACCAATAACATTTGTTATATATGACTGCATCACACGTTTTGAGCCAAAACAGGCATTACAGGTTTAGGATTAATTCAGTAACACCTTAATAATAATATATCATTAATGATAATAATATTATTAGTAATATATCACTATTAATAATATATTATTTTATTAATTAATATTATTTATTATTATTCAATAGAGTGAATTCAACTCTACTCAGTTCAGCTTTCTGAGTTTCAGGATTTCCATACATTTTAATGCTTTTATCACGGTTTTTTAAACATATCCAACAGCTCTTAGAATGCTGATCTGATCAGTTGGGTGTGTATAGTGATCTGGATGTCCTCTATTCTATCCCTGGATGGCCATCATCAGATCAATCTTGGCGTTGAACCGAGGCTTCAAAGTAACCTCGTTTGTATGAAAATCAACTGGTCTTTCTAATTATCTGACCACTATTGTATATACATATTATCACGCCTTTTTCCCGTGGGGGTAGGCAAAGAAAAGCGATTTCCACTTGCTGCAATCCTTAAAGATCTCTATTTGATTTGGAATTCCCCTGTATAAAACGCCTGATGTAATAAAACAGGTATGAAATCTGCTGACCGCATCAGAGTGCAGGAGCAATGGACGCAAGGCGAGTATCCATGCGTGTGCGCCACGGTGTCATTCGGCATGGGCGTCGACAAGGCAGCCGTGCGCGCCGTCGCGCACTGGGGACTCGCACAGAATGTCGCCGCCTATTACCAGGTTTGTATCTAAGTTCTAACCGTCTTACTACAAAACGATGTCTAAAGTTAAATACTTGTTAAACACATTACCCTTACAATTAAAATACACGTGCTTCTTTAATGACATTTTCTAGTTGTCAGTATCTTTTTCTTATGAACGGGTAATGTGTTTAGCAAGTATTTAACTTTAGACATCGTTTTGTAGTAAGACAGTAAATGTTTTACTAAGGCTAAGATGTCCTTATTTGCAAAAAGCCAGAGGGGTCCAACATGGGCTAAAAGCGATGTGATGAATATGATTCAATGTTGTCTTTTTCTATATTAAATTAGGATTTAAATATAAAGCTTTCTGTATCCAATAAGATTTTGACTATGGAAATTATTTCTGATTTGGAAAACAGGCTTGTTTGTCAGTGAGGTTTGAAAAAAATAGTATAGTATACTTTTATGGCTTTTAGGAATCTGGTAGAGCAGGTCGAGATGGAAAGCCGGCGTTTTGTCGAATCTACTACTGCATCAGGGAGCGGAACGCTGTAGATTTTCTACTCAAGACAGAGTTAGGCCGCGCGAAGACACCGGAGCAAAAGCAGCGTTGCAAAAACGCGTACAAAAGCTTTGAAATTATGGTGAAATACTGTGAGGAAGTTAAGTAAGTAATGGTTTTAATTTTATAATCTATATCTATATATATTATATCTATGTATAATAAAACAGTAAAAATATTTTGTCTGTACATTTATAATAAATGACACTCAAGTCTTAGCTCGATCTTGAAAGCGCACTTCGAGTCGCGGTGCTAATTAATAAATCTTACTTGAGTTCTCGCTTAAGTTCCGCGTATCAGCCGAGTGAAGACGTATTAATAAACAAATATCAGCACTCAAGATGCTACTCAAGAGCGTATTTGCTGATGACAGTACAACCATGACATGAGAGTGACTTGTGACAGTAGTTAGACCAGACTCAGTAAAAAATAATAGACCCGGCTTAATAATCTATATCCAAACAGTAGTTATGTGGCCGGTTTCCATGTTTTGTCACTATTTTTAGTACTATGTGCCAAATCCTTTGCCGGCGCCGGGTTTAGGTATGCACAGCACAAAGTACTTTTCAAAACATGGAAACCGGCCGCATAAATACTGTTTGGAGAAAGATTGTTAAGCTGGGTCTATTATTTTTTACTAAGTCTATGGTTTAACACCACGCCATGTCAAAATTCTCAGCTTGTCAGTTTGAAGTTGTGTGTGTTCTGAGATCTCAAGTGATACGCCGTTGATATAGGTTTATTAATTAGCGACGATCTTAAGTGCGTGAACATAACTTGAGTGTGTATCGGCTGAGTTCGCACTTGACAGCTGTCTTGAGCTTGGTTTATTAATACCGGCCTTAGTGTTTTTGACTGAAATGGATAGAGGGACACTTAAAAAGAATAATAGAAAGCAAAAAATCTATTTTTGAATTTTTTGTCTGTATGTATGTACGCGTTTCACGTAAAAACTACTGGACGGATTTGAATGAAACTTTTTTTTGTTGTATAGCTATTAAGCCTGGGCAACATAGGTTATAATTTATTTTGAAAACTGGAACACCTGATGAAGAACCTTAACAGAATAGCTAAACTATAAGAAATATGGAAATGGTACCTTTGCAAAAGTTTATCAATGTGATGAGCATTTTTTATTTTTATTTTTTTTTTGGTCCACAAAACTGATGACGTATAAAAATCGAAGATCAGGATCATCTGATTTTCCTGAAATTTTGCATACACATAGTTAGAAGTACTGAGAAGGACATAGGGTACTTTTCATCCCGGAAAAAGTACTATTCCCAGGAAAATTCACGCGGGCGAAACATCGTCATTCAACATAAATCATAGTAGTTGAAGCCCGACAGATAATATCTGCTCATAGATGTCGCCACAAGACGTTCGCGGAGTACTTCGGCGAGGATCCGCCGCGCTGCGCGGACCGCTGCGACGCGTGCGCAGACTCTCGCGGCGCGCGCCGTGCGCTCGAGCAGCACCAGCGCCGCGCCATGTCCGTGGCGCTCGAGCGCGCTGGCTTCGGGCCCGCGGGCGACGCTGATATGGACTCCGCTGACTTATATGGCGGCGGCCGCGTCGGACAGCGCCGGTGAGTAGGCCCATTTAGACAGTGCAGCGCTGCGCGGACCGCTGCGACGCGTGCGCAGACGCCCGCGGCGCGCGGCGTGCGCTCGAGCAGCACCAGCGCCGCGCCATGTCCGTGGCGCTCGAGCGCGCCGGGTTCGGGCCCGCGGGCGACGCTTATATGGACTCTGCTGACTTGTACGGCGGTGGCCGCGGACAGCGCCGGTGAGTTCTACACAGCAAACGATGACCAATGCAACTTATATTTATACTTCTTCATAGCATATTTGTGTCAACTGCTGAACGTATGCCTCTAGAATGGTTTTTCGTCAATTTTGATGCGGAGATCCTTATTCAGGTCGGCCCCCCGGCCCTGCCGCTCTTTTTAATATCGACCAATATTTATACTGTTATGTAGAAATGAGCGGAAAGCCGTCAGGCTGCTCTTTAGCGCTGTTTTCGCAGTAACAGCTTGTTCCATGTTGGAGCAGGGGTTTTTGGGACAGGGCTTATTCCCAAAATCCCTTCAAATCTTTTTCTACACAGGGAATTTTAAAACAAAAATTACAAAATCCCCTAGGCAAGGTATTTTGGGAATAAGCCGTTAATTTTCCATATTTTCTAAGTCAAATTCGCTAGCAAGCTTACTAATCTCCTAAGTTCCATTAAATCATTTCTTTCATTGGTCATAGAGATACGCAAGACGTTAGCCACGTCTTCTGGCCTGGCCTCTCATTACTTACTATTTAGAATTAATTATATTTCAGCGACATGGATTCATACTACGGTGACGAGGCGAGCGACGAATCCGACGGTGAGAGCAGCCGCCGCCGCGTGGCCGAGGAGACTCGCTCGCTCATACAGAAAGAGTTCGCCAACAGGAAGAAACATGACCACAAACGGCAAGATGACGAACAGTCTGCGAAATACTCTAAATGCAAGGCGGCTAGCAGCACTGGAACTAAAGTGAGTTTCATTTGTTTCTTTCAAAATCATCCTCAATTTTGAGGATATATTAGATTATAGGAGGTTCTGAAAGTCGAGAGAATTAATCGAAAGTAATTGCTTTTATTGATAGGTATTATCTGTTGACATTGTATACGTACTAGGTATCCGTCCTTATTTCGCAATTAATACCTTCTGTTTGGATGTTTTTCCGTAATTGAGTGATAAAAATCAACCGATCTTTATTTAATATTCCTTTCTTTCCTTTCACTAAGGTTGCCTAGAAGTGATTGCACTAGTGATAAGGCTGCTATGTACGCATCGCCTATAATTAAGTCACAAGTTTTGTTCATAATGTTTTTGCTTTAAAAAAAATTATTTTAGCATAATTGCAAAATAAGTTTTTACATTTTTTTTCATCTTTAGGTGAATGGCTTGACTGTGGCGGGCCGAGAAGGCTATCTTTCGTTACTCACGGACGCTCTCAGCAATAATCTAAGTAATTTACAAGACATCGAGCGTCCTGACAAGCCACTGTCGCGCCACGACCTCGAGCAGTGTGCGGTCGAACTAGAGTACGAAGTGTTCTCCAGTAATACAGTTATTAGTCTCTACAGAAGAGCTATTGCTAAATTGGTAAGATGAAGAATTAATTTTATTCTATATCTAACTGTGCTCTGGGCTCCCTCCCTGTCCTATCTTGGATAAATGTTAAGTTTAAAATTTTATCAAAATCCTTCAAATTCGAGGCGTAAATACATAAGCTAGGTGCTCCCGATTCGGAAATGTTTTATATTATTCGGGAACAACCAGCAGGAAGCGAGGCCGAAGGCCGAGCTTCCTGCGGTTGGGCCTATATATATAAAGCTACAATACCACTCACTCACTCACTGACATAATTAGTTTGTTCTTCTTCTTCTTCTTCTCTCAGCCGAAAGACGTCCACTGCTGGACAAAGGCCTCCCCAAGGATTTCCACAACGACCGGTCCTGCGCTGCCCGCATCCATGCGCAACCCGCGACCTTCACCAGGTCGTCGGTCCACCGAGTGGGAGGCCTGCCAACACTACGTTTTCCGGTTCGTGGTCGCCACTCGAGAACTTTTCTGCCCCAACGGCTATCTGTTCTGCGAGCTATGTGCCCCGCCCACTGCCACTTAAGTTTGGCGATTCTGCGGGCTATATCGGTTACTTTAGTTCTCCTACGGATCTCCTCATTTCTGATTCGATCACGCAGGGAAACTCCGAGCATAGCGCGCTCCATCGCCCTTTGGGTGACCTTGAGCCTTCTTATGAGGCCCATAGTAAGCGACCACGTCTCTGTTCCGTATGTCATTACTGGCAACACACACTGGTCAAAGACCTTAGTCTTGAGACACTGCGGTATTTTGGACGAGAAGATATCGCGAAGCTTCCCGAACGCTGCCCAGCCGAGTTGGATTCGACGGTTGACCTCTTTCTCGAAGTTGGACTTACCTAACTGAACTGTTTGTCCCAGGTATACGTAATTGTCAACAACTTCGAGTGTAGAGTCTCCAACCTTTAGAGGAGTGGGTGCGACACGGATATTAGACATGATTTTCGTCTTATCCATGTTCATTTTTAGACCCACTTGTTGAGAGGCTCTACAGAGGCCATCGAGCATTGTGCCTAGGTCTTCCAAGGTCTCAGCCATGACTACGATATCGTCAGCGAATCGAAGGTGAGTGAGGTACTCGCCGTTGATATTGATACCGAGTCCGCTCCAGTCCAGAAGCTTGAAGACATCTTCCGTCATCAGTTTGTTCTACGGAACTCACAACTGGGAAAAAGTAATGATGGGGAAGTGTGGAGGGGGGTGAGGAGGCACCGGGAAAAATACGAAAGTGGAACTTGGAGCAGTTCCGGACTGATAGGGGGTACTGCCCGCGGAAACCATAATAGATAAGTGGGGGGTGCTCGACCAAATGTCATAGAGGACCCTGGGCAACGACCACAGCCGGCGGTAGTCTATGGTTTTTTTTGACTTTTTTTTTTCTCTATACTAAATTTTGTTTTTTCATACAAACTTCATTGGGAATTTTTGGGGGGAAAACGGACTCGTAGACTTTTACCGTCATAGACAATTTTTTATGTTGAGACCGTGGGACCCCGAAACTGACAGGTTTTTTTTTTCCGAAATTTTTTCGACGAGTTTTGTATGGGCCAGCCAAGTCACCAGACGGGGAGCCGAGGCCGAAGGCCGAGGCTCCGCGGCAAGCGAGGCCGGAGGCCGAGCTGCGGATAAATCGAGGGCTGGGGGGGGCAGGAGCGAGGCCGAAGGCCGAGCTCCGTCTTGTGAGCAAAGTACTGGGCGAGGCCGCAGGCCGAGCCCCTCCCCCCTTCCTTTTTTTTATAAAATAAGTGATGTGAGGCCGTAGGCCGAACTGTGTGGCGAGGCCGCAGGCCGAGCCCTTCCCCTTAAAAAAATAAAATAAAAAAAATAAAAAATAAAAAAATAATAAAAAAGCCTTTATTGATCCGATTCACAGTTGTTTGTTTCTTATATAATAGTGTTAGTCTATTCTTTTTTAGTAATGATTTTGTTAAGTATATAGGTGTTAGTGTTCGTTGAGAATGGATCCCTCCAGGGTATAGGCCTCCTCCAGTATCCTCCACTCCTCTCTGTTTTGTGCCTTTTGCATCCAATCCGTTCCCGCCAGGGCCACGACGTCATCCATCCAACGGGCCCTAGGCCTCCCTTGGCTCCTCTTTCCGCTAGGACCTTTCCAAGCAGTCGTTAGGATTGTCCACCGCCCATCCCCACACCGTGCCACGTGTCCTGCCCATCGCCATTTCAATCCTTTAGCATGGGAGAGAGCGTCGATTATTTTTGTTTTTTTCTTATAGTTTTGCATCTAATTTTGTGAATTTTCCTAATGTTCAGAATACTCCTCTCTATGGATCTTTGGCAAGTATTCAATTTATTTTTAATTTTTTGGGTATATACCCAAGTTTGGCATCCGTAGCTCAGGGTTGGTAGAAGGCAAGTATCCACAACAACTTTTTTTTAAAGGCATTGGGTATTTCCTTGGCTGCCCAAAATTTGTTCCAGGTTATGGCAATGCGTCTATCCACCTCCTCCTCCACGTTCTTCTCACTGAAAGACACTCTTTTACCCAAGTAGATGTAACTGTCTACATAATCCAGCTCTTTATCATATAAGAGTATTGGTCGTTTTGAGGAATTAGTTAAGATTTTTGTTTTGCTTTCATTCATTGTCAGACCAATTTTCTTACTCTCTTTGAGTGGATCATAGATTCAAGGTCTCGGCTCGTTTCCGCGAAAATTGCGATGTCGTCTGCAAATCTTAAATGACTTAGATGTTGTATGCCTACTTTTATACCTTGGTTTTGCCACTTCAATTTCCTAAAAATATGCTCCAACACAGCTATGAACAGTTTTGGTGACATCGGGTCTCCTTGTCTTACTCCTCTATGTATTGATATTTCGCTGCCTCTTGTTTCTAACCTGACTCTGCTGGTACTGTTGTTATATATATCCTTCAAAACATCTATATAAGAGTTGTTAGTTCCACACGAATACAGCGCTTCCCAGATAGATGCATGTGAGATGCTGTCAAAAGCTTTTGAGTAGTCGATGAAACAAATGTATAGAGGCCTTTCTCTGTATTTCTCAATAATTTGTTCCATTGCGTGTATATGATCTATGGTGGAGAAGCCTGACCGGAAACCTGCCTGTTCTTTAGGTTGTTGTGTATCAATTGTCGGGCTAAGTCTAGATAATAAAACTATTGAAAATAACTTGTAGATGCTGGAGAGGAGGCTGATGGGTCTGTAGTTTGCAATATCTCTAGGATCTCCTTTTTTGTACAACAGTATAATGTCCGAGCACCGCCATTGTTTTGGAACCCGTCCTTCACTAATGACCCTGTTAAATAGATGTGTCAGCGGTGTCAACAATAGACTGGCTCCAATTTGGAGAGCTTCATTTTGAATGCCATCAGGGCCTGGGCTCTTTTCAGCTTTTAGTTTTTTGATCCCATCCATAACTTCACTTTCTTCTAATATACTTATTTCTTTTTGTGTTTCTATTTTGCGTTCTTGTATCATAGTGGTTATTTCTTGAGATGTAACTTTCGATTTTCCATAGAGATCTTTGTAAAATTTTGTTGCACAATCTAGGATTTCTTCTCGTGATTTAGTGACTTGATCTCCGCACTTGAGATTCTGTATCCAATTTCGGTGGGTTTTTAATTGTTTAAAGGCTCTTTTTGTACTCCTGTAGCGTTTTAGATTCCTTTCGATAATGTTCTTTCTATGTTGTTGATAATCTTTTTTTATAGCTTTCGTTGTAACTTTAAAGAGGCAACTCAATTCCATTTTCATTTCTTTAGTTTTGGTTGGTTGGTGTATAAGTATAGCACGTTTCCTCATAAGATCTAATGTGCTTTCGGATAAAATGTTGATTTTGTTAGATTTGTTTGTATATTTTATTGTGAGACTATCTTTAATAATCTTTTCCAGTTTGTCATACATTGTCTGAATGTCATTATCTTTATCAATGGTAGGTATCTTTTCTTTTAAGTTTGTTTTATATAAGTTGATCTCGTGTTCCGTTGTCGGTATTTTTAGTGTATTTGAGTAGTTTCTTCGACACTTTTTTATATTTTCTACCAGAAACTCACATCGTACCATCCGATGGTCAGAAGAATGTTCAATGTTATTTAGGACTTCTACGTTAGTGATATTGCTTGGATCGTTAGTAATGATGTAGTCTATTTCATTTTTTGTTTTTTTGTCTGGACTGATCCACGTCCACTTACGTTTGTTTTTCTTATTGAAGTACGTATTCATAATACTGAATTTGTGTTCGTATGCGAATTGGATGAGTCTTTCTCCTCTTATGCTTCTTTCTCCGTATCCAAAATTGCCCAGAATTTTGCTTTCATTTTCTTTGGGCTGTCCGACTTGCGCGTTGAAATCTCCCATTAATATTATAGTTTTTCCTGCGAGTTCTAGGGCTTTATTCAGTGTACAATAGAATTGGTCGATATCGCATGCACTTGACTTTTCTGTAGGTGCGTAGGCTTGTATTATACTTAATTCCTTGTCTTTTAATTTTAATTGGAGTAATGCCACTCTTTCAGATAGGCCTACGAAGTTTACAATATTTTCTTTATGTTCTTTTTTTACAAGAAAGCCTACTCCATGATGGCCGGGAGTTTCTCCGATATAACACAGGATGTGGTTGTCATGTTCTTCTATATTGCATCCCAAGCGTCGTATTTCTGCCAATCCTATGATGTCATAATTTATATTTTTTATGGCATACATTAATTCTATGTGTTTTTCCGTTGTTGCCAGAGTTCTGGTGTTGTATGTTGCTATTTTTAATTTGTTTTTTAATTCGTAGTTTGGAGGGTTGTGGTCATTTTCTCCCACGAGGACCAGTCGGCTTGGGAGAGCTTGATGATTAGTTGTTTTTTCGTATTCAGTTCTTTTAATTGGTTTTGGATTCCGTTTGCCGACTATTCCGTTTGCCCTTCCCCCTTACCATTTTTTAATAAAAATGAGGATGTGAGGCCGTAGGCCGAGCTGAGTGGCGAGGCCGCAGGCCGAGCCCTTCTCCCCTTCCCATTTTTTTATAAAAATGAGGAAGTGAGGCCGCAGGCCGAGCCCTTCCCCCCTTCCCATTTTTTCTATAAAAATTAGGATGTGAGGCCGTAGGCCGAACTAAATAGCGAGGCCGTAGGCCGAGCCCTTTTTCCCCTTCCTTTTTTAAAATAAAATAAGGGATGTGAGGCCACCGGCCGAGCCCTTTCCCAATTCCCATTTTTTTTATAAAAATGTGAATGTGAGGCCGTAGGCCGAACCCTTCCTCCCCTTCATTTTTAAAAAATAAAATAAGGGATGTGAGGCCGCAGGCCGAGCTGAGCGGCGAGGCCGCAGGCCGAGCCTTTCACCCCTTCCCTTTTTTTTATTAAAATGGGGGTGTGAGGCCGAAGGCCGAACTAAATGGCGAGGCCGTAGGCGAGCCCTTCGCCCCTTCCTTTTTTGAAATAAATTAAGGGATGAGAGGCCATAGGCCGAGCTAAGCGGCGAGGCCGCAGGCCGAGCTCTTCACACCTGCCCATTTTTTTAAAATTAAAATGAGGGTGTGAGGCCGAAGGCCGAACTAAATGGCGAGGCCGTAGGCCGAGCCCTTCGCCCCCTTCCTTTTTTGAAATAAATTAAGGGATGAGAGGCCATAGGCCGAGCTAAGCGGCGAGGCCGCAGGCCGAGCTCTTCACACCTGCCCATTTTTTAAAATTAAAATGAGGGTGTGAGGCCGAAGGCCGAACTAAATGGCGAGGCCGTAGGCCGAGCCCTTCGCCCCCTTCCTTTTTTTGAAATAAAATAAGGGATGAGAGGCCATAGGCCGAGCTAAGCGGCGAGGCCGCAGGCCGAGCTCTTCACCCCTGCCCATTTTTTTTTAACTAAAATGGGGGTGGGAGGCCGAACTAAATGGCGAGGCCGTAGGCCGAGCCCTTCCTCTTTAAAAAATAAAATAAGGGATGTGAGGCCGCAGGCCGAAGGCCGAGCCATCCGTCTACATGGATGACCTCCTCATTGCATCTCGAACCAGTAACCAGCCGTGGGGCCGAGGCGCCTTGGCCTGCGAGGCCAAAGGCCGAGCTGCGTATATGAATCCGAGAGGTGAGGCGAGGCCGGAGGCCGAGCCCCTCTTCCAGCCGGGACAAGCGAGGCCGAAGGCCGAGCTGCGTTTTCATAGCAAAGAGCATAAGCCATAATAACCTTTCGGCTCTTCACCTAATCCCAACCGACAACTTTTTTATGTAGATGACTTTTTTACAATTTCCCAAAAAAAATTCGTGCAATCGCAACTGCATTGTTTTAATGCCCCTGCACAACACGCGAGGTGCTTGCACCTCGCGCAGCCACGCAAAACTAGTTACAATATAATGTCACTGGCACATTATCCATTTAAAAGACGTTTACGTTTTTCAAAATGATTGAATTGAAATTTGTTTTCAGATATCCGCAGTAAAGTCTTGCAAAGATCACCTTTATCCAAAGCTTAAAACGTTTGAACCGAAAAAGCGCAATACTCTTGGCGAATTTGTGAAAGACTTTGAATCTAAACAGAAGAGCGAACGAAACCACGATTTTGTCACAGCGTCACAGTTAGCATCTGGTAAGTACGTAAATTTTGTTAGAAATTTGAGTAATATGATTGTGGACTTTCTTGTCTATATACTTTGATTTGCACATGTGCAGAGCAACTACGCTCTGCTGCCAGAAAATGTGGCAGCGAGAATCCGGACAAACGAAGCGGCGGGAAGAATTCTGTACCGGAACTTCACCGGGAAAAAACCACCGGTAAAAATAAGTACCGGGAAAAAATCTCCACGCGGCACCACGTTTGCCCGACTAAAACCTAACTAACTTAACGCAGTCTGCTACCACCGTAGCTTATGAAGGGAGCTACAGGGCCCTATATGATAACCTAACCTATAAATTAACTACAATTGAACACTTACCAAATTAAATCTTCTTTCTCTTCGGATCCAAACTTGAGTGTCTTCGGGAAGGGGAATTCCTAATCACCCTACCTAACCCTTGAGATCTCAATTCCCCAGGACAAATAAATAGATTTCTTCCCGTAGTTTCACTCGGGAACAGCCAGATGTGAACAGCCAGCCACGTTTCACCTCTCACAAGAAAAAGTCACAATAACAGAGTTTTTCACAAACACAAATTCAATAGTTATTTAACAAACAGGAGATTCACAATTATCACTCAAACTAAACAACAAGCAAAAGACGCGAGACCGCTCCGCGTATTAAAATCAAACCGATATCGCCCTGGACAATGCAATGGCGACCGTCCGCGAGCCATCCACGCTAGCAGTGTGAAAACCCCGAACGCCCTCTGGCGGCAGCAATGCGAAACGCCTGCGTTTAGTTTTACCCAATATATTACAAACATCCCCCCGTCCCGGTCTGAGAAGCAGACCGCTAGCTTACTCTACGGGAAGGCGGGCGAGAGAGGTCACACCTCTCCTTAAAATCGAACCGTCGACCAACACCTCAGCCACACGCGGAGTGCCATCTCCGCCAAGAATCAAACGTAATATGCGAGCTCGTCGCCAAAGCAATGAGGGCAAATTTGCCTCTTTTAACAATACTAAATCACCCTCCCTGGGAGGCTCAGTCCTGTCTGTCCACTTCACTCTTTGCTGCAGCAAATGCAAATATTCAAGCGACCAGCGACGCCAAAAGTCCTGGCTCATTTGCTGCAACATTTGAAAACGCGACAACCGATATACGCGTTCATCCTTCCACGGGTATTCGGGCAGGGCATTCAACGGCCCTCCCACCAAAAAATGACCAGGGGTGAGAGCTTCCAAGTCATTTGGATCTGGAGATAGCGGACAGAGAGGACGAGAGTTGAGGACCGCCTCAACTTTACAAAACACTGTGGCCAGCTCTTCAAAAGTTAGAGCCGTTTCTCCGATAATGCGGCGGAGGTGGGTCTTTGCGGATTTCACAGCCGCTTCAAAAATCCCTCCCCAATGGGGGCAACTTGGGGGACTAAACTTCCAGGTTATTCCCCTTTGGGCAGCAATTTGACTTAAACTAGTACAATTTTTATCAATAAACACAGAAACATCCTTAAGATAATTTACAGTTCCTTTATAGTTTGTGCCATTGTCAGACCTAATAAGGGAAGGTAGACCTCGACGCGAAACAAAGCGATCCAACGCGGCGACGAAGGCCTCCGTAGTCAGAGCCGATACCACCTCCAAATGGACAGCCTTGGTGGCCAAACAAACAAATACACACAAATAGCCCTTCACAATACGGGCATTACGAAAGGGAGAAGCCTTGATCGAAAAGGGACCGGCAAAATCGGTTCCAACGCCGTCAAACGGTCTCGAAGGTCGGATTCGATCAGCGGGCAAATCACCCATCTGTGGTTGCATCGTGGATGCCTTCAACCTATAACATGCAATACATCGAAACAGAACACTACGGATTGCTCTTCGGGCTGACAAAATCCAAAACTCGCGTTGCAAGATAGCCAACAAAGCATTGCACCCAGCATGGGCGTTACGAATGTGTCGATCAGACACCAAAAGCTGCACCAAGGGTCCGCCCTTGGGCAACAACAGAGGATGGCGAGTCTCATATGGAAGATCCGCCTTCCGGAGCCTGCCTCCAACCCGAAGAAGCCCATCCGAGTCGATGTACGGGTTCAAACGAGCGACCGCGCCCTTCAACTTAGCGCGTGAGTCGCGCAAGATACGAAGCTCTGACTCAAACCGTCCGGTCTGCACGACACGGACCCAATGCAACAATGCGCTCCGGCGCTCTTCTGCACCTGCAATCGGCTCCAACCGCTTTGCCTGTGGGTTTCTACAATTATGTATGAAACGCTTAATCCAACTGGTAACACCCAGAAGCTTATCCAAGCTACTATACCGAGCAAGTAGCCAATCCGGCTCCGACGTCGTCTCAGCGACTACAGCATGTACACGGAGCCCAGTCAAACTCAAAGAAGTAACATCTGTCTGACAGACAGGCCAAGATGTTTCTGATCCCATCAGCCACTCTGGACCCCACCAGAGCGGGTGTGACACCAATTCTGGTGCCGTACAACCTCGGGAAGCACAGTCCGCTGGGTTAAGCTCTCCCGGCACATGTCTCCATGTTATATCAATTCCAATATTTTGAATTTGGGAAACCCTGTTTCCAACAAAAACCTCCAAGGTATGTGGGGCCGCGCGCAACCATGCAAGCGCGACCTGGCTATCCGACCAGGCGAAGATGTCTCGTATCTCGACCGTGGCCGCCAGCTCACTGGCAACGTGATGCAACAATTTAGAGAGAAGGTGAGCTCCACTCAACTCAAGCTTGGGAATAGTCAGCCTAGTCCTGATGGGGGCGACCTTGCTCTTCCCTAACAAAAGCGAGACATTGACCCGGCCATCGGCGTCAACTGTCCGCATATAGACTGACGCGGCGTAGCCTCGCTCCGACGCGTCACAAAAGCCATGCAGGCTGGCTCGATATTTCCCGGGGGCAATATTCGACGAGGCAAGGCAATCCGATTGACTTCCTTAATCGATGAAAACAACTCGAGCCAATCATCCAATGGAGGACCAAACAGCGGCTCGTCCCACGAGACGCCCAAAGTCCAAAGTCTCTGAAGAAGACACTTCGCAGAGAATATCACTGGACTGATCCAACCGCTTGGATCAAACATACGGGCTATTACGGACAACACCGTTCTCTTAGTCCAGACCTTTGGTATTTCCAAGTCCACTTGGAATGTAAAAATATCGGTTAGCGGCTGGTACTGCATGCCCAGCACCGCTATCCTGTTGGGATCATCCACATCCTCAAACAGGTGAGGGTTCTGTTGGTGATCCTCCGGGATCCCTTCTAGAACTTTAGGCTCATTAGACAACCACTTACGTAGCTCGTAGCCACCTGTCTTCAATATTTCAATCAATTCATCCCGCAGTAGGAGGGCCTCCTCAATACTTTGGGCTCCGGTGCACACGTCATCAACATACAAGTCACGTGACAGCACGGAAGCCCCACGGGGAAAGCGGATCCGTTCCCGCTCTGCCAATTCAAGCAATGATCTGATGGCGATATAGGGACTAGATTTCAAACCATACGTGTTTGTGTTGAGTTCATACACCGTCACAGGATCCTCAGGGCGCTCACGCCAGAGTATCAACTGGAATCGCCTGTCCTCAGGATGTATGACTGTCTGGCGGAACATCATCCGGATGTCCGCACCAAAAACCACTTGATGTCTTCTAAAGTTCAAGATGATGTCAATTATGTCCCTATGCAATTTGGGACCCGAATGCAAACACAGATTCAACGAAACCCCGTTCGAAGTGGGTGCGGACCCATCAAAGACAGTCCGCAACTTGCCCGTTGAGGCCTTCACCACCGCGTGGTGGGGCAAAAAATAATGCTCAGTTGAGCTCCAATCAACTCGAGCCGGAGACATGTGACCCAAATCCTCGTACTCGCGCATAAATTCAATATATTTATCGCGAAGTACGTGGTCGCGCTGCATGCGTCGCTCCATGGACAGCAGTCGTTTCTCCGCAAGCGCCCTACTTTGCCCTAGGCTAGGACGAGAGGCAACAAAGGGTAACCTAGTTACAAACCGACCGGAGGGCAACCTCTCCGTGGTTGATCGAAAAAGGGCTTCGCACTCAGCGTGTTCCGGATCCATCCTGGAACTCATAGGTGGCTCCTCCACCTCCCAAAACCTTTGCATGGTCTTGGCCAAGGACGCAGATGCGACAACCGGTGGCTCCTCCGCGGTGCCATTATCAAACACAGGGCCCATCAGGGCAAAACCAAAAATCGTAGACACTGCCATCAGTGAAGACGAACCCAGAGCCTTCTGTGTACCCAACAAAATCCAACCCAATACGTCCGAGCCCAGGAGCAAGTCCACTGGGCCGGGATGAAAGACAAAGGGGTCGGCCAAATCCAGACCCGAAACCAAAGACAACACACCCGGCGGTATGTCTGTCGAGGGGTGCCAACCCGCAATGGTATCCATTACCATAGCCGAAGTCGTGATCCTCATTGTGGAGGACTTCAGCGAAGAAAAGGTGACAAGTGTCTGGCCCGTCAGACACTTCACTTGTATGCCACCAACTCCAAGAAGTGGCACAGGCGAGTCTTCCACGACTAAACCTAACTGGCGTGCCACTCGAGTGGTAACCAAACTGCTTTGAGCCCCTGAGTCCAACAGAGCTCTCAAATTAATGGCTTCCCCCTACGACCCCATACGCGGACCACCGCGGTAGGGAGCAGAACCGTCCGCGGCTCTGTCCCAGCAAGGGAGCAAGCTAGTTACGGGCTCCCCACTCTCTCCAAACCAGGGGCGCGCCACTGACCCGGATAATATGGCGGGCGAGTGCACATCCCCATCTGAGGGGGGCATAACCCGCGGCCCGGCCATACATATGGTACGGCGGGTGGTACTCCAGCCGTGGGTACTCGTGCAGCGGCGGAGAAAACCGCTGCGGCTGCATGTGGTGGGTAGTGGTAACCCGCGTGGAGGGGGTGTCCCCACTCTCACGTCCGATCTAGGGCCCCCGCCCATGGGGGCCCTATCCGGGGCCTGGCCAGCTACATACTGGCCATGACCTTGGGGCGCGTGGTCCCGGTCCGCCAAGACCCGCGCAGGTACGCGACCCCCTCCCGAGGGGGGTGCGACGAGCGAAGCCGCGTCCTCCGTCCGGTG
Organism: Ephestia elutella; assembly: GCA_018467065.1. Taxonomy (NCBI): domain Eukaryota; kingdom Metazoa; phylum Arthropoda; class Insecta; order Lepidoptera; family Pyralidae; genus Ephestia; species Ephestia elutella. Next base: position 7,375,655 of record CM031575.1, read on the forward strand.
GTGGAGGGCTTCGCGCAGGAGCGCCCCCGCCCATAGGGGACCCCTGCCTCAACATCCGGGTGCCATCCCCGTTGCGGTTCATGCAAAGCATCGCGTGGTGCCGCCCACGGCATGCACTGCATGGTATGGCACTGGGACAGTCACGTGCATAGTGACCGCCCAAACAATAAAAGCAAAGTTCATGCCGCTTTGCCATGCGGCGCCTATCTTGTACTGGCAGTCTCTGCCAGTCCCTGCATTGCAGCAGGCTGTGGCCCATCCGGCCACATTGCAGGCAGTCCGCGTCCCCCGCGACTGCTGCCGTGTGTGCAACCCGCACACCAGCTCCACGCGGTGGCGGTTGCCGTCCCTGTGGGGGCTTCCCTCGCCATGAGGGTTCCAAGGGCCTACGTTCAGGCGCTCTGGATGGCGCTGAGTCCGTCATGGTATTCTCAGCAGCCCGTGCCTCAAACTCCAAAAACTTCACCAAGTCAGTGAATGTTGGTAGGGTGGTGCTATCCCGCTCCGCATTTTCGCGCTCAAACCGCGAGCGGATGTCATTGGGCAATTTGCCCAATACAATGTGCACCAACAAAAAGACCATTGGTCCACCGGCAGCCCCAGTGTGCGGAGCGCGTTACAGGCCACTGTAACGGGCGTGAGCAACTGCAGGCGCAACTGTGCCCTGTTGGCCACCTTGGGCAGGGCCATCAACTGTGCGGCGTGCGCATCCGCTAACAAACGTAAGTTTTGGTAGCGGGAGTTCAATAACTCCCAAGCCGTATCGTACTGGTCGTCCTCCACCCGGAGGTGCTGGATGAGCGACCGCGCTTCATCCTCAAGAGTGGAGAGGAGGTAGGCCATCTTCTGGGCCTTCGACAAATCCTGTCGTGCTACGACCAGGGACTCAAACATATTTTTATATGCTACCCACTCCTCCATCCTACCCCCAAAGTGGGACAGCTGAAGGGTGGGGAGCCGACCAGTAACCGCTGGTCCTTCCTGTCTAACAGGTGTGCGAGGGGCTGGTCCGCCAGCCTGTCTCGCCCTTATTGCGGTCACCGCCTCCGCGATATCATCGTGCAGACTCAGGATCTGGTCCATGTCCGCCATGTGACCTGCGTAGGCCTCCGGGGTAAGATCGGCTTCGGTAAGCGCCGCCATGGCCGCTTCCGCGCTAATCAATCGTGAGTGGAGGTGATCCGCTCTTAGCAGTATGGCGCCCTCCCTGTCCTTCCGGGACAGGAGTCCTCCGGCCGTCACAAACCATCTCAATTCGTTGGCGAGTGTCGCCCTAGCATTGGAGGCCTTCGCCATCGCGTCAAGTCACAAACAAAAAATAACAAAAGGTAAATAAAAAACAACAAAATCAAGCAACTACACGAAGAACCGCGGTAGGTATGAGAATGGCACAAACCCGGAACGCACGGTACAAACCGCAAACAAATACAAAAAAGGTTACAAATATTCTTATACAAACAAACTAAGAAAAATCTAATAATTTTTACAAACAATTAATTATTTTTTACAAACGAACAAATAGAGGGTAGATAAACTACGCTCTGCTACCAGAAAATGTGCAGAGCAACTACGCTCTGCTGCCAGAAAATGTGGCAGCGAGAATCCGGACAAACGAAGCGGCGGGAAGAATTCTGTACCGGAACTTCACCGGGAAAAAACCACCGGTAAAAATAAGTACCGGGAAAAAATCTCCACGCGGCACCACGTTTGCCCGACTAAAACCTAACTAACTTAACGCAGTCTGCTACCACCGTAGCTTATGAAGGGAGCTACAGGGCCCTATATGATAACCTAACCTATAAATTAACTACAATTGAACACTTACCAAATTAAATCTTCTTTCTCTTCGGATCCAAACTTGAGTGTCTTCGGGAAGGGGAATTCCTAATCACCCTACCTAACCCTTGAGATCTCAATTCCCCAGGACAAATAAATAGATTTCTTCCCGTAGTTTCACTCGGGAACAGCCAGATGTGAACAGCCAGCCACGTTTCACCTCTCACAAGAAAAAGTCACAATAACAGAGTTTTTCACAAACACAAATTCAATAGTTATTTAACAAACAGGAGATTCACAATTATCACTCAAACTAAACAACAAGCAAAAGACGCGAGACCGCTCCGCGTATTAAAATCAAACCGATATCGCCCTGGACAATGCAATGGCGACCGTCCGCGAGCCATCCACGCTAGCAGTGTGAAAACCCCGAACGCCCTCTGGCGGCAGCAATGCGAAACGCCTGCGTTTAGTTTTACCCAATATATTACAAACAGCACAATTTAGTAAAAATATATTATTTCAGCTAATGAAACCAGTAAAAATGAAGCAAGAGCTTTGTCCAAAGCAGAAAAAGAAACTAAAAGAAAAGCGAATTCATTTAAAAGAGACTTATTAACGCAAACAAAACTTCAAAATTTCTTTAAAAAAGCTTCTGACGAATCGCCTCTTTCTACGCCAGTCGAAAGCGATGATGATGATGGCGACAGCCTTGTGATAGACGAAAATCTCAGTAATAGTAATGATACCACATTAAAATTAGATGAAGGAGACAACTCGATAAACTTGCATAATGAGACTACTTTGAAACTTTATGACAGTGAAAATAAAGGTATGGAAAGATCATTCGTAATAAATATTACCTTGCAAGGTGTAAAGAGTAGTGAAAAGAGTAAAGACAAGAAAGAACAAGTAGAGCACCACAAATCTAAAGAAATAAAAGAGCTCAAGAACATAAAACCTACGGCAAAAAGAAAAATAAAAGTGCTTTTCGGTGAGTCATCAGATAGCGAACCAGAATTAGCCCCCAAAAAGGCAAAAATAGACGACAATGTTCTTTTTAAATCCAGTAAAAGCAGAATCTCACATTACAATAAGCATTCAGAAAAATCCGATAATCATAAAAAATCACATGATAAAAAAAATAAAAAGCATAAAAAGCCAGATATTAAAAAGGTGAGCAATAATCATTCATCTGATGAGTCTGAAAAAGAATTAGTCATTGATGACGCAGCAGAAATAAGATCACATGATAAAAAGAACAAAAAACCCGAAAATCCAGATATCAAAAAGGTGAGTAATAATCATTCATCCGATGATTCAGAAAAAGAATTGGTCATTGCTGATTCAGCAGAAATAATTCCTCACAAGAAATCGACAGATTTAAATGAAATGGACTGTTCCCAACAATCCTCTAAATCGAGCAACCAAAGCTCAGATAACGCCAAACATTTGAATGAAAACGAAAACCAATTAGAAAATATCCAAAGTGAAGAAACTGACGAAATGGAAAGTTTAAATAATAGTAAAGATCCAATTAACGTCAGTATAGAGGACGAGAAATTAGACAAAGCGCATAGACTGAGTAAGGAAGCAGAAGACGTTCTTGAAAAGTTAAAAAAGTTCTCTGAATTACCACAGGCTCCCTTAGAAATTAGTACAGAACCTAAAAATTTAGAGAGCAAAGATCCTTCACCAGTCAAGCATGCGGAAAAAGACAAACATCGTGATAAATCTAAACATAGTTTAACTTTGAATAAAAAATCTAAACATCTTATTGGCTCCAACGGTCATCACAAAAGACATCACAAGGGTGAAAAACACAGTAAAGAAAAACATGACGCAGAAGAAAAGACAATGGCAGAAAAAAGTAAAACAGATCATAAACATCACAAAGAGAACCAAGAAACTTCTAGTCACAGGAAAGATGGAGGGAAAGATAGAAAGCACAGTAAAAAAGAGACTGGAGCAAAAAAAGTGGATCTCGCAGAACTAGTTGTGAAATTGTTGATGCCGTATTACAAACACAAAAAGATAAGCAGCAGAGATCTGTTTAAAATAACTGCGCGCCACATCGTGCATCAGCTGCTTGCAATACAAGTCACAGGTAATTTAATATTACTCAAGGTCAAATTAATTTGTCATCACTTTTCTTTCTTTTTTTTTCAAACAACAAAGACCATTTAAACGGTGCAAGTTTCTTGAACATACAAGAACAACAATTGCATGCAATAATTGCAGTGCAAGAATTGACTTTCAATAATTGAAAGCAACTGTTTACATGGTGATATAAATAAAAAACTTTGAATCCAAATAATAAAATAAAGAAAAGCTTTGAATCCAAGCTTGCATACCAGATCAAGAATGTTACGTGTTGTTTAGACTATGCAAGTAAATTATTGCTTCAATTTAATCGTATTCAACAGGCAAGAAACTTGTACCGTCTAAATGGCCCTTAACTATGAGTTCGTTGTAGTAATTCTTTTATACTACCTACATCAAGCTATAGCAGAATATATATTGGCAACTTTTATTTATTTTGTTACAGAAGAAGCAGCTATTAATATGTTGTTAAAGAAAGCTTTCAAAAAAGAGATCAAGATTGAAAATGAAAGTGATTTAGTAGTTAAGTTAAATTTAAGCAAAGACATGTAACTTGTTATATTTATAGTTATTTATTTATTATTTGCATGACAGCTGTCAATGGCCGTCTCGTATTGTTATAATTATAATTGTTTCAATAAAGGTATTGTATTTTTTACCATCTTTTATATCCAGATCTTGGACTTTTATAATAAAGCTCTATATTGAATTCACCGGCAGAATTAAACATTTCTAAATAATAAAACTCATTATATAGAATAAAATGTATTGACCAAAAACAGCATATAAATCTTCATATCTTTAGCTGGCTAAGCCATTTACACTTAAAACAATTTTTTTTGTATACATATCATTTTGTATCATGATTACCATTGCCTTTGTCAGGCGTCCTCAACATTTAAAAGTTGTTTTTGATAGTTTGTCTTAAATATACAATTGTGTTCCATCTTTGCCCACATCGACTTCCATCATAGTTTTTTTTTATACTTTCTCTGAAGAAAAAATCCTTTTGATCCTTACATTTATAGCGCCTTACGTTTGACATATGTCGTAGTCATCGTAGCTAGCGTTACTTATTATCTTATAGCTGCCACATCACTATCCTCCCGCTATACGCAGCCTTCCTTTCTCTGTTTACCTCGTAAGGGCTAAGACATGATCCACCGACCAGTTGGTCGGATGACCTGACTAAAGTCGCAGGAAAGCGCTGGTTGCTGACCGCTCCCAACCGGTCATTTGATGAAGATGATGTCCAAAATTTATTTATTTATAACAGGGCGGCAAACGAGCAAGCGGGTCACCCGATGGTAAGTGTTGCAGTTGTCCATGGCACCACCGCTGCCATTGGATCCCTATATTTTTATTAATTTTTACACAATGTCACAGTACATTCAACATGCACATTTAAATTTTGTCATATATTTTACATTTGCATTGTTACTGCCATTGTTATATGCTTCGATCAAGTATAAAAAAATAGATACACATTTCCTTACAAAATTCACCGAAATAGTGTCCGAACAGCAATACATATATAGACATTTGTTTATCACTTCAAGTATTACGTAACAAGTCTTAAAGAGTCAAATAATTTTATCAAAATTAAACCTTATCTACGTACTAGAAGGTTGAAAATAAAACCTGTTAAGTTTGTTACATATCACCCTTGGTTTTGAACACAGGATAAAGCAATAAATTTTAATGACACTTGATGCCACGTAGAACATGGGATGAGTGGAGCTGCCTTTGTTAATTTTAAAAATATCATACCTTGGTCGATGTCATATTAAAATATCTTTGTAAAATCTTATAGACAATAGTTATAGATATTGTTTAGGTTGACTTTAATATCTTATTAAAAATGACTAACAATATACCCACGAAGTAAAACATATTTACTTCCTGTGCTTTAAAAATTTAGTTGCGTGATTCCACCCAAATACACATAGTTACATACATACATATTACATAATTGCAAATTAAATAAAAGATTGTAAAATATAATTAATAAATAAAAAACAACAGCGTCTCTATTACTTTAAGAACAGAGTCATCGTATAACTTAAACAAATTATGTTGCAAAACAACGGTATGGATTTGTAAGTTCGGCTAGTGTCTATTTAATTTCAATGCTTATACTCTCACCAAATGTCATTTAAATAAACTAAAAAAATGTTTTATGATACTTTCTTGGCCAAATACTTAGGGAATTTCATGTATATTATAATAATAACAAAGGTACTTACCTAGAAAAAGGCACTCCATGTTCCTTTAGGGACGTGTGATTTTTACAATTTTTTACGGAGCACTGCGGCATGTTTACACACGGCATGGTTACAACCCAAAACATCAAGTGGGCAGTCATTTGGTGAGGACGCTTTTTTGTAGTGGGTTGTATATCTATTTTTTTATACTTGATCGAATATGCTATTTTTCAAAGTGTAAATGGTTGAGAATAAATCATTTACACTTTCATTTATTTTAATTATTTTCATTTATTTTTACTTGAGGGTCGACGATGTAAGGAGTATAGCTGGGAAGAACTGGATTGCGATGGCCCAGAATAGAGAAGCTTGGCGTAGACAGAGGGAGGCTTATACCCAGCAGTGGGTAGCAGAAAGCTGACGATAATGATGAAATCATTTATCTATTATATCCTATCCTTCCCTTCTTTCCTATATCCGGAGTGCTCGCTTGCGCACGGTCGTGGCGGGTGTTCGCGAGGCTCGCTCGGGCGGCGCCGAGCTAGTCACAAGGTTGCGGCTGTTGCCGAACGACGGCTGCAGCCCGATCCAGCTAAACGTAGCCTTCGAGTCTCATGACTCTTGTTTACCTTGTAAGGAATAAAGAAGGGATAAAGTGATAACGTCAGTGTTGGACACCCACCGACTAGATGGTCGGATAACCTGACTAAGGTCGCAGAGAAGCGCTGGTTGCTGGCCGCTCCCGACCGGTCATTTAATGATGTCTGAAATGATGGTGATCTATATCCTGAGTGCTCGCTTGCGCACAGGCGCGGCGGGTGTTCGCGAGGCCCGCTTGCGCGGCGCGCGCGGCGTGTCGGGCTCGGGCGGCGCCGAGCTGGTCACGAGGTTGCGGCTGTTGCCGAACGACGGCTGCAGCCCGATGTTCTCCTGGAACTGCTGGATGCGCACCACCAGCTCCTCGTCGTTCTCGATTAGCTCCTCGATCTGGGAGCGAAATCAGTTGTTCTTTATGAGGTCACATTAATTTTTTCGCTTAAAAATAAGTTCTTGCTCACAACTTCGAGATAAAAAGTAAGTTTCATTTGTATCTGCAATACGAATCAAATAGGATGGCTTCTGGAATTAGCAACGGCGCGGGACGGACTCCAGGGAGTGACTCCGCGTGTGGCGATTCGGCTTCCCCACGCTGTAACGCCGCGCTACACCCAAAATTCGCTATTGCAACGCGACTAGCTTTTCTATTTGATTCGGATTATAACAGTCTACCATTTTTGTAATCTGCCTACCGAGAGTGCAGCTAATTTATGGTAAACAGACCTATATACAACCTAAAATAGACCTGGCAACGTGAGTGAGAGAGACAGGCGACGCGATATTACTTCCTGGCGGTAGTCGCTGAGCAGGTCGGTGGCGATGCGCACGAGGTACACGGCCACCTGCCCGCCGCGGGCGCCGAGCACCAGCACCTCCGATAGACCTGGCAACGTGAGTGAGAGAGACAGGTGACGTCACCTCCTGGCGGTAGTCGCTGAGCAGGTCGGTGGCGATGCGCACGAGGTACACGGCCACCTGCCCGCCGCGGGCGCCGAGCACCAGCACCTCCGATAGACCTGGCAACGTGAGTGAGAGAGACAGGTGACGTCACCTCCTGGCGGTAGTCGCTGAGCAGGTCGGTGGCGATGCGCACGAGGTACACGGCCACCTGCCCGCCGCGGGCGCCGAGCACCAGCACCTCCGATAGACCTGGCAACGTGAGTGAGAGAGACAGGTGACGTCACCTCCTGGCGGTAGTCGCTGAGCAGGTCGGTGGCGATCGGTGGCGACACGAGGTACACGGCCACCTGCCCGCCGCGGGCGCCGAGCACCAGCACCTCCGATAGACCTGGCAACGTGAGTGAGAGAGACAGGCGACGCGATCATTACTCCTGGCGGTAGTCGCTGAGCAGGTCGGTGGCGATGCGCACGAGGTACACGGCCACCTGCCCGCCGCGGGCGCCGAGCACCAGCACCTCCGATAGACCTGGCAACGTGAGTGAGAGAGACAGGTGACGTCACCTCCTGGCGGTAGTCGCTGAGCAGGTCGGTGGCGATGCGCACGAGGTACACGGCCACCTGCCCGCCGCGGGCGCCGAGCACCAGCACCTCCGATAGACCTGGCAACGTGAGTGAGAGAGACAGGTGACGTCACCTCCTGGCGGTAGTCGCTGAGCAGGTCGGTGGCGATGCGCACGAGGTACACGGCCACCTGCCCGCCGCGGGCGCCGAGCACCAGCACCTCCGATAGACCTGGCAACGTGAGTGAGAGAGACAGGTGACGTCACCTCCTGGCGGTAGTCGCTGAGCAGGTCGGTGGCGATGCGCACGAGGTACACGGCCACCTGCCCGCCGCGGGCGCCGAGCACCAGCACCTCCGATAGACCTGGCAACGTGAGTGAGAGAGACAGGTGACGTCACCTCCTGGCGGTAGTCGCTGAGCAGGTCGGTGGCGATGCGCACGAGGTACACGGCCACCTGCCCGCCGCGGGCGCCGAGCACCAGCACCTCCGATAGACCTGGCAACGTGAGTGAGAGAGACAGGTGACGTCACCTCCTGGCGGTAGTCGCTGAGCAGGTCGGTGGCGATGCGCACGAGGTACACGGCCACCTGCCCGCCGCGGGCGCCGAGCACCAGCACCTCCGATAGACCTGGCAACGTGAGTGAGAGAGACAGGTGACGTCACCTCCTGGCGGTAGTCGCTGAGCAGGTCGGTGGCGATGCGCACGAGGTACACGGCCACCTGCCCGCCGCGGGCGCCGAGCACCAGCACCTCCGATAGACCTGGCAACGTGAGTGAGAGAGACAGGTGACGTCACCTCCTGGCGGTAGTCGCTGAGCAGGTCGGTGGCGATGCGCACGAGGTACACGGCCACCTGCCCGCCGCGGGCGCCGAGCACCAGCACCTCCGATAGACCTGGCAACGTGAGTGAGAGAGACAGGTGACGTCACCTCCTGGCGGTAGTCGCTGAGCAGGTCGGTGGCGATGCGCACGAGGTACACGGCCACCTGCCCGCCGCGGGCGCCGAGCACCAGCACCTCCGATAGACCTGGCAACGTGAGTGAGAGAGACAGGTGACGTCACCTCCTGGCGGTAGTCGCTGAGCAGGTCGGTGGCGATGCGCACGAGGTACACGGCCACCTGCCCGCCGCGGGCGCCGAGCACCAGCACCTCCGATAGACCTGGCAACGTGAGTGAGAGAGACAGGTGACGTCACCTCCTGGCGGTAGTCGCTGAGCAGGTCGGTGGCGATGCGCACGAGGTACACGGCCACCTGCCCGCCGCGGGCGCCGAGCACCAGCACCTCCGATAGACCTGGCAACGTGAGTGAGAGAGACAGGTGACGTCACCTCCTGGCGGTAGTCGCTGAGCAGGTCGGTGGCGATGCGCACGAGGTACACGGCCACCTGCCCGCCGCGGGCGCCGAGCACCAGCACCTCCGATAGACCTGGCAACGTGAGTGAGAGAGACAGGTGACGTCACCTCCTGGCGGTAGTCGCTGAGCAGGTCGGTGGCGATGCGCACGAGGTACACGGCCACCTGCCCGCCGCGGGCGCCGAGCACCAGCACCTCCGATAGACCTGGCAACGTGAGTGAGAGAGACAGGTGACGTCACCTCCTGGCGGTAGTCGCTGAGCAGGTCGGTGGCGATGCGCACGAGGTACACGGCCACCTGCCCGCCGCGGGCGCCGAGCACCAGCACCTCCGATAGACCTGGCAACGTGAGTGAGAGAGACAGGTGACGTCACCTCCTGGCGGTAGTCGCTGAGCAGGTCGGTGGCGATGCGCACGAGGTACACGGCCACCTGCCCGCCGCGGGCGCCGAGCACCAGCACCTCCGATAGACCTGGCAACGTGAGTGAGAGAGACAGGTGACGTCACCTCCTGGCGGTAGTCGCTGAGCAGGTCGGTGGCGATGCGCACGAGGTACACGGCCACCTGCCCGCCGCGGGCGCCGAGCACCAGCACCTCCGATAGACCTGGCAACGTGAGTGAGAGAGACAGGTGACGTCACCTCCTGGCGGTAGTCGCTGAGCAGGTCGGTGGCGATGCGCACGAGGTACACGGCCACCTGCCCGCCGCGGGCGCCGAGCACCAGCACCTCCGATAGACCTGGCAACGTGAGTGAGAGAGACAGGTGACGTCACCTCCTGGCGGTAGTCGCTGAGCAGGTCGGTGGCGATGCGCACGAGGTACACGGCCACCTGCCCGCCGCGGGCGCCGAGCACCAGCACCTCCGATAGACCTGGCAACGTGAGTGAGAGAGACAGGTGACGTCACCTCCTGGCGGTAGTCGCTGAGCAGGTCGGTGGCGATGCGCACGAGGTACACGGCCACCTGCCCGCCGCGGGCGCCGAGCACCAGCACCTCCGATAGACCTGGCAACGTGAGTGAGAGAGACAGGTGACGTCACCTCCTGGCGGTAGTCGCTGAGCAGGTCGGTGGCGATGCGCACGAGGTACACGGCCACCTGCCCGCCGCGGGCGCCGAGCACCAGCACCTCCGATAGACCTGGCAACGTGAGTGAGAGAGACAGGTGACGTCACCTCCTGGCGGTAGTCGCTGAGCAGGTCGGTGGCGATGCGCACGAGGTACACGGCCACCTGCCCGCCGCGGGCGCCGAGCACCAGCACCTCCGATAGACCTGGCAACGTGAGTGAGAGAGACAGGTGACGTCACCTCCTGGCGGTAGTCGCTGAGCAGGTCGGTGGCGATGCGCACGAGGTACACGGCCACCTGCCCGCCGCGGGCGCCGAGCACCAGCACCTCCGATAGACCTGGCAACGTGAGTGAGAGAGACAGGTGACGTCACCTCCTGGCGGTAGTCGCTGAGCAGGTCGGTGGCGATGCGCACGAGGTACACGGCCACCTGCCCGCCGCGGGCGCCGAGCACCAGCACCTCCGATAGACCTGGCAACGTGAGTGAGAGAGACAGGTGACGTCACCTCCTGGCGGTAGTCGCTGAGCAGGTCGGTGGCGATGCGCACGAGGTACACGGCCACCTGCCCGCCGCGGGCGCCGAGCACCAGCACCTCCGATAGACCTGGCAACGTGAGTGAGAGAGACAGGTGACGTCACCTCCTGGCGGTAGTCGCTGAGCAGGTCGGTGGCGATGCGCACGAGGTACACGGCCACCTGCCCGCCGCGGGCGCCGAGCACCAGCACCTCCGATAGACCTGGCAACGTGAGTGAGAGAGACAGGTGACGTCACCTCCTGGCGGTAGTCGCTGAGCAGGTCGGTGGCGATGCGCACGAGGTACACGGCCACCTGCCCGCCGCGGGCGCCGAGCACCAGCACCTCCGATAGACCTGGCAACGTGAGTGAGAGAGACAGGTGACGTCACCTCCTGGCGGTAGTCGCTGAGCAGGTCGGTGGCGATGCGCACGAGGTACACGGCCACCTGCCCGCCGCGGGCGCCGAGCACCAGCACCTCCGATAGACCTGGCAACGTGAGTGAGAGAGACAGGTGACGTCACCTCCTGGCGGTAGTCGCTGAGCAGGTCGGTGGCGATGCGCACGAGGTACACGGCCACCTGCCCGCCGCGGGCGCCGAGCACCAGCACCTCCGATAGACCTGGCAACGTGAGTGAGAGAGACAGGTGACGTCACCTCCTGGCGGTAGTCGCTGAGCAGGTCGGTGGCGATGCGCACGAGGTACACGGCCACCTGCCCGCCGCGGGCGCCGAGCACCAGCACCTCCGATAGACCTGGCAACGTGAGTGAGAGAGACAGGTGACGTCACCTCCTGGCGGTAGTCGCTGAGCAGGTCGGTGGCGATGCGCACGAGGTACACGGCCACCTGCCCGCCGCGGGCGCCGAGCACCAGCACCTCCGATAGACCTGGCAACGTGAGTGAGAGAGACAGGTGACGTCACCTCCTGGCGGTAGTCGCTGAGCAGGTCGGTGGCGATGCGCACGAGGTACACGGCCACCTGCCCGCCGCGGGCGCCGAGCACCAGCACCTCCGATAGACCTGGCAACGTGAGTGAGAGAGACAGGTGACGTCACCTCCTGGCGGTAGTCGCTGAGCAGGTCGGTGGCGATGCGCACGAGGTACACGGCCACCTGCCCGCCGCGGGCGCCGAGCACCAGCACCTCCGATAGACCTGGCAACGTGAGTGAGAGAGACAGGTGACGTCACCTCCTGGCGGTAGTCGCTGAGCAGGTCGGTGGCGATGCGCACGAGGTACACGGCCACCTGCCCGCCGCGGGCGCCGAGCACCAGCACCTCCGATAGACCTGGCAACGTGAGTGAGAGAGACAGGTGACGTCACCTCCTGGCGGTAGTCGCTGAGCAGGTCGGTGGCGATGCGCACGAGGTACACGGCCACCTGCCCGCCGCGGGCGCCGAGCACCAGCACCTCCGATAGACCTGGCAACGTGAGTGAGAGAGACAGGTGACGTCACCTCCTGGCGGTAGTCGCTGAGCAGGTCGGTGGCGATGCGCACGAGGTACACGGCCACCTGCCCGCCGCGGGCGCCGAGCCGCGCGTACAGCCGCAGCACGGCCGGCACTAGCACCTCCGCCACTGTACGCTTCATTTTCTGTAATATTTTTATTATTTGCAGATACTTTCCAACATTATGTGCAAAATTTACGATCTTTTGCAACATTATGTGCTAAATTAACGATCCTTTTATCACCAAAAAGTTTTACAAAAAGAATAAAAAACTTACATGTGACACTATATTCGTGGTGACACGCTCCTGTAAGTCGTCTATATCCGCATCGCCCGTGTTTTGAGGCTTTTCTGTAACAAACATTTATTGATATTTATGACGCGTCTTTCTATGTAATTTGTTTATTAGAAACGTATTTTGTGGTCTTTCCATTTGCCGTGATAAGATTGTATGTGCAAATATTGCACATACAATCTTATCACGTTTTAGCGAGTGGTGAGAGAAAATGCATCGTCTGTTTTCTTGTACTTGTTTGCTAGAAAGGGAAACTTTAATGACATACTGGGCAGCTTCATGCGCACGCCGCAGAGCAGCGTGATGGTGTCGAGCAGAGCAGCGTTGAGGCCGGGCGGGAGGTCGTCGACCTCGTCGCATCGTAGATATACATAATGACATACTGGGCAGCTTCATGCGCACGCCGCAGAGCAGCGTGATGGTGTCGAGCAGAGCAGCGTTGAGGCCGGGCGGCAGGTCGTCGACCTCGTCGCATCGTAGATATACATAATGACACACTGGGCAGCTTCATGCGCACGCCGCAGAGCAGCGTGATGGTGTCGAGCAGAGCAGCGTTGAGGCCGGGCGGCAGGTCGTCGACCTCGTCGCATCGTAGATATACATAATGACATACTGGGCAGCTTCATGCGCACGCCGCAGAGCAGCGTGATGGTGTCGAGCAGAGCAGCGTTGAGGCCGGGCGGGAGGTCGTCGACCTCGTCGCATCGTAGATATACATAATGACATACTGGGCAGCTTCATGCGCACGCCGCAGAGCAGCGTGATGGTGTCGAGCAGAGCAGCGTTGAGGCCGGGCGGGAGGTCGTCGACCTCGTCGCATCGTAGATATACATAATGACATACTGGGCAGCTTCATGCGCACGCCGCAGAGCAGCGTGATGGTGTCGAGCAGAGCAGCGTTGAGGCCGGGCGGGAGGTCGTCGACCTCGTCGCATCGTAGATATACATAATGACATACTGGGCAGCTTCATGCGCACGCCGCAGAGCAGCGTGATGGTGTCGAGCAGAGCAGCGTTGAGGCCGGGCGGGAGGTCGTCGACCTCGTCGCATCGTAGATATACATAATGACATACTGGGCAGCTTCATGCGCACGCCGCAGAGCAGCGTGATGGTGTCGAGCAGAGCAGCGTTGAGGCCGGGCGGGAGGTCGTCGACCTCGTCGCATCGTAGATATACATAATGACATACTGGGCAGCTTCATGCGCACGCCGCAGAGCAGCGTGATGGTGTCGAGCAGAGCAGCGTTGAGGCCGGGCGGGAGGTCGTCGACCTCGTCGCATCGTAGATATACATAATGACATACTGGGCAGCTTCATGCGCACGCCGCAGAGCAGCGTGATGGTGTCGAGCAGAGCAGCGTTGAGGCCGGGCGGGAGGTCGTCGACCTCGTCGCATCGTAGATATACATAATGACATACTGGGCAGCTTCATGCGCACGCCGCAGAGCAGCGTGATGGTGTCGAGCAGAGCAGCGTTGAGGCCGGGCGGGAGGTCGTCGACCTCGTCGCATCGTAGATATACATAATGACATACTGGGCAGCTTCATGCGCACGCCGCAGAGCAGCGTGATGGTGTCGAGCAGAGCAGCGTTGAGGCCGGGCGGGAGGTCGTCGACCTCGTCGCATCGTAGATATACATAATGACATACTGGGCAGCTTCATGCGCACGCCGCAGAGCAGCGTGATGGTGTCGAGCAGAGCAGCGTTGAGGCCGGGCGGGAGGTCGTCGACCTCGTCGCATCGTAGATATACATAATGACATACTGGGCAGCTTCATGCGCACGCCGCAGAGCAGCGTGATGGTGTCGAGCAGAGCAGCGTTGAGGCCGGGCGGGAGGTCGTCGACCTCGTCGCATCGTAGATATACATAATGACATACTGGGCAGCTTCATGCGCACGCCGCAGAGCAGCGTGATGGTGTCGAGCAGAGCAGCGTTGAGGCCGGGCGGGAGGTCGTCGACCTCGTCGCATCGTAGATATACATAATGACACACTGGGCAGCTTCATGCGCACGCCGCAGAGCAGCGTGATGGTGTCGAGCAGAGCAGCGTTGAGGCCGGGCGGGAGGTCGTCGACCTCGTCGCATCGTAGATATACATAATGACATACTGGGCAGCTTCATGCGCACGCCGCAGAGCAGCGTGATGGTGTCGAGCAGAGCAGCGTTGAGGCCGGGCGGGAGGTCGTCGACCTCGTCGCATCGTAGATATACATAATGACATACTGGGCAGCTTCATGCGCACGCCGCAGAGCAGCGTGATGGTGTCGAGCAGAGCAGCGTTGAGGCCGGGCGGGAGGTCGTCGACCTCGTCGCATCGTAGATATACATAATGACATACTGGGCAGCTTCATGCGCACGCCGCAGAGCAGCGTGATGGTGTCGAGCAGAGCAGCGTTGAGGCCGGGCGGGAGGTCGTCGACCTCGTCGCATCGTAGATATACATAATGACATACTGGGCAGCTTCATGCGCACGCCGCAGAGCAGCGTGATGGTGTCGAGCAGAGCAGCGTTGAGGCCGGGCGGGAGGTCGTCGACCTCGTCGCATCGTAGATATACATAATGACATACTGGGCAGCTTCATGCGCACGCCGCAGAGCAGCGTGATGGTGTCGAGCAGAGCAGCGTTGAGGCCGGGCGGGAGGTCGTCGACCTCGTCGCATCGTAGATATACATAATGACATACTGGGCAGCTTCATGCGCACGCCGCAGAGCAGCGTGATGGTGTCGAGCAGAGCAGCGTTGAGGCCGGGCGGGAGGTCGTCGACCTCGTCGCATCGTAGATATACATAATGACATACTGGGCAGCTTCATGCGCACGCCGCAGAGCAGCGTGATGGTGTCGAGCAGAGCAGCGTTGAGGCCGGGCGGGAGGTCGTCGACCTCGTCGCATCGTAGATATACATAATGACATACTGGGCAGCTTCATGCGCACGCCGCAGAGCAGCGTGATGGTGTCGAGCAGAGCAGCGTTGAGGCCGGGCGGGAGGTCGTCGACCTCGTCGCATCGTAGATATACATAATGACATACTGGGCAGCTTCATGCGCACGCCGCAGAGCAGCGTGATGGTGTCGAGCAGAGCAGCGTTGAGGCCGGGCGGGAGGTCGTCGACCTCGTCGCATCGTAGATATACATAATGACATACTGGGCAGCTTCATGCGCACGCCGCAGAGCAGCGTGATGGTGTCGAGCAGAGCAGCGTTGAGGCCGGGCGGGAGGTCGTCGACCTCGTCGCATCGTAGATATACATAATGACATACTGGGCAGCTTCATGCGCACGCCGCAGAGCAGCGTGATGGTGTCGAGCAGAGCAGCGTTGAGGCCGGGCGGGAGGTCGTCGACCTCGTCGCATCGTAGATATACATAATGACATACTGGGCAGCTTCATGCGCACGCCGCAGAGCAGCGTGATGGTGTCGAGCAGAGCAGCGTTGAGGCCGGGCGGGAGGTCGTCGACCTCGTCGCATCGTAGATATACATAATGACATACTGGGCAGCTTCATGCGCACGCCGCAGAGCAGCGTGATGGTGTCGAGCAGAGCAGCGTTGAGGCCGGGCGGGAGGTCGTCGACCTCGTCGCATCGTAGATATACATAATGACATACTGGGCAGCTTCATGCGCACGCCGCAGAGCAGCGTGATGGTGTCGAGCAGAGCAGCGTTGAGGCCGGGCGGGAGGTCGTCGACCTCGTCGCATCGTAGATATACATAATGACATACTGGGCAGCTTCATGCGCACGCCGCAGAGCAGCGTGATGGTGTCGAGCAGAGCAGCGTTGAGGCCGGGCGGGAGGTCGTCGACCTCGTCGCATCGTAGATATACATAATGACATACTGGGCAGCTTCATGCGCACGCCGCAGAGCAGCGTGATGGTGTCGAGCAGAGCAGCGTTGAGGCCGGGCGGGAGGTCGTCGACCTCGTCGCATCGTAGATATACATAATGACATACTGGGCAGCTTCATGCGCACGCCGCAGAGCAGCGTGATGGTGTCGAGCAGAGCAGCGTTGAGGCCGGGCGGGAGGTCGTCGACCTCGTCGCATCGTAGATATACATAATGACATACTGGGCAGCTTCATGCGCACGCCGCAGAGCAGCGTGATGGTGTCGAGCAGAGCAGCGTTGAGGCCGGGCGGGAGGTCGTCGACCTCGTCGCATCGTAGATATACATAATGACATACTGGGCAGCTTCATGCGCACGCCGCAGAGCAGCGTGATGGTGTCGAGCAGAGCAGCGTTGAGGCCGGGCGGGAGGTCGTCGACCTCGTCGCATCGTAGATATACATAATGACATACTGGGCAGCTTCATGCGCACGCCGCAGAGCAGCGTGATGGTGTCGAGCAGAGCAGCGTTGAGGCCGGGCGGGAGGTCGTCGACCTCGTCGCATCGTAGATATACATAATGACATACTGGGCAGCTTCATGCGCACGCCGCAGAGCAGCGTGATGGTGTCGAGCAGAGCAGCGTTGAGGCCGGGCGGGAGGTCGTCGACCTCGTCGCATCGTAGATATACATAATGACATACTGGGCAGCTTCATGCGCACGCCGCAGAGCAGCGTGATGGTGTCGAGCAGAGCAGCGTTGAGGCCGGGCGGGAGGTCGTCGACCTCGTCGCATCGTAGATATACATAATGACATACTGGGCAGCTTCATGCGCACGCCGCAGAGCAGCGTGATGGTGTCGAGCAGAGCAGCGTTGAGGCCGGGCGGGAGGTCGTCGACCTCGTCGCATCGTAGATATACATAATGACATACTGGGCAGCTTCATGCGCACGCCGCAGAGCAGCGTGATGGTGTCGAGCAGAGCAGCGTTGAGGCCGGGCGGGAGGTCGTCGACCTCGTCGCATCGTAGATATACATAATGACATACTGGGCAGCTTCATGCGCACGCCGCAGAGCAGCGTGATGGTGTCGAGCAGAGCAGCGTTGAGGCCGGGCGGGAGGTCGTCGACCTCGTCGCATCGTAGATATACATAATGACATACTGGGCAGCTTCATGCGCACGCCGCAGAGCAGCGTGATGGTGTCGAGCAGAGCAGCGTTGAGGCCGGGCGGGAGGTCGTCGACCTCGTCGCATCGTAGATATACATAATGACATACTGGGCAGCTTTCATGCGCACGCCGCAGAGCAGCGTGATGGTGTCGAGCAGAGCAGCGTTGAGGCCGGGCGGGAGGTCGTCGACCTCGTCGCATCGTAGATATACATAATGACATACTGGGCAGCTTCATGCGCACGCCGCAGAGCAGCGTGATGGTGTCGAGCAGAGCAGCGTTGAGGCCGGGCGGGAGGTCGTCGACCTCGTCGCATCGTAGATATACATAATGACATACTGGGCAGCTTCATGCGCACGCCGCAGAGCAGCGTGATGGTGTCGAGCAGAGCAGCGTTGAGGCCGGGCGGGAGGTCGTCGACCTCGTCGCATCGTAGATATACATAATGACATACTGGGCAGCTTCATGCGCACGCCGCAGAGCAGCGTGATGGTGTCGAGCAGAGCAGCGTTGAGGCCGGGCGGGAGGTCGTCGACCTCGTCGCATCGTAGATATACATAATGACATACTGGGCAGCTTCATGCGCACGCCGCAGAGCAGCGTGATGGTGTCGAGCAGAGCAGCGTTGAGGCCGGGCGGGAGGTCGTCGACCTCGTCGCATCGTAGATATACATAATGACATAC
>CM031575.1:7394246-7485879 GCA_018467065.1 Ephestia elutella
AATTTTAATAATTTTAATAATATACTTAGGCTAGTTAATCAGTTTGTATAGTCATTTTGTTTGTAAAGTTATAATATCCTACATTAGTTATGTACACACTATCATATATCCATAGTTAATAATGTATAATCATATCCTACATTTTAACTCTATACGAAATAATCTTATTGTTAATAAAATATGAACTATATATTTCAATACATATAAGCGCTTTATTAGCGCAACACGGTAATAACCCCATTTAAATGTCGAATGAGACAAAATATATGCCTTTTCACTCCAAACGCTGTTATGTAAAAAAGCTTAATATCGCACATATGTAAAATTATAATGTTATGTGAAAATTATTAATATTACATGACTACATTTCACGTCTGCACTCGACCATAGCTATACGTAGTGAGACATACAATTAGATCATATAATACGGGAAGTTTAGCGTTCCCAGTCAGTTATCTCCTCCAAAGTTACCAAGAAGTCTCCACTATGGTCAAGCACGCAGCCAGATGCTGGTCACTGAAGCTCAATCAAATATTTTTATTCCAGTCCACCAAGCACTTACTCCAGTCAGATCGGCAAAGTATCTCAAAGTAACAGTCCACAACTCATATTGTCCTACGAGCACCGGATAATCCGAAAAAACATGAGGTTTAAAACCCTGGCCGACAGCTTTAGCTGTATTACAACGGTATTCGGCCCAGGGCAGCAAGCAACAGGCTAAGCTCGCTACCACCATGGTATCTAGCCTCAAATAGCTTGAACAGCTGTTCGCTATTCGTGGTATAAGGCCCGGAGAAAGTTGAGCATCACACGCTCGTTCTCCGCCGTGGTATCTGGCAAAGTCAGTTTGAGCCCCAACGCTTGCTACTCGTGGTATAGGCAACCCGCCTACAAAATCGCCTCACGGCAACCCTTCCACGAGCCACAGGGGATTGTTGGAGCAGAAAGCTTAGCATCCCTTCGCCGAGTACACCAATTGAGTAAAAAGACTTTTGTAGTGCAGTGATAAATTTAGGGTTAGGTAGTATTAAGGTAAATTGGTTAGGGACCCCCACGTGCGCTTTAAAAATGACAGACGAGGTCGTTACGCTCTAAGGGCCCTCTGCCCTCTCCGGACCATCTGGTCGGAGAAAATACACCGCCCTCAGGTGACACCACCACTGGTGAAACCAACACGTCATTCCGAGGCACCAGCCCAACCACGGACGCAACCCATAGCCAAAAATATAGGTAGTAATGTAGGTAGTAAGGAAGTCGCGAATCCGCCTCACGACCTGTGTCGCGAGACGGGTTATATGAAGACGCGTTAAATAATAGAAGTGCAACGGGCACTGTTGTAGACGTTCCGCACACCCCCCGGTAAGTGGCTTAACCTCAGTGTTATGATGGCTGAGCTCGAAATGCAGCAGGCAAAGTTAGAAGAGGCTCAAGCAGGCTGCCACAGCCCGCCAAAGTGTAGGTTGGAGATCGCGCGCATTGACGCCGCGCGGTCTTCCAACGGCGATGCGCAGCGCGGTATTATGAAAGAGTCGCGTGTTTCTGGCTGGGTCACTAATCAGCAGGTTTCGAGACCAGCCATTAGACACACCAACGAGGACCCGGGTCCTAGTGGTAGGCGCGATCGTAAAGCCCGCACATACACTAACGACGTCGCGACGCCTGCAATTCACGGGTCGATCCCCGAACTTTGCCTCACTTCGATGGCAATATTTGAGTGGATAGCGTTCCGGGCCGAGTTCGAAGACAGCGCGCCATTTTTCAGCCCTGTCTGATAATGTAAGTCGAATCCGTAAGGCCTTAAGAGGAGAAGCTCGCACGGCCGTGAAATCCATTATGTACACGGTCCAAGATCCTTTCGAAATAATGGAAGCCTTAGAGAGGCACTTCGGGGATCCTGAGGAAATAGTCCTCACTGAAATTCATAACGCAAAACGTATGCCGCGATTATCTGAAGACAATAGCAATATTGTGTCATTCGCGAGCCATGTTGCCAATGTGGTGGCAACCATTAAGTCGCTGCGCCAGGAAGGGTATTTACATTCACCCGAGTTAGTGAATAAAATAGTGGACAAATTAAATTTAATTGTTCGCTACGAGTGGAGTAAGTATAAAGCAGCGAACTCCAGTGTGCCGCAGCTTAGTAGCCATGGCCACCTTTTTAAACGAAATAAGTAGTTATGCGCGTAAATCACAACATCGCAAGGGTAGAGCTCATATTAACGTCGCGCATAACGAGCGGTCGTCTGTACGATCACTAGATCACCGGCCACCCCCACCACGCGACGTCAGTAGTAGTAGCTCGGACTACGAGTGCGATACGACGCCGCAACATTCCTCGTTTCAAGCCAACGCTAAAGTCAATTAAAACTAAGGATTTCAGAAAATCCGGGCACGTCTCATAATAATAAGAAGCGGTCAGCGCCTTTGGCTGAAGATAATAAATGCATATTATGTGGCAATGCCCATTTATTAGCGAAAGTGCAACGAATTTTTAAAAATCCTCTGTTAGTAAGCGTTGGGAGATCGCGAAAAATAACAAACTGTGTTTTAGGTGTTTAGCCGCGTCCCATAAAAGGCCCTTTAAGTGTAAGTATGTACCTTGTGGTGTAAACCAAAGTGTAACATTTAGCCACTACAAACTGTTACATGGGCTCACGCAACAAACAGTAAATATTACGCGCGCTAACGTGACAAATGTCAATCACTTAAATTCAGTCAACACGTTTCTTAAAGTCGTACCTATCGAAATGTCTGATCCCCTGGGTACCGTTTGTACTTTCGCCTTGTTAGACAAGGGCTCTACTATGAGTCTCGTAGAAAGGGAAACGGCTGATTTAATAGCCCCCGAGGGAAAGTGGTGAGCCGTTAACTATCACAGGCATAGGTGGTAACATGATGAAAGACTACGACTCGTGTCACATACAAGTTTCAGTTCGCGGTCATTGCAGTCGCAATTACGAAAAGATGAGAGCATGCACCATCTCGAAGCTTAATATCTCTCCTCAAGAGGTGCCGCGAGATATGGTGGCGAAATGCGCCCATCTTCAAGAACTAATAGATGAGATTTCATATGAACAAACCATACCAACTGTATTAATAGGCCAAGATAACTGGCATTTAATTGTGTCGCGACAAATTCTGAGTGGAAATCAGAATCCAACCCGTCGCCTCACTAGCTCGCCTAGGTTGGGTATTACATGGCCGGTATTTTTCATGCAAATCCATTACAGCTTTCGTTAATCATATGACCCCAGTGAGTTCAAAATCTGAAAATCTGGAATTAACGAAGGCTCATTGCAACATCGAGTCTTTAGGGGTTGTACAAAAGGTACCCAGGGCAGACCCGGAACAACGCGCGTTAGACATTCCCGACATAACGTGTAAGCTTACCCGACGTCAATAGGTACCAAAATTCGCTGGCCTCTTGTAGCCTGCAACGCGAAGCGAAACGGTGCCCCACAATAAGGACCATGCTCTCCGTCGCCTCTATAATCTCGAGAGATACGACTCGATAAAAATGCATTAATAGTCAATATCCGCGAAATGTTTTTGCAAGTCAAACAATCGATTCACACCGTGATAGTCTGCGTTTTTTGTGGAGGGGGAATGACAAAATACGCCGCCTACACAGGAGTCTCGTATGACCCGTTCTATTTTCGGGGCCGCGTCGTCACCCACAAGCCGCACCATATGTTAAAAAGAAAAACGTAGAATTTCACGCGATCGATTACCCTAAAACCGCGGAAAACAGGAAAGTACACGTGTTTTGCGATGCGAGTGAAAATATTTACGCCGCAACCGTATACTTCCTCACTGCAAGCGAGAGCGAAGAGTGGGGGAAAACGGCCACTCTCGTTACTGCTCGCACAACTCCTTTGATTTTGAAATTAATTTGTACAGTTAGAAATAAGAATCAAAATCAATTCAATTATCTCCCTTTAATAAGTAGGTTTTGTAAATACATTTGGCTTGTTAGGGCTACGGTTTGCGTCCTGGTTGCGGCCGAGGCATTCAAGGCCTATTTGCTAATAAAGAATACAGAAACAGAAATGAATCTGGGGCATATTAGGCTCACCGAGCTCTTACTTATTAGACGAAGTCAAAATGTATTATTTCACGAAGAAATGGAAGACCTACAGGCTGATAAACGATTACATAAGAAATCTCAGTTGTATATGGTCGCTGTTGTACGCGATAAAAATGGGACAATTACAGAAACAAGGCGTTCATCCCTGATTTACACGCAAAGAAAGAGTTTTCTACAACACTGCCATGAGAAAATGAACCATGGCAACCACGCAACTATAATAAACGAATTCAAGCAGAGATTCTACATCGTTGGCCCAAGGGGAGTACTACGATATATCTCCAAAAAACGCAAGAGGTGGCGTACATGCAGAGGATCACCACATGAAGAGGTTCTCCACACCTTGCTTCTAGAGGCCGAGTATATCATCAACTCGCGCCCTCTCACTCCCGTCAACCCCTATTTGGGCATAAAAGCCCTGGCCCCCAGTCATCTCCTGATTGGTTGGTCCAATGCCATATCCCTTTTTGGTTTCTTTAATGACCATAAACTATCTCTCAGTTCATGGAAAGTCTGTCAATTACTAGCTGACAACTTTTGGAATGGCAGACAACACGATGCCACGAGGGACCTGGCCTCAAGGAAGACGGAAGACATACCCCGGCCCGGATGGACGACGAGTCGAAGTACGAATAGCAGACATCGACACCGTCGCAGGCTCCATTCGGCGTCCCAGTGCACGTTTAATAGTTATATGCTCCTCTGTTAAGTAGTGCTAAAACTTCCTAACCGACATTTATAAAAATGTTCAGGAGAGTGATCAAATTTTTAATGAATAAAGCTTATAAAATCTTTAGTTTTCATCATAAATAAAAAGTTGTTACAGTCTAGGCATTGTAATATTATAGGCTTTTGCCTAAGAAACATTTTATTCACTTAACACTTTAAGTTTATAATTTAGAGTCGCTTAGTAAAAAATTACCTCAAAAAAATTACAGGTAAAATTACCTACTCGCCAGAGCAATTTAAATCCGTTCAAATATATTCATCTTAATACTTCAGCTAATGTATATGCAAATAGGTAAAAATGGATTAGTAATAAAAAAATATTTTTGAAAAATAGGAAATATTGTCGAAATCATTATAGTTTAATTTAAGTCCTTCAAGAAAAATAATCTAAACACAAATTATAAAGCAATATTTGCAAAACTAACCGACATTTTGAAGGAGTGTGAATTATGAATAAAACGATTTTCGTTTAAAATCAGTATTTATTGTATTTAATTATTTTAAACAATTTGCATGCATTGGATACAACATAAACAAAATATAGTTTTATTTTCACCGAGTACAAATAAAAAAAAACCTTTAATAAAATTAAGTACCTATACATTTTTAAGTTGTACAATTGTAAGTTTCATCAAAATCAGTTTTAAGAAGTTGTGAATATATTTTATCTAGATAATTGTGTGTTTAGGTACCTATGGGTACCCATGTTGTACCCATATTGCCAGATACTATATACATAACATAGTATGTTACTCTTCTTCTTGTTGAGTCGATATTAGACATATCGATCTTTAGATTTGCCCTGACCAGTATGTGGCCACGCAAACCGCCCTATCGTTGGCCTCACATGGATCCTCTTTGGTATACGAGGCGGGGCAATTCGGGCACGATAGTAGCCGAGAAACCCCATCTAATGCGGTTTTCACGGCATTTCCCAACATCAACTCGAAGTTTATTTAAAAGTTCTCCAGACTGCCCAGGGGAGATTTCCACCTGATGGTGGTAGTTTCTTGGTTAGTGAAACATTAGCTGACTGCGGAGGGAATCTATATTTCCAGTGGTCCATCCTAGCTCTGGGGGCTTCTTTAGCCGACAAGTTAGGCTGCTAACAGTATCTACTGCGGCTCTTTAGGAGTGTAGGTAGGACGTGACCATGCATGCCTCCTGTCCTCCAGCTGTTTGTATTTCTCCACCGCAGTTGCAACAATACGTCGGATGTCTGGTGGAGCTACTAGTTCGAACCAACAAAGCTGGAAGCGAGGCCGAAGGCCGAGCTTCCAGCTGGTTGGTTCCCCTATATATTTTCCCCTATATATATATAGCTGCATTACCACTCACTCACTCATTGACATAATTAGTTTGTTCTACGGAACTCGGAACTGGGAAAAAGTAATGATGAGGAAGTGTGGAGTGAAGTAATGAGGCACCGGGAAAATACGAAAGTGGAACTTGGAGCAGTTCCGGACTGATAGGGGGTACTGCCCGCGGAAACCATAATAGATAGGTGGGGGGGGTGCTCGACCAAATGTCATAGAGGACCCTGGGCAACGACCACAGCCGGCGGTAGTCTATGGTTTTTTGACTTTTTTTTTTTCTCCATACTAAATTTTTGTTTTTTCATACAAACTTCACGGATTTTGGGGGTAAAACGGACTCGTAGACTTTTAACGTCATAGACAATTTTTTATGTTGAGACCGTGAGACCCCCAAACTGACAGGTTTTTTTATTTTTTCAAATTTTTTTTCGAAAGAGTTTTGTATGGGCCGAAGCCAAGTCACCAGCCGGGGAGCCGAGGCCGAAGGCCGAGGCTCCGCGGCAAGCGAACCGGAGGCCGAGCTGCGTTTAAACTAAGGGCTGGGGGCAGGAGCGGAGGCCGGAGGCCGAAGCTTGCGCCTGCGAGGCCGCAGGCCGAAGCTTGCGCCCGCGAGGCCGCAGGCCGAGCTGCGTCCAGGCGAGGCCGAAGGCCGAGCTCCGTCTCGTGCGAAAAGAATTGGGCGAGGCCGAAGGCCGAGCCCTTCATGGATGACGTGATGATGACAACTCATACCTCAAGTCACCAGCCGGGGAGCCGAGGCCGAAGGCCGAGGCTCCGCGGTGAAGCGAGGCCGAAGGCCGAGGCTCCGCGGCAAGCAAGGCCGCAGGCCGAGCTGCGTATATGAATCCGAGAGGCGAGGCGAGGCCGGAGGCCGAGCCCCTCCTCCAGCCGGGGCAAGCGAGGCCGAAAGCCGAGCTTGCGCCGCCAGCGAGGCCGTAGGCCGAGCTGCGTTTTAACAGCAAGAGCAAAAGATGAGCAGCCTTTCGGCTTATTTCTTCACCTAATCCCAACCGACAACATTTCTTTGTAGATGACTTTTTCATCATTTCCTCGTAGACTCGTAGACTTTTACCGTCATACACAATTTTTTATGTTGAGACCGTGGGACCCCAAAACTGACAGGTTTTTTTTTTTTTTTTTTTTTTTTTTTCGAAATTTTTTTCGAAGAGTTTTGTATGGGCCAGCCAAGTCACCCAGCCGGGGAGCCGAGGCCGCAAGGCCGAGGCTCCGCGGCGTTGCGAGGCCGGAGGCCGAGCTGCGTTTAAATCGACGGTTGGGGGGGGGGAGCGAGGCCGAAGGCCGAGCCTCTCCCCCCCCTGCCGCGCCCGCGAGGCCGTAGGCCGAGCTGCGTCCAGGCGAGGCCGAAGGCCGAGCTCCGTCTCGTGCGAAAAGAGTTGGGCGAGGCCGAAGGCCGGAGCCATTCATGGATGACGTGATGATGACAAGTCATACCTCGTCACCAGCCGGGGAGCGCCGAGGCCGAAGGCCGAGGCTCCGCGGCAAGCGAGGCCGCAGGCCGAGCTGCGTATATGAATCCGAGAGGCGAGGCGAGGCCGGAGGCCGAGCCCCTCCTCCAGCCGGGGCAAGCGAGGCCGAAGGCCGAGCTTGCGCCGCCAGCGAGGCCGTAGGCCGAGCTGCGTTTTAACAGCAAGAGCAAAAGACAGAGCAGCCTTTCGGCTCTTCACCTAATCCCAACCGACAACATTTCTTTGTAGATGACTTTTTCATCATTTCCCATAAAAATTTCATGCACTCGGAACTGAAAAAAAAAAATTGCCCTGCACAGCACGCGAGGTGCTTGCACCTCGCGCAGCCACCAAAAACTAGTAGGTTACTATAAACATAATAATTATACTTACGACAGGGACAGGTTCATTATCAAAGTTAATTTTTTTCTACACTTTCTTCCTTTTAACCCCGCAGAAGCCAGAGCAATATCTATTATTTTGTTACCTCAATGTTCATGTTGTTACCTAAAAAAACAAATTATAATTATTATATCTACTTAGATAGCTAAAATGTTGGTTAAGTTTGTACAAAACTCTAAAAGAAGGTACCTATCAAATTTTTCAAAATCTGCGCCCTTACAATGTAAATGCACGCTTTTTATGCTTCAAAGTTTTGAAGTGATTTTTAGTTTTACTTACAATTTTCTTATACTAAGCGCCAAAATCCACCACGGCCACAAAATAGGGTCTTCAGCGACCACACTAACCGACGTGCCGCGTTTGGCTGGCTCCTTTCGGACACGAACGCAGTATCCTCCAGTGCGATATGCCTAAGTGACATTAGATACACGATTGCACTTCGTAAGCGGCCATTTTCATTTGTCTTGAAATTCAAAATAAAATTATCTAAGCGACACATTTCTCACAACATTCAGGCAAGCAAAAATATCTAAGCGACAGTCAGTTTCAATCTAATTTGTCAGGTAAAATTATCTAAGCAACATCAAGTCGGTATATATTTCTGGTGCTAAATTATCCAAGTACCTTTTTATAACTATTTCGTTACAACCAATAATATCTAAGTACAAATGATGTTAAATACAATTTTAGGAACAAATGTATAAGGACAAGTTTGTATCATATTTCTGTTCGTATAAAAATTGATAAGCGACTATAATAGCAAAATCTAATACAGGAAAAAATACCTTAGTGCTTGGTGCATATGATTTTATTTCTAGTAAATTTATCCAAGCTAACGGTTAAAATAATTTTATGACAGGAAAAAATCACTATTCAATTTTTTAAAAGTTCGAACTGTTCAACCAACCTATTAAAATAAAATGAGTATTTTTTGTTGCTTAGTCAGCTGAAAAAGTAGGAATACTAAGGATTCACGTACTTCCTAAGCGACAACAAAACTCAACGCAGCGCTACGAGACCCAGACCAATCGACGCGGAATTTTTTTGCGAGTAAAATGACGTATATAACTCATTTTACCAAATTGTGTCGGTTAGGAAGTTTTGCCTTTCATGCGTCGATATGCTCCTCTGTTAAGTAGTGCTAGCGCACGTGGGGGAGACTGTCGCATGTAGGAATAATTTTAATAATTTTAATAATATACTTAGGCTAGTTAATCAGTTTGTATAGTCATTTTGTTTGTAAAGTTATAATATCCTACATTAGTTATGTACACACTATCATATATCCATAGTTAATAATGTATAATCATATCCTACATTTTGCTATGTATACGAAATAATCTTATTGTTAATAAAATGTAAACCTTATGTTCAATACATGTAAGCGCACAATAGCGCAACACGGTAATAACCGTTAAATGTCGAATGAGACAAAAATATGTACTTTTCACTCCAAACGCTGTTATGTAAAAGCTTAATATCGCACATATGTAAAATTATAATGTTATGTGAAAATTATTAACCAATTATATGACTACATTTCACGTCTGCTCGGCCATAGCTATACGTAGTGAGACATACAATTAGATCATATAATACGGGAAGTTTAGCGTTCCCAGTCAGTTATCTCCTCCAAGTTACCAAGAAGTCTCCACTATGGTCCAGCACGCAGCCAGATGCTAGTCTTTGAAGCTCATCAAGTATTTTATTCCAACTCCACCAGCGCCTTACTCAGTCAGATCGGCAAAGTATCTCAAGTAACAGTCCACACCTCATAGCTACTCTAGTATATACTATATTTTAACTACTGCCAGACATTTCCGCTTGCATAAGAATAAATATAAGTCCCTATCTTGATTATGTTGTTTCCAATATTCGCGACGCCAGTCGACCGAATAATTGTATCGATAGTAAACATATTACCGATTTTATAATAATGCGGTCTTATGGGCAGACCTTCACGCAAATTGCATCCAGCGGTGCATAAATATCTATTACCATGTTGTGAGATTAATATTTTTCAATGCATTAATACGCTGTTCAAATTAGCCGAGTAATCTAGCAAGTGATTTTGACCTTTAGAGGAATAAGAAAATTGAATTTTTTCGAGTGGATATTGAAAGAAGGAACGATTTATATTTTATTTTTTACTATTATTTTTAATATTGGCTATTGCCCACGAATTAGTCAATATGTGAAAACTGGCGGTGAAATATTATTGTAAATTTGTCCTTAGAGTTAATTCGGTACCTAATTAGTATTCCATACATTCAAAGTAAATTCGGTACTTCTAAAAATATATTAAATTTTTGTGGTAAATTTGCCACTCAAGTTTTTTTTTTGTAAAATGTACAGTTAGCAGTAAAATGATAACTCACAATGTAGTATTAACTAGTTGATTTTATAAGTTAGATACGTATGTAAAATATTATTAACTAGTTGATTTTTTATGTTAGATACGTATGTAAAATTATAACTATTTTATACCGTGATCATTGAAAACTTACGATGATTTATTATCCTGATTAAATGACTTAATCGCAAGAAAATTGGCTGGCTGTGATTATATCAAAGTTCGAAAAATTTGTATTGTATAAAAATAATTGTCGTATTTATGATACGTATACATTAAAATTTAACCCGACTGTTTTATATAAATAACTAGACATAATACAAATAATTATGAAGCTATTGTTGTAAGTTAATATTTTAAACCTTAATTGATTTTATCATATTGGGTGCTTCATTTTTGTTGCTGTCTATACGAAAATCCTTACGTACCGAATTTACTATAAAAATAACAACGAGGGACGAATTTACAGAAAGTTTTTAAGTACCGAATTAACTCTAGGGACGAATTTACAATAACCCGATATTTCCTTGTCTTATCAAATCTTGCAATTTCCTCATAACCTAGGCCGGGTGAAACTAGATAAAAGTTGACAAAGAGCTTGCTTCGGTCTGGCTTGCGACTCGCCCAGTTTGCACTGACTGTCTAGTTTGCGACTCGCCCAGTTTGCACTGGTTAATAAAATGTTCGAAGTCTGAGAACAAATGGGCGCAG
Source organism: Ephestia elutella (assembly GCA_018467065.1). Taxonomy (NCBI): domain Eukaryota; kingdom Metazoa; phylum Arthropoda; class Insecta; order Lepidoptera; family Pyralidae; genus Ephestia; species Ephestia elutella. The sequence goes on from CM031575.1 coordinate 7,405,311, forward strand.
ACATCGACAAACAAGGGCGGGGAAAGCTAGTTAACGGGAAAATGGAGATTTCGGATTTTTGTTTACTTTAATTTCTCTTTATGAAACGCCTGTGGGGATTCAACATTACATATTGTTCAAGTTCTGTCTTGCTGTTGCATTTCTTGTTTCTTTGTTCTAACAATATTGTGACGTAATTTATAAGTTCTATCTTCTGATTTGTAAGTATAAATCACTGTGGTTAAAAAGAAGTAAACAACACAATCCAATAAATAAAATTTACTTATAATAAACTAGCTGCGCCCCGGGGCTTCGCTTCTGTGGGAATTTCGGGATCAAAAGTACCTTATGTGCTATTCCCAGTATTTTTCTACCCATATACCAAATTTCATCGAAATCCGTCCAGTAGATTTTGCGTGATTAAGTAACATAACAAACATTCTCACAAACTCACAGACTCACATCCAAACTTTCGCATTTATAATTTTAGTAAGATTGTTATAGTGACTCAGACACCAAACACTTGAGACACCACCAGTATAATTTCAGTATATTTTTTTCTGCAGGTATAAACTTACTTACTTACTTCGATGGCTCGCCGACCCAAAGAGGATTTTGGCCTCCGATACAAGAAGCTTCCACTCCTTCCTAGTCTGCGCTAATTCCTGTAGCCTTATAGCACAGGTATAACAAGTCCAAAACAATTTTTTTTAGTTATGATCTTACATCGAGAAGAATATCAAGCCACTAATCTAAATCCTAACTAATATTATAAATGCGAAAGTGAATTTGTTTGTTTGTTTATTTATTTGTTTGTTTCCTCTTTACTCTTTATCTACTAAACGAATCTTCCTGAAATTTCGCATACACAGTTAGAAGTACTGAGAAGGACATACCTTTCATCCCGGGAAAAAGCACCATTCCCGTGGGAAATTAACGCGAATGAAGCAGAATAGAAGCATTTCAGTTACCTACTTATAAAAGTTTTACCAAGTTAATAAATTTATTTCCAAGTGCAAAATAAAACGATATTACAGCCGGACCAAAAGTGTATTTAATAAAAATGAGCCTAAATAAATAACAATCGCCCCTCGTCTGAACCGATTAGTCACAGAGGTGTTATGAACGACAACGTTACACATTCCGACGAATTCCGGCAGGCAAACGTTCGGCAATTATGTCCGACACGAAGGAACAAAACCTAAACAACGCAAATTAAAAATGCGTGAAAAAGAAGCATCCGAAACAACTTGAGTGCTGGCACTGTTGGGAAAATTAACGGGCCGTGCTCGAGTCGGGAGTTTCAATAGTGTTCCTTACATTCTTGATTCAAATAAAACTCCAATTCTTAGCATGATTTACAAGACATTGGAAATTGGAACTACTCGTATCGCGAAAAGTTTGATTACGTTAAGTTCTATGCATAATGTTTGGATATTTAGTAAGTGAAAGTTTACTAAGTTTTAAGTCACTCCACTTGATGCTCCTGTCTAGAAAAACTTTGTTAAAATGTAAGAACATGAAGAAACGAAAATTAAATTATGGAAAACTGGCTAAGTCAACAATAAAAAAAATCGTTCATTGAGATCAAACGTGTAGATAGTAACCCGAGTTCTCCATTATGATTATTGTTTTTTAAAGATAAATAGTTTAAGGAAGGATACATATAAGTATAGATAGATAGTCCTAATTATAATAATCTCATAGGAATTCTTATTTTGATTAATTATAGAAATTAAACGCTTTGGAGACGGAACCCTAAAATAAAATAAGACCTCGAAGCGACGGGTTATGACAAATATGTGAGGCGATACTGTTAATGAAAACCTTTCGAGAGACGCGGCGGACGTGTAATGTTGGCACAGCGTAATGGAAACGGTTTCATCGTTGAGCTCTTTCTTATTTCAAACCGTATTGGGAAAAATTGACAAAAGTGAGTCGAGCACCCGTCGAGGTGTGTAATGAATACTTACTGAAATGACGTGAGCTATTAAAGAGCTATTTAAGATTTAAATGTAAAATATCTAGGCAATCGCCCACATTTATCAGGATTTTCCAATATTTGGAGTATATCATTCCTCCACTCCACTTTGGAGCTAGCTTCAAAGATCACTATCAGTACTTAGCCACTTTATCTGTAAAGTTGTAAGTAAGTAGGTAAAAAAGTGGCAAATTTCCGTCCAAATATTCACATAAAAAGATTTATTTCGATAATCAAAAATAGCGGTGTATTTAAGACTTCTTACAATTATTTCTTTTCAATCTTGTTTTTTAAATCTATCTTCTTAAATTCAATCTATCATTCAACAAAAGCCAAAATGAATGTAGAAATCGTTTTCGAAATTGTAAAAATGTCGGCTTGAGCTGAACTTATTAGACAAATGGTTTAATTAACCAATGGCGCTGTGACTGATCGCCTTGGACTCTGAAATTTCGTCGCAATTAGAAACACTTGCAAATCACATACCAATTAGGCAAGCGCCCAAATTCTCCCCTTCATTGTTTGTGAATGTTCTAGTTGTTGGTGATTTATTCCCATTTTAGCATATCACGCATTAGGCATTAGCGACTTTATGCAAAATAGATTAACATGTGCTAAAATTGATCGTCACCTATGAACAGCGGGCTACATAGAAAATTATACCACTTTTTATTGTGGATCGTATTTCTGGTGGTATACTTTTTTATGTGGCCCACTGTATCTTCATTGCCAGTTTTCACTCAGAGCTCGGCTGTAAGCTATTCTTTCTTGGCTGTCTGAAGAAAAAGAGCCAAAAAGTCTCATAAGTAGTTTACGATAATCTGTGCGTATGTTCATTTTACGGATCCAGGTAGCAAGTTACAAGTATCAACGATTTTTGTGTTGTTGAACTAACATAAATAAATAGAAATAATAATTGACAAGACACTCAGAATAAAAAACCGGATTACAATAAAATTTAAAACAATATCACAGTACAAACACGCAATGACAAAAAGTACAAAGACATTAAAGATTTGTTTAAATGAGAAATAAAATGGAAGAATCTGGCTAGCCATTGTAGATAGTCACAGAGGTAGAACAAAACCGCAAAAAGAAATAATTATCAAAGGTGAACTGTACGTCAATATTAATTGACAAGCAAGTCTGAAGCTTCAATACAAACCAAACAAAAAGTGTACAGATGCTACATTCTTAATAGAATACTGCGAGCCAACCACTGGAGACATCTGAATAATTTGAATTTCTAGAACAGACTCAGTCTGGAAACCTTGACAGCTAATTAGGCCCTTCATTGTTAAATGAATCTCGCCGCAATTTTTATGACAAACATAAAAAGTATCTTAATAATACCAGAATAAGATCCACAATCGTTCGACCGATGATTAAGATTCATTAATTCTTTTCTTAAATATTTTGAGTACTGGAAAAATGGAATAATCTGACACGGGTGGCGGGTATTGTATGGACCCAGTGTCCAGGAAGAATGTTTTTCTGAACGTTCCTTTTATTGCCGAATTTGCGTTTTATGGCCTGTCACAAAGGGAGTGTTGAAATGTGACAACTCGACACCCTCGTCTGTTCTGTTCTTTTTAATCTCAATTCCATGATTAACTCTATATATAGCTACGATTCCTTTGCAATTTTATTTTTAAATACCTAGTTAGGTTCACGACTTAAAGATGTTGTTGCAGCCTAGAGACATAATTTGTTCATTAATTACCTTATTAGACTTACAAAAAAGTTATTTCACTGTTTAGTTACCTATTTATTTAGTCAGTTTTTCAGTTAAAAACTAGTACCTAGTAATATTAAGCGGTGTATTTTGTAGGGTTGGCCACTGATAATTATTTCCGAAGCAAACCCCTTAGTCCGAAGTCCAGATGTCCGCGACTTTGAAATATGAGTGATATTCGTTAGCTGCACGGATTAGGGCCCCCGTATTTAAATCGTCTTATTTCTTTGTCTACTATTAAGGCAATTAGTCCCCTTTCACATACCTACATTTATTGAAATTGATATGGAAAGGCATATTTTTATACCAGTACTGTACCAATTAATAAAACTGAGTTGGTAAGTGTGTAATTTCTGTATATGTAATAAAGTGAAATAACTGTGTACAAGTAAGTATATTTATTGTTTAATTTTATAGATCTTAGGCTTAGTTGCACCGAAATTAAAGTTATTGATAAGATTAGTGTTTACTTTTTTCATACTATTTGACAACTAGTGCAATGACGTTTTTGCCTAACCACGGTTAAAAGTTCGCGTAGTGTATTTTTTTATTGGTTAAGGTTAGTGTTACTATGAAAGTAAGACGATGCAACTCAGCCATAGATTTAAATCAATAAATTAAAACAAGTAAACCTGAAATCATAGATTGCAAAAACCGAAAAAAAAGCAAAATATAAAAAATTAAATGATTGTTGAATGCAGCGTAAGGTCAGGAAGGTGTCACGGATTTTGCCGAAATCGCCTCGTTTTCACTTTCCAATTCACGAGTTGGAGATACCAGGAATGCAGAAACCGCAGGAGTCAATAAAACAGATTTCGCCGCAACGAGGGTGTCGCGGTCCGACGTGACGCGGTGACGACGGTCACTTTATTGCTGACCTCTGTCTGCTAACTCTTTCTGCACGCCTAGTCACTGATCAAGAGTTAAATTTGACAACTAGAAAACTTGCTTATTAAAACAATATTTTCGGTGACCAATGAACATTACCAAAAGGCTATTTGATAACCTGCTTCTTTTTTAAGTTGGATAATAAGGCATAAGATATTTGTCAACTTCTTGAACATTTTTTATACTAACTACTATTTTAAAAGTATTATATTTGTATTCGCTTTTTCATATGGAAGACAGAAGACATCATTTCCATATCTACCCTTATTAATTAAGCCCGCATATGCAGTAACCATGGGCCATTAGAGGAAAGACAAACAAACAGTAACAGGCAGTTATAATAATCTCCCGTCAAATTTGCTTGACCCACCGCCAGGGGGGACGAGTAATCCTAATATGAAAATCTTGATTATAACCGACTCTGTGTAAGACCTCTATTTAAAACTCTAATTCATTTTTAAGTCAGTAAAAAATTGCACGTTCGAACTAGCCCGAATAATTGTATGCTGCATTTTTGTAAAATACTATTAAAATATGCTGGGAATTAAACCCCCAAGAAGGTGAACAGTGTCCATCTTGTATTCAATTCTCAATCTACTGGACAGTGATAACCGCAGTAGTGGTCCATAGTTCCATACTACAGGAGGTTATCGTTTAACCATATAGGTACCTAGGTAATAATAATTTGGTTAGATCCCACGAGAAGAAGTTAACGTATATTGAGTTTGAACTTAATACCTCCATTGATGTAGACACGTATGTACACATTACTGGTATAAGCGGCAGACCATTTAAACTTTTCTAACTGGGAGCTCCATAGCTCGTTACCAGAGGATTATTAAATATTGAAGCAGTGTTTGCAGATGAAAGCGCTCTGGAAATTTGTTCTCACTGTCCTTATCATATAACACCCTTAGATCTCGTAAAATCAGCAGTTCCATAAGATTCGTTGTTCTGAGGTAAAATCGGATAAAAATGACAGTGACAGTCTTCTAAACGAGCATTTTTCTAAACAATCATGGTTTTACAGCATCTTTATCACTTATCTTTTAGATAATTATAGTAACTATCATTGTTGGTGATAATGATTCTATCGTCTACTTAATACCTAAAACAATAAAGAAAAATATGTTCGTCGTGTAAATGAAATAAATAGTTTAGGCACAAATTATGGCAGTATATTATATATTTATTAATAAAAATACCGTAATAACTTTAAATGAGTTGTAGACCAGTGTGAATCCCGCTCTCATCAACTTAACCGGCTTAAAGGATTTAATGAAAAATATTTCTATTTTGAGATGTGCGTGTGCTCTAAGGGCCACTCTCTCAGAATTCAATGAAAACATGCTCAGGTTTTAGTGAACATTCCCAAAGAATTGTGAAAGTTGGAAACAGATTTTGTGAAAATCAAATAAGCGAGTTATGGGATTTCAAGTTGGACCCTCAGTCCACACATAGAGGATTGAGGGCCCACTTGTACCGGATAAACTAAGGGCACTAAAGAAAAAGTCTTTATGCCAAAATGTAAGATAATGCCAAACAAAAATTGTGGAAACAAGATATTATAGCAAAACATTGTATTATTTTCTATATCTCTTGTTCAAAGTGGGCCCTCACGTGGAAAGTTTAGTACGCTAATTATAACAAAACCATTAACTTTTGGTTACTCTTTGAAATCCTGTATTAGAGTAAATAAATTGTGAAATTTTGTGAAAGCAATAATAGATCATGATATTACTTTGGTTAAAAATTATCACCTTAATAAAATTCGGACCCTCAGTCCTCCACTTTTTTGTTTTCGTTTTGTTTTCGCTTAACGTATGATAGCTAAGAAAAATACAAAATTATCTCCGTTTGTAAAAAAAAATGTGCTACAAATACAGTACCATTGGGTAATAAAAACACATTTTATTGTATAAGAAAATAAAGTTTTATTTTTATTATGTAAATAATGAAATAGGGTGACAACATTTTGCATAAAATAAAGCCTAGTTCTGCCCCCACTAGAAATATTTTTTTTAAAGAAAAATAGAGACTTCATTAAAAAAATGGCTTTTCCAGAATATAAATTAAATCTCAATGGTTTATCTATCGTGTTATTACTTTTTTGAATAACGTCTAAACTAATGGATGCAGCCTGCACTCACATAAACGATTGTTTACTTAACTAATAGCGACTATTGTAATTATGTAATTTAAAAAAAGCTCGTGCGGTATGATTACTTCGAACCAGCATTAGCACAAATAAAACATCACTCAAAATTAGCACTGTACTTACATTAAAAATAAATGTGGATAAAAACGATAGTATTGTCACCCTACTCACATACATTAATTGTCAATTTCAGTATATATTAAAATTTGTTGTTTTAACGTAATTATTATTATTTACAAATAACATCAATTTGTAGCACATTTTTTTTTACAAACGGAGATAATTTTGTATTTTTCTTAGCTATCATACGTTAAGCGAAAACAAAACGAAAACAAAAAGTGGAGGACTGAGGGTCCGAATTTTATTAAGGTGATAATTTTTAACCAAAGTAATATCATGATCTATTATTGCTTTCACAAAATTTCACAATTTATTTACTCTAATACAGGATTTCAAAGAGTAACCAAAAGTTAATGGTTTTGTTATAATTAGCGTACTAAACTTTCCACGTGAGGGCCCACTTTGAACCGAGATATAGAAAATAATACAATGTTTTGCTATAATATCTTGTTTCCACAATTTTTGTTTGGCATTATCTTACATTTTTAGCATAAAGACTTTTTCTTTAGTGCCCTTAAGTTTATCCGGTACAAGTGGGCCCTCAATCCTCTATGTGTGGACTGAGGGTCCAACTTGAAATCCCATAACTCGCTTATTTGATTTTCACAAAATCTGTTTCCAACTTTCACAATTCTTTGGGAATGTTCACTAAAACCTGAGCATGTTTTTAGTGAATTCTGAGAGAGTGACCCTCAGAGCACACGCACATAATTTGATCTAAATCAGTTTCAGATTAAGTAGAGGCGAAAGTTGTGGTGTCAAATAGAGAACATCTCTCTAGACGAGTGCAAATCCAAAACCGGAACAAAGACTACTTATTTAAACAAGGATTTGTTTTAACAATCCAACTCGATGGACGCATATTTCTAATTTTGCTGTTACTGTATTCAGAGGCACGACTCTGGACGAACCACCATTTTGAAAAGAGATGATCCGTGTATAAACTAAGTCGGATTAGGAATTGAGTGGATTACAAATCCAGATTTACATTTTTTCGTGACTACTGTTAACATATAGGCTTAACATATAGATCCATTGATATCCGCAAGGAATATAATAATATCCAAACTTAAAATACAATAATTACTTATCAATTTACTACTAATCTGTATAAACTAAGAATCCTAATCCTAAATAATATTATAAATGTGAAAGTGAGTTTGTTTGTTGGTTTGTTTATTTGTTTGTTACCTCTTCACGCTTCATCTACTGAACCAATCTTCCTGAAATTTCGCATACACATAGTTAGAAGTACGGAGAAGGATATAGGGTACCTTTTATCCCACAATTTCCGTGTAAAATTCACGCGGGCGAAGCAGCGGGCGAAAGATAGTCTGAAATAAATGTCAACTCAGAAGAAAGCCAAACTGTTTCACAGTTTGGCAGAAAATGTAAAAAGTAATTGTAAAAAAATTTGTGTAATAAATATGCAATAAAAATAATATTAGGATAATAAACATGAGAGGGGACTTTACCACTGCAACCATAATTCAGTCACACGTCAAAAAGAGTTACAACAAATTCTAATAAAGTTCAATAGAAATTCGCATTTTTCTAAAGTGTTTTGTCAGGCGTGCAAACGTGGGGTGGCGAAGGTGTCTCAATCAGCATAAAACAAAAGAAATCAATAGTCCACCCCCCCCTCGCTGACAAAGAGCAAAGATTTCTTTCACAATTAAACAGCCTGGGTGCGAAGGGATGATAACCGGGTGATTTTGGCTTAGTGACGATTTGTTGCACTTTTCAAAACGATTGCAGTTATATCAACGGTGTACAGTAGAGACTCAAAATTTTCAAGCACAAGATTATTCATAAAACTTTTCAAATTACAAAATGTGTTAGGAATAAAAGATATATAATCGATGAAGTGAGATCAGCATCTAGAGGTGATGTCAGTCTGCTGGGTGTGTCATAATATCTTTCTGAATTTTCATTTCATTATTTTCTTTAACTAATACCTATTATATGTTAAATTTAAGAGGCTGATCTGATACTTCTACTTATGTTTAGTAAAAAAAAATAAAGCTTTTGACATCATTTATAAAAAACTGAAATCTGCACTCAATAGTTTTGGTACCTTCCTAACAAAATTTAAATTTTTACTAAGGCTTAACACGTTACATACGTTTAATTTTAGTCGCATTAGATGGTATTTGTATGCCAATTTACCAATCTCAAGACATCCCCTTTGAAACCCACGCGTCACATAAATCTTCGTCAATCGTTATCCTAACTAATGTCAAGCAACGATCAACGCCACACGCACGGCAAAATAAAACAAACACCGTAAAAGATGCCTTTTTGTATATCGGATAGAGTTTAGATTTGATTAAATAATGATGAGTTTATGCCAATCAACATTAGGTCCCTTTGTGAAATCAAATACACAATTTAAGAAATCTAGGTGTGTAGAGAGGAAATCAAAATGTTGTAAGATAATGTCAATAATTCACAGCTTAGATATATCTAAGAAAATTATCTTATGTCAGTTATAAATCTCCATTCCATCAATAAGCCCACTATTCAGCTAAGCGTGTCCTTCGAGTCTTACGACTCTGGCTCTAATGCTGTTGTAGTTTTTGTGTTACAGCAAAATGAGTTTAAAAAAAAAACTACTACCTTTAAGATTCGATAGTACTTGACGTGTGTCAGATTTATTATTTAAAATTCACTTGTACCACAAGACCGAAACAAGTCCTACATAAAACAGTTAATAATTGTCTTGTCCAGTCAAGCACTGTCTTACCTAGTCGAGACAATGTCTAACCGTGTGTAGCAGCTCTCGATTGCTCATAGGCTCATTTCTCTCCTGATTGACTGGGACTTAAGAAAAAATTAGATTGCCACCTCACCGGGCGATACTATCGACGATTTTTTTTTCTTTCCGCTAATGGGCGTCTGTTTTATCTCCCCTTAATGTCCTTATGCGGGTAGCAGTAATAAGATTTTGACACGTTAATGAAAGGCAGATTATTCTGATTCTTTGGAAATTGGTGCAAATAGACGTGTTTTGTTCGGGGAAAGTCCCTTTGTTGGCGTTTTTGTTTCGTAATTTTTATTGGACTATTTTTGTTGTAAGCTTTTTTAGTACTTAGCACATGCGCCAGTTTTGTCTATGAACAAACGTAACAAATTTACAAATTCCATTTTTCGATTTCCTATTGAGCTAAAGTTATGCATCCATTGGCTGATTGAGGTTCTTTATTATTAAAGAAGTTTCATGTCATATGCAATACGATTTTACATGGAACTTCTATAATAATAAAACCAGAATACCTTCTGGTTTTATTATTATAACTTCTATAATAATAAAACCAGAAGGTATTCTGGTTTTATTATTATATAATAATAAAACCAGAATACCTTCTGGTTTTATTATTATAACTTCTATAATAATAAAACCAGAAGGTATTCTGGTTTTGGCCAATGGATGCATATATGGCTACCGCCATTGGATTGAAAGGAACTCTAACATCATCGAGTATTGAAGACTCGTTTGATTCGCCTTTTTGACGGAAACTCTGGATCTTGCTAAACGATTCTGTTCATTTAAAGCTACATTGTTGGCAAATCCCAGGCAAACCTTTATTATAAACCTTAAATTCCACACACACGGAACATTATAATTGCAAATTGTAACTGTGGGCACCATTTCCACCCATCGATCACGAATCAATTTTTCAATTTCTCAAGATATTCTGTTCAAAGAGCATCAAGGACTTAAGGGCCTCTTACAGGCTGAGGGTGTGACGTCAGCGGCGACTTTAATTGCGAAGCACTTCGTTAAGATCCGCTGATGGCATTTTTAATGAACGCCCGAATTAATGTAGTGGCGAGAATCGAAAATCGAAGTGGACCAGCCCTAATGTTTATTTAGGATTGGTCGTCTATCTATTCTGTGTTGATGGAAAATTCGGGATGTTTGAGAATCGACCTGTCAGATCAATTTGAATTTGGAATAACTTGAATGGTCCATGTTCATTGGTCACTTGTGATTTGCTACAAAATATTTTATACAGTTTAGAATGGCGTAAAAAAATATTGAGTAAAAATAAAATATTTTGAAGTGTAATGAAATAAAATGACACAAAAAATACGATTGGGATTCCATTGATCATATTTCATTTAAAAAGTATCTTTATTTTTGCCTAGTAAATTCCAGTAAATAAATAAATAACTATATGAATTTCCGAAAATCCATTTTAAAATCAAAAGCAATAAAGGGCAAAGAGACGTCGCAATACGGGGTCAATACGAAATATTGAAACTCAAGAGGGCGGAAATAAAAACTGTGAAGATTGACAGGTGCGTCTTAATAAGTCCGACGGCAGATGGCGCCAGAAATGAGGAAAGGTGCTCTTTATGAAACACAAACATTTTTCTGCTGATTGCTTTGGCCATCGTTCTCTTGAAATTTAAAGAACAAACTGACTAAATTAATCAACATCCAAATTACGTCTAATACAAAATGCTTTTGTTTCATATCATATTAGAAATAAAACAGAGAACATAAATAATAAGTTGAAAAAAACAACAACCCTTACAGTAGTCGTATACGATGTAAAACATGTCACAACTCATCTTGATATTAGGCAACCGAGCACAAGGTCTGGGCGCGTTTTGTGCGTTGACAATTTGTTGATAGTTGCAATTCGCGCTCTTTACAAAATTGGGAAAAAATGCTTCTTGTTACACACTTACGTCCCTCACACACAAAACACTAGCACAGATTGCAATAAAGCAAGACGAATCATGTTATATATCAAAAATAATTTAGATGGAATTCCTAAATCAGTTTATTCCGATGTTTTAGATCACTTCATTAGGCAGCATTTAAAAACTCTGGGTCTAATAAAGGTACTGTAGATACCTACATAATATACAGACTTATACACCCACATCTATTTTAATCTCCAAAGGGTAGCAGACAATGAGAGGTAGAATTTGGGTACCCCCGTCTATCTAGCCGCACTTATTCCGCTGGCCTAAGCAAATTCAGCAGACTGTTGGTTTTTCGGAGGATTCCTATTTCTTCACTTCTGATTATATTATTCCATACTTTGTATAAACAATGGTGAGCCCGAACCCTTCTGCACTATTGCCCGCTGGAAACGTGTAAAGTTTGCCAGTGTGGAATAGGATTCTTCGTGATCAGTGAAACTTTCACTGAAAAAAAATACTTAATACACAACCAAACTTTCGTCAACTCATAACACAAAAAGTGACTACATAACTTTTTGCAATATGTAACCAAACCCAGTTGGCTAATAACAGTTAACTTTTTGTTAAAATCAAGTTGACTTTATTAGTATTTTGTCAATTTTTCGTTATTCCTGAAATAGCCAAAGTAGTTAGGTTACCATTTTTCGAGTGTTAAAATGAAAGTAGGCCTATTATTGTATTTAGTCATACCCTATAGTAAGTTACCTAGGCGAATTTTTGTGAAAATTCAAATTTTTTCGACTAAGCATGACTATTGACTAATCAAATAATAACCCATTTTAGATTACCAAATCAAATGATAAGCCATATTGTGCAGTGCAGTTAACATTATGATAAATAAGGTCTAATCTAAAGTAATATTGTTTTTAATTTATTTCAAAAGTATTTAATTTTTTAAACACTTTTTAAAAGTTTATAAAATGCCTTTTTAGCTCTATTTTTATAAAGAAATGAAACAGCTTCACTAATGTAACACACAATTATATGCCTAATGTAATGCGGTAAAATAAAAAAAATATATACTACTTATAGATATACTTACTTACTGATTAAAAGTGGAAAGCAGTGGAACTGCCTGCGTCTGTATTCCCGAGCACATACAACCTGACTCTCTTCAAAACCAGAGTGAATCGGCTGTTTCTGGGTAAGCTCGCTACATCATAGACCTCATCTCTGTCCTCGGATAAGATTGTGGTCAAGAACAAACCCATCTTAAAAATAAAATAAAAAAAGTATACTGAAGGCCTATACCCAGCAGTGGGTCACGGAAGACTGTGGATGATGACTAATTAAAAGAAGCCCCATCAATACTAACAAGCCGTTTTATAAATATTTTTACTGAGCTCTTACCGCTGTAAAAGGTTTTTGTATACGTTGCTTTTTGGCTCCTTTTGCCGGCTAATCCAATATTGACCATCCCGACAGGCTATTGACTTATGTTTGTGTTACCTACTCATAATAATTCGCCGGGCTCCTACCGCCTTTTATTATTCAAAATATCAATTTACTCGAGCTTGCCTTCTTTGTTTTATTTAATTTAAAATGCAGATGTAGAATTTGTTAATTAATTAATCTTCATACCCCACCGATAAATAACTAAACGAAATTTAAATCAGACTGTCAAAAAGAACTTATTATACAAAAGGTACAAGAAATATGCACTAAAGATCCACATTTTCTAAGTTTCTTTTATCTATTATCTATGGATGGTTTGGTAGGTATTCATTCTAAAGTAACAGTTTATCATTTGTTTCTATACAGGATTAAAACGAATAAAATTAAAAGTGAAATCCCTAAAATAATCGTTACGTAAATCCTTCGAAATTTCATTACAACTTATGGGAGTAGAAGAAATGGTTTCCGTTCATAACAAAGAGATGTGTGGTATCTAAATGTTAATCTTTGGCCACTCGCGCAAAAATTATGTTTTTCGGACACAGAAAGTTACTGGGTTGGAAACGGGCGCGCAAACCAAGCATCATTTAATTTAGTCGTGTGAAGTCACAATCTCCACATCCTCTATTTTGTCTATGGTTGAATGCGTAATATACAAACGATAGCTATAAAAAATAGATTAGGGGATATTTTAGCATCGTTATACATAATAACATACATTTTCTTTATTATGTCTAATAAGTATACGTATGTAAATATAAATTTAACAGTCGCACATCTATCTAGACAATAATAATCTGATTTAAAGATTCCAGAATGACCTTAATATCTCTGAAAAATCTCATTACGACCATCTTAATGCTCAGAATGCTTACAAAGGCTTCGTTTTATTTCGCGTCAATTTCTACAAAGCAAAATGACTTCCATTTGAATATGTAATGGCGGCTTAAGATAATCGAGCCTGGCTTACACTAATAAAGGCGAGGCAAGAAACGGAACGGTTTCAAAAGAATCGAATGTTCGATTCGGGGTGGCGTAATTTATTCGAGTGTGGACCAGCCATTTTGCGGCGGGCGCGCGCTATCGCGTTCCGGGAGACGCTTTAAGACATCGATGCTGATTCTTTTTTTATTATGCTCCCCTGGTACCCTAAAGACGCTAATATAAATCCGCCATATATAAATACGCCTCTTTTGTAAGGATTCCTCGATTCCAGACAGGAAGACGCGACCCTCGCTCGCGGAAAACAATCTAAATTACATTTTCACGCAACTTCAAATGTCTTATTAATTACTTGCGACTTTTCAATGCAATAAATTTTCTTTTAACGCTTCCTTCTCGAAATCGGCTTAATACACAACGCTGGCTTTGCATACTGATCGCTCAATTGTGTCGGAGACTGAGGCCCTTGTTAACCATAATAAAAGGAATCATTAAAAGTAGAATGATATTCATCGAAAACTTTGTGTTGTTTTTAAACTGGATTCGATATAGTGTTTCAGGAAAAGTGCTAAGGATGGGTAAAAGATAAAAGTTTATTGTTTAACAAATAAAAATAATCAGTGCCAATAACAAAGGATAAAAATCTAGAACACCTAACAGATACAAACCAGCTTTAAACTCGGAGTCACTGCCGTTATCCCCAATATATAACCTCAATCCATACATTTGTTTCAGAACCCTAGTCAAATAGAAAATATCAGGTGGACATGATTTAGGAGGAGTCTTTAGACGTCGCGATACGCCGTCATCACCTTCGGAATGACCCCCATTCCTCTACCGAGATAATACAGGGGATAGTGTCGCATATTCCCCGAGGATTTGTCAAACAAATGCCCCTATGTGTATCGAAAAAATTGCCGTCTCACTAGCCGTTAAGGCTATTTATGGGTGATTCTCCGAAGCTTTTTTATTAATAAAACGTATATTATGCGCGCAAGTGCGTTTTATTTCACCGTCCGGCCTTTTCCGCGGATATTATCGTCCGTCTTCGGACATCTAATAATATTGATTCGGCTTTTCGGATATAAATTGCTTTCCATTCAAAGCGTCGCAGTTATGGTGCAATGAGATAAAATATGAATTTCGTTGGTTTTTCTCGTCGAAATTAACATTTCAATATGGCTTATGTTAAATTTTTATTTGTATTAACAATACAAAAAGTGCACATGGCTTCTATTTTATTGTCATTGCTTAATAAAAAAATGTTTGTTTTAACTTACAAGTTTACACAGAACCATTAGCTAGCCTTAGCCATTTTTTCAATTCACACCATTTTCTAGATACTGCTAGCTATATAATCAGTTTAGTTTCGGTTAAGTTTGGTGTTTTTATGTTTTTGTTTTTCTAGTACAGGTCTTCGTAAACATCGTATGGCACAGGTATCAATGCGAGTCACCCCCGCCCCGTAAGTAGTTATGCAAACATGAAGATATTGATACGGGAACTTTTGTGACAGACAACACAAACAGAACTCGCATTTATATATGCTGAGAACATTTGGTTTTAGTATTGATCCCGACTTTTCCGATATCTACTTTGGTTAATTTTACATACATACATATATATTATCACTCCTTTTTCCCGTGGGGGTAGGCAGAGACTAGCAATTTCCACTTGCTACGATCTTTACAGATCTCTCTTGCTTCCTCTACACTCATCACTCTCTTCATACATGCTTCTGTTAATTTTACAGAGGAAAAATAATATGTTGTATATCTTTTTATCTGTTTATGCTTCTATAAATATAAGAAGTAGATTAAAATAAAAATTATACATATTGTTATTAAAATATATTTTTTTTTTTTATTTAGGTATTTATCAAATTTCTAGTGTACATACTGTGTAGTGTATAGGTTGGTAGTGGTCAATATAATAATAAAATACTGGGCTTGTTCAGTGAGTATCAACTACACGGCACATGAACTAATATACAGTACCTACCTAGTAGTAGGGGTTGAGTAGGGCCGCAGGCAAAAGCTAGTATTTAAATATGCAACGACTGTGAAATCAAAACACTTTGGAATTAAATTTTAAACAGTCGTAAACAATTTTGATGAAACTTGCTATCTCGTCCCGCAATCGCTGGTAATTGTCGGGAATAAAATCATTAATTCCAAACCGAATAACGCATTAAAAGTAACAGCTTGCCTCAAATTGCTATCGGCTCGGCTTGTAGCAGAATAACCCTTCTAGTCTTGCAACGCTGAGATGCGGTTATCAAGAATTTTAAAAGCGATTATATTGATATTTGTTATAATTTAACAGATAGATTTTAACATGTTTTATGAATAGTATATTCAACATTAGTATTTAAGTTTTGTTTGTAGACATATAGTAGGACGTAGTGCCTAAGATACAGACTCTGCCTAGTTTGGGTACTAGCGAATTGGACGTATGTACGTATGATTACTTTTTGTTACATTACTTTTTTGTACTTGTTTTGTGCTTCATTTGTAAGAATCTTAAAACTTAGTATGTAGCGTATTTTACGATTCCTTCTCATATTTGTCATAGGGTAAATAGTGTTTGTTAGAAAAAAATATATACCTAAACGTGGTATATATCATGTGCATTATATATTTTAAAATAGATAATAGTATGTATTTTGAGTAGAATTAACTGGCTAACCAAATACAACCGTTTTATTTGCGAGATAAGACATATGGTTGTTACAAATTATAACTATAATGTTTAGTAATTGTAAACCAGGCTGGACTCGTATAAGATAACTCGTGTTCTATTGAAATTCTAAGCTGTTCAAACCATATATGGTCTAACGATGTGACAAATTTTTAGTCCAAACTCAAGATTCCAGGCTAGAGTCTTCTAGATACATGAATAAAATGGTTTCTCATTGTGCTGGTAAAACTTAACCCGTCGAATGCCAAATTGTAACAAATATCCATAGCTATATAAAATAGAGCCGCCTGCCGCTAGACAAGCACCATTAAATAACAATACAATCTGGCTTAGACCCCTTGTAACACCTCTAATTCTGTAGGCGTACCTTGTTCCCATATTCTTATAAATTAATTACTTGTAATCTACTCATGGAGACTTACAGAAATGAAGTTACGACTTGTAAAGGTGTGGTCTTGCTTTCAGCGTTTTAAGTTAGGAAGGTAAAAATGTAATAAGATTTTCAGCCAGTTTTGAAAAGAAAAATTCGAAACTAGTTTCGATAAGTGATTTTTCATTACTTGTAACTAGATCGTTTTCCAAAACCTATAAAAATTAACTCCAATTTGGTTTAGACAAAAAAAATATAATTATAAAACACAGGTTCAATCAGTTAAATTATCTTACATGTCTGTACATGTATACGTACTGCATTTTGGCTATTTCAGGAATATCCAAAATTTGACAAAATACTAATAAAGTTAACTTGATTTTAACAAAAAGTTAACTATTATTAGCCAACTGGGTTTGGTTACATATTGCAAAAAGTTATGTAGTCACTGTTTTGTGTTATGGGTAAACGAAAGTTTGGTTGTGTATAAGTATTTTTTTCAGTGTGTACATGTTCATGTTCATGTCATAAAGTTAATTTAGGTAATATTGTAGGTAAGTTTTTCACACCCTGATGAAATAAACGAGATTGTTGTTTTTTTGTTTTTAATTTAGACTAGCACTTTCTAAAATCAGCTACCATAGATTGCAAAAAAGTAAAGAAAAAGACTGTTAAATTAATATATTATATTTCTTCAAAAAAAATACATACGATTTATCATACACACGCGCAGGTTCGCTCCTGGATCCGCTTGCGCAGCAGTGAAGAACAATCCCAATTATGGCGAACCCTCGACACATGCCGGCAGGCAAGGGAAGCACTTCCCGAATGGGACAGTCGCTTCTCAAAACGTCTGCTTAGGCTACCACGAAGGTATTTACGCATTATGATTGGCATTATTACTGGTCATTGTACACTAAATAAACACCTTTACACCCTAGGTATTACAGACAGCCCACTATGCAGGGCATGCATGGAGGCTGAAGAAACTGCAAGCCACCTCCTTCTGGAGTGTCGTGGCGTTGCAACTACAAGAGAAGAGTTCCTGGGGAACCCAGGGACCATGAGCGAAGCCTGCCGTACACCATCGGCGGTTCTTCGCTTCCTAAAGGAGCTGGGCTGGCTCGAATGAAGTTCCGGCCCATCCTCCTCACGCAAAAAGGGCCCAAACTGGAGGCCTAATTGCGGAAAAGCGTCCTCGATGGAAGTAAGAAGTAAATCATACACACGCTTCGTCATATCTTCACAAATATTTATCAACAACATGCTTCGTCAAAATTTCCATAGAAATATCAATCCGCAGCACGCGAAGTGGGACCCCACTTTTCCGTGGCGAGACAAGCAGGGTCCGTAACGACTTAATGTCGCATCGAGAACGACTCGGAATTAGAACGGAGCCCCTGTTTAAGAGCCGGTTAATAAGACACACATGTCGCGCGGATTTCCCCGTGTTTTGACTTTGTCATACTTTGTGATTAGATGCCTCATTAAAATTTTATAGTGGCTGAGGCTCTACGTACAAAATTAAACAAATGTTAAACACAAGTTTAGTACCGCGTTACGTTTTAGATACAAAACTTCAATTTGGAGGAGAGTTTTTCCAATAAAAATAGAAAAAAATTGTCGCCATAGGATATATAAAAATTACAGTCTAAATTGTTTGTTGTACTTAATGTATTTATACTTATTATATATTATTAAAAAATATATAGGTAATATTAAAAAATATCATGATTTTTTTCAATTTTCTGCATCTAGTAGTCAAAGTAACAGTGGCAGAGTAGTAGAGAATAGGTAATAATAATATAATTTTCGACCATAAAAAAATCCATAGATTAATCATAAGTCTTCGAGTACTCCGCGCGTAGACCTTAATCTATAAAAAATCAAATACATTGTAAAATAAAAATATAACCAACCAAACACAACTAACCGAACCTTAAAATAAAACGTGTCTTGAAACGTAAATGAAGATGCTACCAAGTCGCACTAAATTCAGTCGAACCGATTAAGAACAGCCCGTTAACGTCCCGGTTTCCGATCCGGTCCCCATTCCCTCAGGAACGATTAAACATGTAAAAGTAAGGATAACAAAGTAGCTGGGAGTCTTGAGACATTTAGCACGTAGCGAACGAATAAGACGCGTCGGCGGAAACTTAACGATCTCAAGGTGTCGTAGTTAAGTTCTACGAGGAGTCTCTTTCTTTTTCTGCATGCTATTACATATTATTATTTCTGCTTTCATTTCTTTCAATCAATCAATCAAAATCTTTATTTGCGTATATAGGTATAAACATGTTACAGAGAAATATTTATAGAGGGCTGCCATTCTACCTTACGGTATGCAAATTGGTATTAAATTATTTTTAGTTAGTAAATTTAAAAATATTTTTATTACATTAGCATGATTTCAATTAAATTATTTTCAAATTTAGAATTTATCCTCAAGAAACTCCTTAATACTACAGTAAGCCTTTTTAGTTAACATTTTTTGCAATAAATATGATAAATCTGAAGAGTTTGTACGATAGCCTCACGAAAAAGGCTATTGGCTATACAGAAACTACAATTTTCTGGCCATGTCCAGGCAGAAAGAGAAAATCCAAGAAGAGCTGGCTTGATGTCGTCAAGGAGGACATGCGTGCCAATGGTCTCACAACTAAGGATGCCGAAGATTGTGCAAAGTGGAAAAGATAACGTAGAAAAGTGGACCTTCGGCTTTGACGCGTAAGCTGAGAATGCAACCGGGAAGGCGCTTAGATGAGAGCGAGAAAAAAAACTACTAATGTCTTTGGAGAAAATGCAGCAGTGGAGTTTGTTGCACCGCCTTTCTCCGCTTGCGCTTTGAAGGCGGTAGTAACCTTAGTTTTAAGGAATTTGATGACGTCAACTAACTAAAAAACAAGTATACGACGATTTAAAAGTGCTGTTTTCCAGCCCCATTTCATTTCAATACCACGGGAAAACAGCTATCCTCAGCGTGGCATAGGTAGGTATACTTACTAGTAAGTACTCGTATTAACCGTGACTTTAGTGATATCCAAGTACTTTTGACCAAGTTAAAACCGATTGTATAACGTCATCATCAGACCACCTCATTTTCACTTGTTATTGTTACCAATCCTTAAAGCAAACTCCATTATTTTTAACAAATCATATTAGTAACGCGCCATTTGGCGAAAATTGGTTAAAATTAAAAGCGGTCTAGCAACCGCCACAAATCTCGAACGTAACCTTAAGTTGGATTTATCTTTGTTATTCTTTCCCCACAACTTCCAGATCCCCATGTTTACTCAATGGCTTTATCGAGAATATTTGCGGTTGGTACTGCTAGAGCTGAATATATTTTGGACAGGAACTTATCAGTTAGTACCATCTATCCGACATCTATCAGAAACATGTGAAATATTTTTAAATCCTCTATTCTACCACTAAACGTAGGATAGCATTCGATTTTTAATCTATAATAAAGATATTTTGCAACCATAATGGTAGTAAATAATAATTAACTTTACGATTGCAACACAACATATTGTATCTATATATTTGTTTTGTATACCAAAGATTAAAACACATATTTTTTATTTATCTTTTGGGTCCCATTGCTGGGTAAGTACTTTTCATAACATACAATTTTATTTGAACCCTAATAGATAGTAAGTAAGGCGATTGAATTTATTCACACTGACATCATAACTGAATCATGATGTTTTCGGCTTCGCTTTCATCAAATCGAGACACGCTACAAAAAAAGAAAAAAATATTAAAATTTTTACAGCGCCACAAAATATTTTACGACACCTCAAGCGAACTAATTCGTCTGATGAACAATGTCTATGCAATCAGAATGTATTTATTCTCACCGTATAAAAAGTCAATATGAGAGGCAATAAAAAGAGGATAGAGAGAGAAATAATAAAATGACGCAGACCAGTTATCTAAATAGATACATAATAAAGTAGATGAGATGAGATTATGTGCCAGCGCACGCGAAATAGATCGAAGGAGGATAAATTAAAATTACAGGAACGCGTTGGCACGTTACAAACTATAATATTTTAATGTTAAGTTCGTCGAAGTTCATCCAAAAAAAAATGTCGCATATAAATCTAAAATACCTACTTACATGATAGGCTGGGAAATCATGTCAGATTAAAATTCAAAACTTTATAAATCTTTGAAGAAGTAAACCTTATCTGTAAGACCGATATATCCGTAGGATCTGAAATAAAGTTAGATAAAACATCAATTTTTCCAATGACAATTTTTCTACGTCTATGATTCTGTTGGCGACAGGCCGCGCGCCGAAATAAAATACCACGCGGTTATCAGACACCGCGCCGCAACCAACATTTTCGTAATTTTTGTAAAAGGACCGACCAATTACAACGCCTACATTATGGCCAATCAGCGGGCGAACCCCCGCCGGGCTCGCCCCCCACGCAGGTAGACGCGGCCTGCCGGAGCGTTGTGATTGGTCGGGGCCTTCGCGCACCGGTGCGCTCGCTGCGCCCGGCTTTGTGTACATAAAACAATGGGTCGCTGCCGTATTGAATCAGTGTGTAAGCAGCAGCGACCCAGAGCAAGCTAAAGTGAATAAAGTGAATAGTGATCCTCAAGAGTTTTCTTCAAGAGTCTTCAAGAACAATAACCAGCAAATATACAGTCCACTGGAAGAATTAAAACCCCCGTTGGCCGAACGTCAACAGTTTGGTCCTTCGAGAGCCGAATATAAAGAAGAACCTCAAGACTCAAGAAACCGAAGGAACCAAGATTTCAAGATGGTGTTCACTAGAAGCCAAGTCGGAGCGGATGAGGGTCGTCGTGTTTTTGACGAGCCACCTCAATCGCCGTCCGCATCGAGCGCTGCGCCTACCATTCCAACCGGGGACTCGGCCAGTGCCCCGCCGCCCGCGCCGCCCGCAGTGCAGCCGACCGTTCGCCCTGTGCAGTCCGACGCACCCCCACCACCGAAGTCGACACAACATCAGTGCCGTACACAAGTGGGTGGGGTCGCTCGCCAGCCGCTAGCCGTAGGCTCTCGGTCTCGGACTGCACGCTCTACGAAGTCAACTGCGAGCGCCGCGGCACGTCTGCGATATGAAGCCGCAGAACGCCAAGCTGTAATCCGACGCAAGGAACTACAGCTCATAGAGGAGATACGCCGCAAGGAGCTACAGATCGAGGCGGACCTAGAAGAAAAGCGTCTAGCCGCCGACCTCCTTGCGCTAGAAGAAGACGACAGTGCCTCAGAAGACGGAGAACCAGTCGAGAACATTGAACGAGTTCACGCCTGACTGGACACCGCTCCGGGCGTCGCCATCACTTCGAGCGCCGCCGTCGCTACACGGAGGGAGCCGAAAGTCAACCCCGTGCCTGTGCCGCGACCAGTCGACGCACCTCATCTGCATTCGAGCTCCGCAGCAGCCACCGCCGCCGCCGCTGCAACGCCCGCCGCCAGCAGAAGGATCGACTGGACACATCCGACAGAAACACGTCGGAAGTCGCCAGCGCCGCACGGCCGGAGGACGCCTCCGCGCCCCAGATCGCCGACGCCGAACGACCGAGCGAACAATCGACCGCCGACGCGCCAGAGCGCGGACCTGCCCATATTCTCCGGGGCACCGAGGGAGTGGATCCCATTCACCGCAGCGTTGCGCATGTCAACGCGTCTCTACAAGTTTACGCCAGAAGAAAACATCGCGAGACTCCGCAACTGCCTGCGGGGGAAGGCCTACGAATGCGTGTCAGCATTACTGGGCTCCGACACACACCCGGACGAAGTGATGGAGACCTTGGAGCATCGCTACGGGAGGCCTGAGATGTTGGCCGACATAGCTGAAGAAGACCTGCATCAACTGCCACGCATGGGAACAGGACCACTGGAGATAGCTGACTTCGCTATCAGGGTGAAGAACGCAGTACACGTCCTGCGCAACATCGACGTCAGCTACATCAACAACAGGGCACTAGTACGAGAGGTGCTGGAGAAGCTCACTCCAGCCATGAGGTACGGGTGGTGCCAGTACGCCGAGACACAACCGAAAGGCGAGCCGGACATATTGAGGCTATCAAGATACCTCATGCAACAGTCCGACATTGAGCTGAAGCACGCGTACACCAACCGGCCGAAGCGAGAGCCGACTCGCGCCGCCGCAGCCGCCGCCGCTGCCCCCGCCGCTCCGCGACCGGAGCCGAAGAAGAAGCTGGTGTACGCGACCATCACGTCGACTGAGGACGCCGAGCGCTGCCCTGCGTGTGAAGAACAAAACACGCTGCCCGACTGCCCAGCGTTCAAGAAAATGGAGTTTGACGGGCGCTGGGAAGTCATCAAGAAGAACGGGCTGTGCTTCAAGTGCATGGCCAGCCGGCACCGCCGGTTCAACTGCAAGAGGAGGTCCTGCGGTATCAACGGGTGCAAACGACCGCACCATCGGCTGCTCCACGACGAGCCGAAAAGGGACGCCGCGACGGTCAACGACGCCGCCGCTGCTGCCGACCCGGAGTCCGCCGTCGTCACTGCTACAGCCACACGCAGTGACGTCAAGTTGAAGATCTGCCCGGTGACAATCTCCGGGAAGCGAGGGAGCCTCAAGAACCTTCGCGCTATTCGACGAGGAGCTCCACTATCACGCTGGTGGACAGCGACTTGGCGCAACAGATCGGCGCCGACGGTCCATCGACGTGCCTGCAAGTGAAGAGCGTCGGCAACGAGCATCAGGAGGTGAAGAGCCGCCGCGTCAAGTTCAACGTCAAGGGCGCCGACGGGCAAGCGTTCGACATCGCCGCCAGGACAATGGTGGGCCTGGACCTTACGCCGCAGTCCATCCCAGCAGAAGTACTACGGCTGCGTCATCTCAGCGACCTCAACGCAGATGACGTGGTCTACGACAACGCAAAGCCGAAGATCCTGATCGGCACCGACAACTGGCAGCTCATAGTGACGAGAGAGCTGCGCTGTGGAGAAGCGAACGAGCCGGCCGCCTCGAGAACCGAACTCGGCTGGGTGCTTCACGGCGCGGCACCGAGCGCAACGCTGAGACGAACCGACAACGTCCTGCACATCGTCGACGAGTCCGCCAACACCGAGCCACTAGAGGACATGGTGGCCAAGCACTTCCAACTCGATGCCTTGGGAGTGTCACTGACTTCGCAACACGTGAAGAGCGAAGACCAACGAGCAATGAAGATCTTCGAGGACACCGTGCGCTACGCGGACGGACGCTACGAAGTGGGCCTGCCGTGGCGCAACGACGAAGTCCAACTGCCGCCGAGCTACAACGCCGCGCTGAAAAGGCTGAAAACACTCGAAGCCAAACTGGAGAAAAACCCGGCTGGAGAAGAGGCAGTACCACGACAACATGAATAACCTCTTCAACAAGGGTTACGCCGAAGCCTGCGACGGAACTGAAGACGCCAGCCCGGTCGCGTGGTACCTACCTCACTTCGCGGTACGCAACGTGAACAAGCCGGGCAAGATTCGAGTGGTGTTGGACGCCGCGGCGAAGACCCACGGGACGTGCCTCAACGACCATCTGCTGCCGGGACCGGACATGCTGCGGTCGCTCAATTCGATCCTGTTCCGGTTCCGTGAGGGCGCCTACGCGATCACCGCGGACATAGAAGAAATGTTCCTGCGCGTGAAAATAAGGAAGGAGGACCAGCCGGCGCAGATGTTCATATGGCGCGAGCAACCGACGGACGCGCCGAGGAGGTATAAGATGACGTCGATGATCTTCGGGGCATCCAGTTCACCGTTCCTGGCCCACAGTGTGCGAAACAAGAACGCACACAGTCATCAGGACACGCACCCGGCCGCACTACGGCCGATAACGGAGTCGCATTACATGGACGACTTCGTCGAGAGCTTCGATGACATCGCCCACGCCAGAGAGGTCATCAGACAGGTGGACGAAGTGCATCAGCGAGCAGACTTCCACCTGCGCGGCTGGAACAGCAACGACACCGAGCTACTCGCCGCGACACCGAAAGACCGACGAGCCAAGGCCGCGACCACGCAACTGGGCGGTACCGAGAAGATGCTGGGACTGCTGTGGGACTCAACGACCGACGGCCTGAGCTTCAACACCGCCTTGAACAAAGTGCCAGAGGCGGTCCGGATGCGCGCGAGAGCCCCAACCAAGCGAGAAGCACTGTCCACGGTGATGAGTATCTACGACCCGCTGGGACTCCTGTGCTGCTACACTATCACCGCGAAAATAACGTTGCAGAAACTCTGGCGCTGCCAGACCGCCTGGGACGAGCCGGTCCCTGAAGACATCGCAGCGGACTTCGACGCCTGGCTAGCTGGATTGCAGCTGCCTGCAAGTACCCCGGAGCTACCACGGAGGGAGCGAGATACGTCGCAGAGAACTCCATATCTTCTGCGACGCCAGCGAGGACGCCTTCGCGACAGTAGCCTATTGGAGGCTGCACCTGGGGACCGGCGAAGTCAGAACGGTGCTGGTGGCGGCGCGAGCAAAGGTGGCGCCACTGAAGCTACAAACGGTGCCGCGTCTAGAGCTGCAAGCGGCGCTAATCGGAGCGAGACTGGCCAAAACCATCAAAGAAGATCACAGAGTGCCAGTGGACGACACCTGCTACTGGAGCGACTCGCAGACAGTGCTCCACTGGCTGCGCAACGGGAGCCGTCGGTACACTCCATTCGTCGCGCACAGACTCGGCGAGATCACCGAGTCATCGCGAGCGTCGGACTGGCGATGGGTGCCGACCCATCTCAACGTCGCCGACATCGCTACCAGGGGCGGCTACGTGCCGCAAAAGGACGACGTGTGGTTCACCGGGCCTGGAGTTCCTGCGGCGGCCGAAGTCTGAATGGCCGCAGTGGGACACCGGCCGCGAAGACATCGTAGAAGAAGAAGTACACGTCGTCGTTGCAACGAGGGGAGACTCCGTGCTACCCGACATCGGGCGGTTCTCGAGCTACGACCGCCTGATCGGAGCCACCGCACAAGTCCTCCTGTTCCCGCAACGCTGCCGGGACCGGACCGCTACGTTGGGACAGGAGCACATCAAGAAAGCAACCCGGCTCTGGCTACAACGCGCGCAAGAAGACTCGTTCAAACACGAGTTAGAAGAACTGGGAAAAGGACACCCCATGCCACGATCCAGCCCGCTTCGCCGTCTCAACGTCATACTCGACGACGGCCTGCTGAAAATCAACGGGCGCGCTAACAAGGCGGACATCCCCGACGAGGCCAAACATCCGGTCGTACTGAGTGGCCGCCACGACTTCACCAGGCTGCTCATCGCCCGGGCTCACAAGAGAGCCGGGCACGCCAATCCGGAGCGAGTGGTGAACGACCTACGCCAGCAGTATTACATCACGCGGCTACGACCCACGGTGAAAGCTGTGGCCGCGTCCTGCCAGATGTGTCGCCTGAGGAAAGCGCGCCCAACGTGCCCGCCGACGGGGGACCTGCCAGCCGAGCGCCTGCGCGCCTTTCAGCGGCCCTTCAGCTACTGCGGGGTCGACTACTTCGGCCCCATGACCATCACGATCGGACGACGCCACGAGAAACGGTGGGGCGCACTGTTCACGTGCCTCACCACAAGAGCCGTGCACGTGGAACTGGTGGCATCGCTGACTACGGACTCAGCCATCATGGCGCTGAGACGAATGGCGGCACGGAGAGGATGGCCCGCCGTCATCTACAGCGACAACGGGACCAACTTCAGGGGAGCGGACGTCGAGCTACGGAAGGCCTATCACCACTGGCTCCCCGAACTCGCCAGAGCGGGCCTCACCTACGGGACAACATGGAAATTCATCACGCCGGGAGCGCCCAACCAAGGAGGCGCCTGGGAGAGGATGGTGCGGTCAATCAAAACCGCATTATCCACAACGCTGCACGAGAAGGCGCCGAAGGAGGAAACCCTGGCCACGCTGCTCGCCGAGGCTGAGCATGCGGTCAACTCCCGCCCTCTGACGCATGTGCCCGTCGACCCTGATGACCCAGAAGCATTGACTCCCAATCACTTTCTGCTGGGGTCATCGACGGGCCTACCCTTCACCGGGCCATGCGACACGGCCGACCGAAAGACATGGAGGGCAGCGCAGGGACTGGCCGACACCTTCTGGCGCCGCTGGCTCCACGAATACCTGCCGACCATCGTGCCACGCCTCGACCACAACGGGCGCCGCAGAGAGTTCAAAGTCGGCGACATAGTTATCGTCGCCGACCCCACGTTACCTCGCAACACGTGGCCGCGGGGAATCATCGAGCGCACGTTCCCCGGACCGGACGGCGTGGTACGCAACGTGGAGGTCTCCACCAAAGGAGGGACCTTTCGTCGGCCAACGTCGAAGATCGTCGTGCTACATTCTACAACCGCACTCTCCCCGGACCAGAGGGAGAGGACGCGCTGCACGACGGGCACGCGGCTGTCTTACTGAGTGGGCTACGAGACTCCTTCGCCGGAGGGAGGATGTTGGCGACAGGCCGCGCGCCGAAATAAAATACCACGCGGTTATCAGACACCGCGCCGCAACCAACATTTTCGTAATTTTTGTAAAAGGACCGACCAATTACAACGCCTACATTATGGCCAATCAGCGGGCGAACCCCCGCCGGGCTCGCCCCCACGCAGGTAGACGCGGCCTGCCGGAGCGTTGTGATTGGTCGGGGCCTTTCGCGCACCGGTGCGCTCGCTGCGCCCGGCTTTGTGTACATAAAACAATGGGTCGCTGCCGTATTGAATCAGTGTGTAAGCAGCAGCGACCCAGAGCAAGCTAAAGTGAATAAAGTGAATAGTGATCCTCAAGAGTTTTCTTCAAGAGTCTTCAAGAACAATAACCAGCAAATATACAGTCCACTGGAAGAATTAAAACCCCCGTTGGCCGAACGTCAACAATTCAGACTATGAATATTCTGAATATGTCTCAGAAAAAAGTTGTCGAAAAATTACGTGATAAAATATACAGACTTACAGTCGGTTACTCTTGTCGTGGTTGTGAAGATGGTGCTGGCATGGGATCTCCTGTACTGCCCGTCCCCTGGGCGAAGATTGCTGCTTTTTCAATGGCTCTCCCTCCACCTCTCCCCATTACTGGAATTCCGAGCGCACCGGACTATTGAAAAAAAGGTTGCCTGCTTAAATCTGTCCAGCGCAGCGGGTTGAAGATTTATCTTGTGATCGCTTAAGTTAAGTTTTATCTATTAGTATAATATACTAACTTGGCACTTTCATTATATTATTATCTATGGCATAAGGAAATTGTGTTATCTATTCCAAACTTAGTCTATGAACGTAACCTCTGGAGTGAATGGAATGAGAAAGCCCTTGTAAAGAATGTTTGCGTAGTGGATAAGTAGCGATCAGGGGACACCTCCCCCAGCTTAGCGTCGCGGTGAAAAATTAAAACAGTTTTTGTGTGTTACGTCTGTTTCTCCCTCTCTACTCTATGAAGACAACTTTACCTATTCTTCGCATGTGAAACAGCTGTTTTATATTAACTAAATTCTTGAATATTTATTGTAGTTACTTAAATAAAATAATGAAGAGACACATGATCAAAGTCCCTTATAGAAAGAAGTAAGAAACGTGCCGACGGACTTTAAAAAAAATTCTATGGACTTTATAAAACTAGGACAAAATAAAACTACACTGACTCTGTAAAAAAGCTAGATCGTAATAATATTACAGAGTATTTAAAAAACGCACTTTTTGTATTATTATGTAAAAGATTGTCCTTTCTACTCACTTTAAAAACATTAATTTTAGTCAGTTTTGTCTCTAAGCCAAACACAGACCGACATCTTGGACATCACAGACATCTTGTCTTCGAGTAATCTTACTTTTGCTACTTTGCAGAACAAACTTAGTCGGACTTCCCCAAAACCTTTTCAACAAATTCATTTACATGTAAATAGTTTCGTCGGAGTACAATTTGCATGTTTTCTTTATTATATCAACGCTTGGTTGTAGTTATATGGAAAAATAAATCTTATGAGCACTGTTATTTACCGTATATCCGCGTTTAGTGACAAAGTCTGGAAATGTCAACTTTATAAAAGGTATTGTGGTCAAGAGCAAACCCATCTTTAATAAAATAAAAAAAGTCCAGTAGATACATGCGTTCTCACAGCAACAAGCCGATATGTGAGTATTGTGAGTACACTTTGAGTATACAATCCTAATTCCTACTAATATCCTAATATCCTAATAATTGACCGAGCGAGCGAAGCGAGCGAAGGTCTCTAAATCGAGTTGGGGGCGAAACACATTGTTTGTATGTATGTATGTATGTATGTATGTTTGTACCGCGATAACTGCCGAACCGATGGTCCAATTTTGATGAAATTTGGTAGGCATGTAGGAAATATCAATAGAATTTTCAAGTTCGTTGGGCATCAAAATCGGTTCAGTAGTTTTTGAAATATTAATAAAAATGTCCGTGATTATGTAGCAAACGAAACCATAGCGTGTTCTAACTTTGGATAACGCCATCTAGATTTTATTTAGGGAACTGAATTATGTTAGAAAAGTCGAAATCAGAGTATATCAATAAAAACGCGAGTAATAATCGCGAGGTCTAAGTTCGCGGCGAACTACTAGTATTATAAATGCGAATGCGATGTTTGTTACTCAATCACACAAAATCTACTGGACGATTTTCTATAAAATTTCATATACGGGTAGAAAAATACCGGGAATAGCACATAGTGTACTTTTTATCCCGAAATTCCTACGGGAGCGAAGCCTCGGGGCGCGGCTAGTGTGAAATAAAACTAATCAATGTAAGTATACTGATTGCCAACAGCGTGTACAGGCGACATTATTAGAATATTTTTTTATGTTTGAAATTATGGTCATTTTTCAACACGATTATAAAGTACCTGCATTTTTTTTTATGACAAAGACACATCTCTTGTTATTTGTAAATCCTGGCATTAATATTCTTATTATCAGTAAAAGTTTCGTCGTCAATGGTAATAATTACATCTTTTTTAATGAATTAACGACTTTTGTTTCTTAACAGTGATTAAAATAATGAAAAGTGTCATTATGAGCGCCATCAATTCGATCTCAGAGGGAACATTAGTGTTTTACCGCTCGTTCCGTAGCAATAAATGATGACTTAACCGACCAAAACACTTGTAAAACATTATTTGTATACTTCGCCCTTTTAAATTTTATAATTCTAAAAGATAGGTAACTTAAAGCAAATCCTAACTATCCTAATCCTAACTAATATTATAAAAGTGAAAGTGAGTTTGTTTGTTACCTCTTCACGCTTTATCTACTGAACCAATCTTTCTGAAATTTCGCATACACATAGCTGGAAGTACGGAGAAGGACATAGGGTACCTTTCATCCCAAGAAAAAGCACTGTTCCCGTGGGAAACTCACGCGGGCGAAGCCGCGGTCGAAAGCTATAAATAGTACTATAATTATATAGCTATATAATTATAGTACTATTTACTCTTTTGCTTAAAGCTACTGTTAACCAGCATATCTATAGGTTAAAAAAAATATTTGGTAGTTTGGAGACTGTCGTTTACTTTAATGCCTAGCGTTAAGAATTAAATATACCTATGTAACAAAATGTTCGCCTAGAGTATGTTAAATAAATCATCATTTAATTTTATCTTAGCTGTTTTCTTATCTATAAATTTACTCGTGTAGTAAGTATATTTATGGTTTTGATAATGAATTTATTTTTCAAAATACAATTTGTTATTAAGATAATTATAACCATTCAACAGTGGTAAAGATTATCTCATCCGGTATTTTGAACTCCAACCGGCATTACAAAGATAGCACAATTTTCGCGGAAGTGCAATGAAAATTTTCTTATCTTCTGAATACTTGCTTTTCTAACGAAGAGAAGCTCTATATATAAATCTATTTCATATTGGTCGAGTTGTTTAGGACAGTTGATATAAAATTATGACAATTACATTTTTTAAATAAAGTTAATAGTATATCATTACTAAGAATATAATTATTCCGATTTTTGTGATTGGAACAAATAGTTATTTATACATATAAAGATCTATAGATATAATGCTACATCTAAATCTCTAGATCTTTTAAAAGCTACGGAACCTTTTAAAAAAGTATCATCTTGTTTTGTGGAAACTAGTTTACAAATTTGGAAAAAATATCAGTGACACTTAAGTGATATGAAATTTTATAATCGAGTATACTTGTAGATTGCCATGGTCCATGCAGGCAGGATAGAGAAAGTTGAAATAGACCTGAACAAGCTCAGCCTTAAAGAATACTACTAAAGGTACTACTCTCCCAAAGTGAATCTTGCCTTAGCATGCCACTTTTATCAGCCACCCTCGAGGATCAATTAAAGTTGGCCGGAAAATTTTAAGGACAATTTTGGTTAAACTTTTCGTTTATTAACGTTTAGGAATAAACACAGTCTAGATTGCCTAACGGCTATACTTTGGTGATAAATATTTAAGTTATATGTTATATACAGAAATTTAAGAAATTTAACAGTTGAGTAGTGGTTAATCGCATACAAATAATTTATTAGGAAAATTATTAATTGTACTCAAAATATAATAACCTTATATATGGAATGAATGACGACGACATGGACGGACAACCTTAAAAAAAAAACAATTTTTTTCTCTTTTTTGTATAAGGGGTTAACGCTTTTTAAAATTAATGCAAAGTTTGTCTATACAGTACACTAACTTGATTCTACCAATTAGTATATTATTCGTTTTGACCAAATCACATCGAACAGTCAACAGAACATCAACTTATAAGTTCATAGCAAATTCGACGCTGTTACCACCACATAAACTGAAGGAAGAGTAATACATGCAGCGTAGTCGACTGTACTCACTTTTACCTTAATTTCCAAAAATAAAATCCTTTCCCCACCGCACCGGCGCCGTATTTATAATAAAACGTAATTTACAATAAAACGTTTAGTGTAACAAACTTCCATATTTTATTATGATCGTTATCGTAAAGGAGCGGATTCCCGCCATTTAAAAGTTACCACGACGCCCTTCGCTGCGCCGCCGATTTCATTACAGAATTAAACTAAAACTTGAAACAAGAATTTGGATGCAACTTAGACGTGTTGCAGAGATATAATTATAATATTGTATAGCTATAATTAGACTACCGCACAATAAATTAGACTGATATTTTCGAAATTTAATTTATTTTGTTGTCACAGTAACAATTAGACTAAAATCTAAATTCTGAAAGTTTTTTTGTAGATCTACAGTTAAAACTGTAGGTACAAAAAACCTTCGAACAAAATGCAACTCTGCAATAATGTCTGTGGCAATAATCCATACTAATATTATAAATGCGAAAGTTTGGATGTGAGTTTGTGAGTTTGTGAATTTGTGAGTTTGTGAGTTTGTGAGTTTGTGAGGATGTTTGTTACTCAATCACGCAAAATCTACTGGACGGATTTCGATGAAATTTGGTACAGAGGTAGATAATGACCTGGAATAGCACATAGGCTACTTTTTATCCCGGGAAAAAGCACTGTTCCCGTGGGAAATTCACGCGGGCGAAGCCGCGGGCAAAAGCTAGTTCTGCTATATATTTTAACTAAGTACCTACTTATATTGTTATTGCTTCTATCTTTTGATATTTTGACTTTTTATATCTACAGATCCTCTCGGTTCGCCTCCTGCTTTATCTTACGAACCGCTAAGGTATGGAATTCTCTCCCCGCGTCGCTGTTTCCCGAAAAATATAATTTAGGGGTTTTCAAGGCAAGAGTGTATAGGTATACTTTGAGTTTGCGTGTACCACCCTAGACCTCATCTATGCTTCCCATCAGGCAAGATTGAGGTCAAACGCACTCAAATCTCTAATAAAAAAAAAAGATAAAATTTCACAGAAAAATGTCATTAACCCTTTGCCTTAAGCATAAGTCTATGGCCTTAAGTTGGTTGATTAAAAATTAATCTTCTACTCGACAAAGGCGATCGATGCTTCTAAATTAAAGTAAAATTGAACTCTAATGAGGTAGTCCACTTAGAGCACTAATCTGAATAGCACAAACGCGAACAGCACAAGGCCTTGTCCACAAACAGCACAATTTAATATTTTGGCACGTGTTGTTCGTGGATTCTAATTTTTATTTTATTTTCGTCCACGAACAGCACATGCCAAAATATTAAATTGTGCTGTTCGTGGACAAGGCCTTGTGCTGTTCGCGTTTGTGCTGTTCGGATTAGTGCTCTAAGTGGACTACCTCACGCTAATCAATAGCCTTTCATATCATTATTATCGATCTCAAATACTTAAATACCACGAACGTGTTAGTTCATTTCTTCCATGATAGAAACAGATAATTTTTAATTGTAGATTCCTGCCTACCTCTCTCTCTCTCTCTCTCAGCCGAAAGACGTCCACTACTGGACAAAGGCCTCCCCCAAGGATTTCCACAACGACCGGTCCTACCTACCTATTTTGTACATATTTTTAGTTATTACATTTAATACTAACAAAATTCAGAGAACAGTGTACACACTATCATTGTTCATTTACAGATAGAAGGTAACCGGAATATTTCAGTTACTATTTTGAATAATAAATGCCAGGTTTATACTGAATACAAGAAGGTTCAACACATTTAATAAAAGTCCTCAAATAAACAGATAACGAAAGTGTAGCTACAACAAAACAAACATGCTGAATCTGTAGTCTATCACTACATCGGAACCCTCGCTCATTGAACGGTAAACACATAAATTGTTAGTAGCTCCTTTTAATTGTCTACTCTCACAGCACCTCACCAATTACTTCCTACTTACGTTATTTATTTGTTTTGCTAAGGGAACTGGTTATTATTGTTTTGGTAACCATGTCAAATACGTCTTAAAGTTATTTGTACCTTTATTAGACCCACTTAAAGGTTCTCTGTTTAGGTACCCCAAAGTTTGACTGTTAGATAATGCTTTTGCATTAAGTCTACCTTTTATGCCATACATTGTATTAATGAAGTAAAGGTTAAATAAATAAATAAATAAATAAAATATTCACAAAAGTTAAGCGGCTTCTCTCAAACCTTTTTAGGGCTCCGTACCTCAAAAGACAAAAACGGAACCCTTATAGATCACTTTGTTGTACGTCTGTCTGTCAAACTTTTTTTTGTCAGAAACGTTTAATGGTAAGAAGTTGAAATAAATATCGAATAGTCGGATCCACAGTCTCTTTCAGCAATAAAAAATCAAAATTATACGTCATCAAGAGATATTACCGTAAATATTGCTAAATTTCTCATATTTTGCGATTTTAGGCAGCAATCAAAACCTATGGGGTACTTCCCGTTGACCTAAATTTATACAATTTGACAAAAAGCAAGGTCTAAAAGTACTTATTTAGGAATAAATCTAAAAATTGTAAATACATATGTTGTAAGAAGTCTAAAAAAAAGTGTTACAAACTTATTTTTGCGCTCGATGCAGTATGAATCCTAGGGATTACACTACAAAGTTAAGTTTATTTTTGAAATTAGTTGGTCTTTTAATTATAATGTGAGATGCTTTGCGTGTACGGAACCCTCGGTGCGCGAGCTTGACTTGCACGTGGCCGGTTTTTTTTTCGCTTTAATAACAAGCAATTAGAGAGTCAACAGTGGAGTACAAACATTCGTTCCAATAGTTCGCGCCTTTCAAGCACCATTCACGGACGTTCGGATACGCGTCAAAAATTCGCACCAAAAACGTGGAGTCTCAATTGCTAACTTACACAGTATTGTTTACGTGCGACCAATCAACAGTTCGCTAACAAAACCAATCAACTTCGTCTCGCCTGTATTTGCTTAAAAGACCGACCACTTTTTCCTTTTGGACCCTCGTTTTGACCCTAGTCGTCACCCGGTCCACGGGTATGTTCCTGCTGTTACCTTCAGTTTTGTTTTCAAAATAATTATTTAAAATGTAAGTTTTTTAACATTACTAGAAAAACCATTTTTCCAGGTAATTTTAAAATAACTTTCAAACCTTTCTTAATTTAATGTTGTAACTTTTCAGTTGATTTTCCATAAAATGTTATTAGTTAACTTTCTAAATATGTTGATCTAGCTTTGCCCGCGGCTTCGCCCGCGTGAATTTCCCACGGGAACAGTGCTTTGTCCCGGGACGAACGGTATACACAATGATCTTCTCAGTTATTCTAACTATGTGCATGCGAAATTTCAGGAAGATTGGTTCAGAAGATAAAGCGTGAAGAGTTCAAACAAACAAAATTCGTTAGGATAAGGATTTAATATTTATTAAACTGTAAGAAATCGTTACGTTTAAAAAATGAGGCGTATTTTACTTGCGTTGAAAATTATGCAATTAAGTTTTGACAAATAATTTTTCTAATTAATAGCCTGCACGATCGCTATAAAACCATTGGATCCAGCAGGAAACAACCGCTTCACGGATATATTTGATTAAAAAATAACGTCGTCAGAAGCGTCGGCGCGCATACGGCGTCCACAATAGGAGCAAAACTCTTGGACGTGCGGCTAAGCCGTCATTGTCACGTTCCTGCCAATGGACATTTACCTTTTGTAGTTCCACTATCTGCGGAACCAAAAGACGAGGAGCCAGTTGGAAATTGGAAATTATTGGCCCTCCGCTGTGCGCCCATCTTTTATTAATAGGCCACTTTTTAGTGACGGCAGGGCTGCGTTCAAAAGTCAAATAGTGGCTCCTAGAACAATAGAAAGCGATTAGTCTGGACTCCCGCTCTCGGTGGCCCTTGATTGGGTTTCGTTTCAGTTTTAGCTTTATTTTGTGAGCCATTTTATGTGCTTGATTAGTGTTTGACTAGGCAAATTCTATTCTTCGTGCGATTTTTTTATTTACAACGCACATGCTTTAAAAGATTTATTCTTCAATACCACGACCACGAACGAATACTTTGAATTTGAATTTTTAATATTTGTCTATTCCGAACCAATACCACTCTTTAAATTATTTAATTTTATGTACAAACGAACACCAAAACTTGAATTTGGTACAGTCAACTCAGTCATCAAATTGCTTATTTTGATCTAACAGATTTTTTTTGCAAATAAAAATGTTGTAATCACATACAAAGCATTTTTACTGACTGTACCTTTGAACTTGTTTTGGTATTGGTTTAAACAGTGGTATTCGTTTGGAATAGAAAATAAACAAAAATTCAAAGTAATACCAGTGGTGTTCGTTCGTGGTATTGGAATTGGAATATATCTTTAAAAATCGTGCGCTTACACCGAGCCTTAAAATCAGAAATTATTTTTGTTTCTGAGATTTTAAAAGTATCTACTTAGTACCATTTTGATAGATGACATCGGTGGTGTGGATCAAAAATCTCGTCCAGCTATTAAGACATCAAGGGTGACATTCCCAAAATGCAGACAAAATTTATATATAGGTAGCTACTTATTTAATTTTTATCTGAAATTTTAAAAAAATATAACAATTATTGTGACGTAAAAACAAACCATTTTCTTTTTAACTAAGGTGTGGGATCCTGAGTCTATAAATTTCCCGATATTATTCAGGACGAGTAGTCCGGGGTATAAATCAGGGTTCCTCCAGTTATCGCCCACGTCCATTAGTGGTGCTCAGACTACGAAAGAATGTGGATTATTCTTCAAACTAATTTAAATTGCAAAAAAGAACAAATATATAAATTAAATTTTTCATTATATAAAGTGAAAGTCATATTACAACGGGGTTTATATATTTTTAACGTATTTACCTATCCGTAAATCGTATCCTAAATGTATAAATGGATATTTTTGCATTTTTAATTCTTGTAAAAGTGGTGATGAAATAGGTAAAAATATTGCTATTATTAATTGAAAACGTACAAAATACACAGAATTTGGTTTAAAACAACGGAATACCGTTATTTCTGTGCACCACGCAATAGGAAATTGTGAGGAAAGACGATTTCCTGGGAGAGGATCCGAACCACTCTCTGAAAAGATTTAGGATCGCCAAATAAGTAACTGCAACTCCGCTAGCCTCTACTAAGTATATATGTATTATAAATCTATACTGAAAAAGGCATTTGCCAAGCATAGTGCCATACCTCACTTCTACAGGCTAAACAGAATGTATGTACCTTTTGTGTCAATAAATAAAAATAAATAAATAAATAAAATAAACAAATCATTATAGGAAAAGTAAAATTAGCTAACCAAATCATTTTTGCAGTTTTTATAAACATATTAGTTTTGTCTCAAAATTCATTATATTTAAGCTAGAACATTAAAACAAAGAACAGAGTACCTGTTTCTGATGATTATAAAATATATCAATATATCCAGGGTTCGATCCCCGGTCAGGTGAATTTGGAAAATGATCTTTTTCAGATTGACCTGGGTCTTGAATGTTTATCTATATATGTATTTGTTATGTAATATAGTATCGTTGAGTTAGTATCCCATAACACAAGTCTCGAACTTACTTTGGGGCTAGCTCAATCTGTATAATTTGTCCGTATATATTTATTTTTACTTATTTATTTATCAATTAATTTAGGAACTTCGTTCTTGTCGGTGGAGTAATTTCCATATATGCCTCTCTTCTGCCATCGATTTGACCTCTATCTATACGACACGACCTCTACCTTTTCTTTAATTTCGTCCATAAATGCCCTGAATTAGCTAGAAGAATAATATATTATTAGGAGATTTTTTTTCTTCGTCCTTTGACGTTTATAGACTCCGAATAAACTAATTTTAATTTATAGGTTTGTTATTTTATAAAATACCAAAGCGTTAAAGCTTCTCACCAACACCACCTACCTATATTATTGTTTTTTTTTAATAAAAACAATTTCCATTTATCCCCCATTTAATTGCATGAAACTGACCCAAAATATTAATGTCACTTTTAAAATAACTCGTAGATTATTTTTGTATCAAATTATGCACACTCGAGTGGGTCGACTTGAATAAATCAGGGCGAGAATTTTGGGTCTCTCATTACCGTATTTATTCGAGATAAAAATATTAGGGACATAATCGCGAACGGATGAACGGACCCTCAACTTGGCTGTCCAAATTAAATTTAACACTTTTTGGAAACCATGCGCGATTTTGTTTGGAATTCGCTTGGAAATGTGAGAAGAATTTGTTTGCATTTTTTACTGATTTTTATACATCTGATTTTCTGATTTTCATTTTTTTTTTTCTTTATAGCCATTTTTGATCCGACGGATTTTACTAAATGCTTGTGTTTGTGACGATTATTCAATTCAAAGTGCCTATGAATTAAAGACGGATTAAAGAATTATAGATTTCGATGCGGTTTTCACTGTTGAATAGGATTGTTCTTGAGGAAGGTTTATGCTTATTTTTTTTTCCTATTTTCCAGGTTCACTAGTGTCCTTATAGATCTTTGATACAACTGCATGGATTTCGTGGAAATATAGTACAAGAGCACAAATTTGGATTATTTAGAATAATTCTTAACCCAAAATTGTTCAATCGAAAGCTCCTAATTACAGCATTACAATAGGCAAGATATTTTCATATCCCTATTTTTATAATCGCCAAAGATGAACAAAAGATGACATTTATCATAACGACACAAAGTCATCCAATGTTTAGGACAGTTTTAAACGCCTAAATTAATTTCCCAGATTTCCTTTAAGAAGTTGTACCACCCCGAGTAGGGATAATGCGATGATATATAAAAAAAGGTCCCGGTGAGCCTGGACCCCTAATAAATTATACCCTCGATAACAATGGGATTTTTTCCCGCCCTTTGTTGCAACTTTTGATATCACCTGAAAGTACTTAGGTCGTTAGTAAAAATGTATAGTAAAATCTTCGGTGGTTGTTTATATAGGAACAAAATGTATTTTTAAGACATACTATATTTTTATTGTCAAAAAATTTCAAAAACTCATTAGAGTATTAAACATACAAGGACAGATAAAGTGGAAGTGATGATTCTCTATTTATTATTTAGTGAGTGCATAAAGTTAGAAAAAATATCGTAATTTTAAGAATTTCTATTTTTTACCTGTGATTCTCTGAAGATAGTACTTCTGCAGAGGTTTTAGTTTTAATTACCATATTTCACGGGCATTTCTAAGTTCACCAAAAATAATACAATATGCTAACAACAGAGCACTTAGGTATATTTTTGTGGACCCAATCGTAACATTCACTTCACCAAAAATAATATTTATGCTAACAACATTGATCTGTAAGTGAATATGACAAACAAAATGGTAAAACGGTCACTTCCTTAAATATATCGCCGCAGTACTTTTGTCCCAAACTATAAAAAATAAAGCCCTAATATCGTTAAATGGTCCTTCGGGGAGTGACTGGCCAAAGCGGAAAATTTGGTCTGCAGGGCTGCCAACTGATACAAAAATCTTTGCAATAGAATTAAAATGTTATTTATTTCAGATCTGTGAACTTGTGTAACTTTTTCAAGTTAAGTTTCTATTTGGCTATTTTGTATATCACAAGCCAAATTACAGCTTCCTATTTGAATTGAACACAATGAAACACTAAAACTAAACTAATGGATATAATAGTTTTGTTTAATCATAAGATAATCCTAACTAATATTATAAATGCAAAAGTGAGTTTGCTTGTTTGTTTGTTAACTCTTCACGCTTTATCTACTGAATCAATCTTCC
This sequence comes from Ephestia elutella, assembly GCA_018467065.1. NCBI lineage: Eukaryota > Metazoa > Arthropoda > Insecta > Lepidoptera > Pyralidae > Ephestia > Ephestia elutella. The sequence continues at coordinate 7,444,918 of CM031575.1, forward strand.
TGAAATTTCACATACGTAGCTGGAAGTACGGAGAAGGACATAGGGTAACTTTCATCCCGGGAAAAAGCACAGTTCCCGTAGGAATTTCACGCGGGCGAAGCCGCGGGCAAAAGCTAGTATACTTATAAAAAGGATGGTCTGGTGACTGACTAACAAAGAGTTACAATATAAAGCATAAGTGAGCACTAAGATTAAATTTTAGAAACTGTACCCAAAGTGTACCCAAGTGGATCAAAATGGGGAAAAGTGACATTCACGAATGCATCCGTAGGCAAAAGCTGAATACTGTGCTTATATAAAGGAAAAAAAACTATTGATAGTTTACGATAGATCATTCACCAAACAATTATAAATAAAACTAGTTGCGCCACGCGACTTTGTCACGTGGCTATTATACACAGAAATTATTTCAATAAATTCAAATCAGACCAGTAGGTAGTTCTAGAGATTAATGGGTTCAAATCAGGGCCTATTAAATAAATAAATATTACTTTTAATTAATTTATTCCTCCCACAATAAATACAGTATTAGTTGGAATTGAACACAATCTTGAGGATCCCGGCGACTCGGCCCGATGCGATGCTCACTCACCAGAGCGGGCCGAGTTTACATAAACTAAGTGGGAGACTGTTCTAAAGACTATTACCGGAAAGTAGTGGAAATTTTCCGTACTTTTGTATAAGAATTTGGTACTGGTAACAAGCACTGGTACAAAGTAACATGAAACAAAGAATCAACTTTCAACTTTATTAAATTTTTGAGATAATTGAGTAAGCATATATATTTTCCACGAGTTAAATAGGTTATTAGTTAGTTAGGTTAGTTTATTAAATTAGTTGATAGTAGATTTTTTTTAAAGGCAGCAACCCTAAGCAATCGAATGGGCTGTGGACAATTTATATTGCAATAATCCGCGCGGACATTACAGTGGGAGCCGTCGGATACTATCGGAGGTAAAAAACGTTGCTAGTTTCAGCCAAAAAACGGCCACTCATTTATCGACCACTTCGCACTTCCACATCACACCCCTGCTTTGATTAAGTGCTGCTTTAGGGTCAGCTATACCACTGAAAATGGACACGTTTATACAAAATTTGTTATTATGAAAATTGAATTCTAAATATTTAAAAGTTAATTGTGAATAGGTATTATTTTCGTGGACTATCTTACGTATAATCTCTATTTCTTTTTACTGCTAATTAACCCACGATAGTGAACGTATACTTAAAGCTTTCTCTTGGACAAAAAGTTTCATGTCCATTTTGTAGATTTTCAAAAGTTTAATTACAGAAGCAATTTTTAATATTATCAGGGAGTTAGTTATGAGTGAAATTGATTCGATACAAAAAAAAAATGTAAATTGTCTGTCCACTCACTCAATATCGTTTTTAACTTTTTACGCTCACTACTGCTGAGTGTGGTCCTGTCAATGGTACAATACTGTCATTTGAATTTGACACATCGACATTGACAGCATTGTACCATCTGACAGACGTATGCACCTCACTCGTGAGTGCTGACGTCTGGTGGAATATTCGAACGCGATAGCCCTCATCGACTTTATTCGTATTCGTTACTCATGAGCCGGCAATTCTGTTCAAATCATCAAATAAACAGACCGTTTTGAAAAATCGCTACGAACTACCATTTCCATTATTCAGTTGACAATCACGTGAAATTCCAAAAAACAACGCGAAAAAGGGCCGTTGTTCGACGACGATTCTGTCATCAAAAATTCAAGGAGTTAATCGCACGGCTAGCAAACAAACGAATTTCGATGAATCGGCTACCACTGTAGCCAATTTGCAATACTTATCTTGCGAAAACATCGCTTTTAAACGATTTCAACTGTTGTTTATGCTTGGCTTGCTTGTTGTTTATACGTGTCATTCAAGAACGTACATTGAAAAAAAATCCTGAGTATCATCGAGATATTATGTACTAACGCACCTAATTACTACCTTATCGATAAAATCAGTCAGTGAATCGACGATGAAATGGCAAAGAAACTTCATAGTGTAAGTTTTATATTAGGAACTCTGCCATGTAGAGGAGGATCTCACTATAACATTATAGAGGTTGTCCTCTCACTATAACGTTAGTACTATTACCTGTGTGGTATGATCACAAATCAAATGTTCTGTTGCACGACTGATAGACTTAAGAGACTGATAGAGAACCTTGTCTCTCAAGAGAAAAAGGACCATAATGCCCAGCTGATAAATCATTAAATTCTCCATCATTGTTTGTCTGCTAATTGGTTTCTTAATTTTATTAATGTGTACTTCAAAGTTATTAAGTTATAAAATTGTATTATTTAATGAAATATGAAACCATGAGTGAAAAAATTAAGTAGGTTATTTATAGTCAAAGTCAAATAATTTTATTCATGTAGGCTTAAAAATAGCACTTATAAATCGTCACTTTCTTGTTTTTTAGTTAGTTGACGTCAAAAAAATTACTTAAAGCTAAGTTTACCACCGCCTCCAAAGCGCAAGTGGAGAAGAGGCGGCGCAACAAACTCCACTGCTGCATTTTCTCCAAAGACGTCACTTTACAACATATGTATTACAATTAAATAACTGTATATGTGGACGAATATACATTGAATATATATATATATTAAATGTCAAATTTATAAATTAATAAAAATTATAAATTAATAAAATGTCATTGTAAAAGTAAAAGTACACAATGTACTAGACCGAGAGGTCACGGGAATTTTCGTAACGATCAGGGAAACGGATAGACTTGCTTTTATGGGTTGTAGAGTAGTCCCCTAATGTAAATGATGTCGGTCTGCCGGCTCTCAGTGGTAGCTTCTTCGAGCTATAGGGCCTGGAAGGTGCTTCATTGTTGCGAAAAAAAAACGATCTGAGAAATGGTTAGTTTTAGTACATATTCAAAGTATGGCATCTCCGCATGTGAAACAAGTTGGTCTGCCGGCTGTCAGTGGTTGCATTTTAGAGCTATGAGGCGCGCAAGTCACTGCATAGTTACAAAAAAAAAACGATAAGAGAAATGGTTAATTTTAGTACCAATTGGAAGAATGGTGTATCCACAGATGAAACGAGTTGGTCTGCCGGCTGTCAGTGGTTGTATTTCAGAGCTATCATCGTTCACGTAAGTCGCTTATTTAAGGAAAAAGTCTAAAAAAACATTGAAAAGCGGGAAAATAGGCGAATTTTTCTAGTTCATGCCAGCCGCTGTCGTATCTGCGTATGTTTGACCCAACCTCAAACTTGCGCCGCGCACCACCGCACTGTGGGGAAAAAATTCGCCTCTAGAGAAAAAAAAGGTTTTCTTCAGAAAATCTACGTCGATTTTGGTAAAAACTGATTATGTATTTCATTTTTGATCTTAATAAGAAGACTTTTTATTAATACTATTTTTGCTAACATTGCATTCTTTTAATAGGTACTAAAACTGACCATTTCTCTTACCGTTTTTTTTCGTAACTAAGCAGTGACTTTCGCGCCTCATAGCTCTGAAATGCAACCACTGACAGCCGGCAGACCAACTTGTTTCACATGCGGAGATGCCATACTTTGAATCCATACTAATATTATAAATGCGAAAGTTTGGATGTGAGTTTGTGAGTTTGTGAATTTGTGAGTTTGTGAGGATGTTTGTTACTCAATCGCGCAAAATCTACTGGACGGATTTCGATGAAATTTGGTACAGAGGTAGATAATAACCTGGAATAGCACATAGGCTACTTTTTATCCCGGGAAAAAGCACTGTTCCCGTGGGAAATTCACGCGGGCGAAGCCGCGGGCAAAAGCTAGTATGTACTAAAACTAACCATTCCTCAGATCGTTTTCTATTTTTTGCAACAATGAAGCTCATTCTAGCCTTAATAGCTCAAAGTGGCAACCACTGATAGCCGGTAAACCAATTTGTTTCACATGCGGAGATACCATACTTTGAATATGTACTAAAACTTACCATTCTTCAGATCGTTTTCTATTTTTTGCAACAATAAAGCTCCTTCTATCCTTTATAGCTCAAAGTGGCAACCGCTGACAGCCGGCAGACCAACTTGTTTCACATACGGAGATGCCATACTTTGAATATATACTAAAACTAACCATTCTTCGGATCGTTTTCTATTTTTTGCAACAATGAAGCTCTTTCTAGCTCTTATAGCTCAAAGTGGCAACCACTGACAGCCGGCAGACCAACTTTTTTCACATACGGAGATGCCATACTTTGAATATATACTAAAACTAACCATTTCTCTGATCGTTTTTTTTTCGCTACAATGAAGCCCTTTCAGCCCCTATAGCTCAAAGTGGCAACCACTGACAGCCGGCAGACCAACTTGTTTCACATACGGAGATGCCATACTTTGAATATGTACTAAAACTAACCATTTCTCTAAGCATTTTTTTTCGCAACAATGAAGCCCCTTCTAGGCCCTAGGTATAGCTCGAAGTGGCAACCACTGAAGGCCGGCAGACCAACTTGTTTCACCTGTGGAGACACCATTCTTTCAATAAGTACTAAAACTGACCATTTCTTTTACCGTTTTTTTTCGTAACTATGCAGTGAGTTTCGCGCCTCATAGCTCTGAAATGCAACCACTGACAGCCGGCAGACCAACTTGTTTCACATGCGGAGATACCATACTTTGAATATGTACTAAAACTAACCATTCCTCAGATCGTTTTCTATTTTTTGCAACAATGAAGCTCCTTCCAGGCCCTAGGTATAGCTCAAAGTGGCAACCACTGACAGCCGGCGGACCAACTTGTTTCACATGCGGAGATGCCATACTTTGAATATATACTAAAACTAACCATTCCTCGGATCGTTTTCTATTTTTTGCAACAATGAAGCTCCTTTTAGCCCCTATAGCTCAAAGTGGCAACCACTGATAGCCAGCAGACCAACTTGTTTCACATACGGAGATGCCATACTTTGAATATACACTAAAACTAACCATTTCTCTGATCGTTTTTTCGCTACAATGAAGCCCCTTTCAGCCCCTATAGCTCAAAGTGGCAACCACTGATAGCCAGCAGACCAACTTGTTTCACATACGGAGATGCCATACTTTGAATATGTACTAAAACTAACCATTTCTCTGAGCATTTTTTTTCGCAACAATGATTCCAGGCTCTAGAGCTCGAAGTGGTAACCACTGAAAGCCGGCAGACAGACTCGTTAACCTGTGGAGACACCATTCTTCCAATAGGTATTAAAACTGACCATTTCTCTTACGGTTTTTTTTCGTAACTATGCAGTAACTTTCGCGCCTCATAGTTCTGTAATGCAACCACTGATAACCGGCAGACCAACTTGTTTCACATGCGGAGATGCCATACTTTGAATATGTACTAAAACTAACCATTTCTCAGATCGTTTTCTATTTTTTGCAACAATGAAGCTCCTTCCAGGCCCTAGGTATAGCTCAAAGTGGCAACCACTGACAGCCGGCGGACCAACTTGTTTCACATGCGGAGATACCATATTTTGAATATGTACTAAAACTAACCATTTCTCTGATATATATATTTTTTGAAACAATGAAGCCCCTTCCAGGCCCTAGGTATAGCTCGAAGTGGCAACCACTGAAGGCCGGCAGACCAACTGGTTTTACCTGTGGAGACAACATTCTTTCAATAGGTACTAAAACTGACCATTTCTTTTACTGTTTTTTTTCGTAACTATGCAGTGACTTCCGCGCCTCATAGCTCTGAAATGCAACCACTGACAGCCAGCAGACCAACTTGTTTCACATGCGGAGATGCCATACTTTGAATATATACTAAAACTAACCATTTCTCTATCGTTTTTTTTTTCGCAACAATGAACCCCTTCCAGCCCCTATAGCTCAAAGTGGCAACCACTAACAGCCGGCAGACCAACTCGTTTCACATGTGGTGATGCCATACTTTGAATAAGTAAAGGTGAAACCAGTTGGTCTGCCGGCTCTCAGTGGTTGCCACTTCGAGCTTGTTGCGAAAAAAAAATGATCAGAGAATTTGTTAGATTTATTACATGTTCAAAGTATGGCATCTCCGCATGTAAAACAAGTTGGTCTGCCAGCCGGCAGACCAACTTGTTTCACATGCGGACAGACATGCGACAGCCGTCAGTGGTCGCATTTCAGAGCGATGATGCGCGAAAGTCACTGCATAGTTACGGAATAAAACGGTAAAAGAAATGGTCAGTTTTAGTACCTATTGAAAGAATGGTGTCTCCACAGGTGAAACAAGTTGGTCTGCCGGCCTTCAGTGTTTGCCACTTCGAGCTATACCTAGGGCCTAGAAAATTGCCTTGAGAAAATGGCCTTCATTGTTGCAAAAAAAAAATATCAGAGAAATGGTTAGTTTTAGTACATATTCAAACTATGGCAACTCCGCATGTGAAACAAGTTGGTCTGCCGGCTGTCAGTGGTTGCATTTCAGAGCGATGATGCGCGAAAGTCACTGCATATTTACAAAAAAAAACGGTTAGAGAAATGGTCAGTTTTAGTATCTATTGAAAGAATGGTGTCTCCACAGGTGAAACAAGTTGGTCTGCCGGCCTTCAGTGTTTGCCACTTCGAGCTATACCTAGGGCCTGGAAAATTGCCTTGAGGAAAATGGCCTTCATTGTTGCAAAAAAAAATTATCAGAGAAATGGTTAGGTTTAGTACATATTCAAACTATGGCAACTCCGCATGTGAAACAAGTTGGTCTGCCGGCTGTCAGTGGTTGCATTTCAGAGCGATGATGCGCGAAAGTCACTGCATATTTACAAAAAAAAACGGTTAGAGAAATGGTCAGTTTTAGTATCTATTGAAAGAATGGTGTCTCCACAGGTGAAACAAGTTGGTCTGCCGGCCTTCAGTGTTTGCCACTTCGAGCTATACCTAGGGCCTGGAAAATTGCCTTGAGGAAAATGGCCTTCATTGTTGCAAAAAAAAAATTATCAGAGAAATGGTTAGGTTTAGTACATATATTCAAAATATGGCATCTCCGCATGTGAAACAAGTTGGTCTGCCGGCTGTCAGTGGTTGCCACTTTGAGCTATAGGGGCTGAAAGGGGCTTCATTGTAGCGAAAAAAAAAACGATCAGAGAAATGGTTAGTTTTAGTATATATTCAAAGTATGGCATCTCCGTATGTGAAAAAAGTTGGTCTGCCGGCTGTCAGTGGTTGCCACTTTGAGCTATAAAGGCTAGAAGGAGCTTCATTGTTGCAAAAATAGAAAACGATCCGAGGAATGGTTAGTTTTAGTATATTCAAAGTATGGCATCTCCGTATGTGAAACAAGTTGGTCTGCCGGCTGTCAGCGGTTGCCACTTTGAGCTATAAAGTCTAGAAGAAGCTTCATTGTAGCAAAAAATAGATAACGATCTGAGGAATGGTTAGTTTTAGTACATATTCAAAGTATGGTATCTCCGCATGTGAAACAAGTTGGTCTGCCGGCTGTCGGTGGTTGCATTTCAGAGCTATGAGGCGCGAAAGTTACTGCATAGTTACGAAATAAAACGGTAAAAGAAATGGTCAGTTTTAGTTCTTATTGAAAGAATGGTGTCTCCACAGGTGAAACAAGTTGGTCTGCCGGCCTTCAGTGGTTGCCACTTCGAGCTATATATACCTAGGGCCTGGAAGGGGCTTCATTGTTGAAAAAAAAAATTATCAGAGAAATGGTTAGTTTTAGTACATATTTAAAATATGGCATCTCCTCATGTGAAACAAGTTGGTCTGCCGGCTATCAGTGGTTGCCACTTTGAGCTATTAAGGCTAGAATGAGCTTCATTGTTGCAAAAAATAGAACGATCTGAGGAATGGTTAGTTTTAGTACATATTCAAAGTATGGCATCTCTGCATGTGAAACAAGTTGGTCTGCCGGCTGTCAGTGGTTGCATTTCAGAGCTGAGGCGCGAAAGTCACTGCTTAGTTACGAAAAAAAAACGGTAAGAGAAATGGTCAGTTTTAGTACCTATTAAAAGAATGCAATGTTAGCTAAAATAGTATTAATAAAAAGTCTTCTTATTAAGATCAAAAATGAAATACATAATCAGTTTTTACCAAAATCGACGTAGATTTTCTGAAGAAAACCTTTATTTTCTCTAGAGGCGAATTTTTTCCCCACAGTGCGGTGGTGCGCGGCGCAAGTTTGAGGTTGGGTCAAACATACGCAGATACGACAGCGGCTGGCATGAACTAGAAAAATTCGCCTATTTTCCCGCTTTTCAATGTTTTTTTAGACTTTTTCCTTTAATAAGCGACTTACGTGAACGATGATAGCTCTGAAATACAACCACTGACAGCCGGCAGACCAACTCGTTTCATCTGTGGATACACCATTCTTCCAATTGGTACTAAAACTAACCATTTCTCTTATCGTTTTTTTTGTTTGTAACTATGCAGTGACTTGCGCGCCTCATAGCTCTGAAATGCAACCACTGACAGCCGGCAGACCAACTTGTTTCACATGCGGAGATGCCATACTTTGAATATGTACTAAAACTAACCATTTCTCAGATCGTTTTTTTTTCGCAACAATGAAGCACCTTCCAGGCCCTATAGCTCGAAGAAGCTACCACTGAGAGCCGGCAGACCGACATCATTCACATTAGGGGACTACTCTACAACCCATAAAAGCAAGTCTATCCGTTTCCCTGATCGTTACGAAAATTCCCGTGACCGCTTAGACTAGAGAGTAATATGACAGTCTTAGGAGGTCACTGTACCTGGCTCGGGCCACGCATTTTTGTCATTTACATAATCATCCGTCGTATAATAAGCCTTCTTACAAAGTGTCTCCTTAATATAATGTTTAAATTTCTTGTCAGGCATATCAAGGACAGCTTTTGGTATTTTATTATAATAGCGTATACAGTTTCCCACAAATGATTTCCTAACCCTAGCCAGTCTGTGCCCTGGAACGTACAAGTTATGTTTGTTTCGCAGGGATATATCTGTGACATCACAAACTTTTTTGAAAGACGAAATATTTTTCCTAACATGCATAATGTTATCAAAAATATATTGGGATGGTAAGGTTAAAATATCTATATCTTTAAAGAAATCTCTGAGTGAATCTCTTTTTCTTAATCTGTAAATAAAACGAATAGCTCTTTTTTGAAGTATAAAAATTGTTTGTATGTCGGCAGCTGCTCCCCAAAGTAATAGGCCATACGACATTAGGCTATGGAAATAACTAAAATAAACCAACCTAGCAGTTGCCACATCCGTCAGTTGTCTGATTCGTCTTACAGCATAAGCCGCGGAGCTCAGTTTTTTAGACAAATTAGAAATGTGAGCACCCCATTGTAATTTAGAATCTAATGTTATTCCTAAAAATGTGGTACTTTCAATGAACTCTAACTTATTACTATTTATAGTTTTAACTGAAATAACATTTCAATAAATACACACCACACGGCAATTTAATAACATGGATATCGTTACCCCCAGGGTTAATAAATTAGTTCGTTACTGCATAATAACTGGATTCTATATAGATTCTAGATTACACAAATGGAATTGAACATACATTGAAAAATTGTAATATATTTCAACGTATGGTAAATTCCAATTCCATTTCACAATTCATTACTGCTGCGTCTACCACCGTAACAAGTATTTAAACTTTACTACCCAACTAAAAACCTCTAACTATGATTAATAAAATTTCCCCACCGTTAAAAAGAACTAAATTTCTTGTGAAATCTAAAGAAGAAAATCAACGGTTATCAAAAACATTCATTTATTTCTTCAATATAATAAATTTAAGCTTAGGTCTAGATTTCGGTTTTATGGAGTTCAAATCTTTGAAATCAAAGAATATTGTGAAAGTGATAAATATGATTCGATATTTTATTATATTTGTTATCACTACTTGGTCATACTCCAGATTGGAACATCCATATATAGCAGCGTGGTATATGTTTTACGTCATTAATTATATCTGTTTTGTATTGGTAACATTTTTATTTACTGGAAAATCATTTTACGATTTCCAAAACGACTTGCTCGCTATTGATGCCGAAATGGGTGTTGATAGTCTCTCTTACAACTTGGAGTTTAAGATCATGTTCTCTTTAAGTACTTTTATAATTGAAAGAATTTTGTTATCTTTAATCTTACTCTACATTCAAAATTCACCTTATCAAGTAGTAGTACTTGGTATCCTCTTTTTTATTCCTCAACATCTGGTCAACATTGTCCTTCTATTGATGCACTCGTGTACATTTTATTCAGTAACTTGTCGGCTCGTGAAATTCATCAATTTTATACAAAAGCAAGGACAAGATATTGTATCTTGTGAGTACATCTATAAGCATATGATCAACTCCACTCAGAAGGCCATGAAACTTTTTGAAGCCATAGTAAGTATTGCGTAGTTATTATAAGAATTACACAATTAAATTGATAATTCTTATACGTAAACACCAAATAATGTAATGGGGTTTGTGCTAACTAACTTGAAAAGACTTGAAATACCACGCCCTTATCATGATTCTCATATTATAATATGTAAAATGATTCTACCTTCATATTAAATAGGTACAAATTAATCAGAATCATTACTTTCAGTTTTGTGTATGTTTTCTTTGCAATATTCCACAAACCATGATGACAACTTATTATATCCTTACGGTTATAAAGAGCAACAATGAACCTGAAAGTCTAGTAAGTACTAAGTATTCTCATTCATTTGAAGTAAGCAATTGGACTTCTTTGCGCAAATTATTTAGTTTCAACTCCTAATTGTATTTCAGTATTCAATAACAATATTATCTGCGAGTGTAACTATATTTCCGACCTTTGTAACAATGTTTTTGCCATCATACTTCGGAGGGAGACTAACGTCCAAGGCTGAAAAATTGAAACTTGCTCTACACAATATTTTGTTATTAGAAACAGGTAACATTATGAAAACATCTACGATGAATTCATCTCTCTCAGCCGAAAGACGTCCACTGCTGGACAAAGGCCTCCCCAAAGATTTCCACAACGACCGGTCCTGCGCTGCCCGCATCCATGAAAACATTATTATAATATTTTACCCAATGATTGTAAATATGTCTAGGATTTTAAAGAAGTCAGATCTCAGTATTGCAACATAAAGTATGATCTTAGATCAGTGGATGTGAATTAAAATGATAGCGCAGTCATTTTGTAGCTTGATGTAGATGTTTTGTTTTTGATTTCTAATGACCATAAGCTCTTGGAAATATCCACTTGTAAATAAAAGTCGACTACGACTTCTAATTTATATTTAATTTTAACTTCATCTTATTGATTTTAGATACTATTAGAATCAGGGACCTCAAGAGATTTATCCGGTACATCGAAAGTAGACCCTTCAAGTTCACTGTCTGTAAGATCATTCCCATGGACTGGACCCTGCCTGTTCTTACCCTCAACATGATCATTACTTACTTGATCGTCGCTGTATAGTTTTCGCATGTGTATTAATTTGATATAAGTATAGCTTAGCTCTCTCTGTAAGAACTCTTGTAATTTTAGGTTTCTCTCACAGATATTTGAAATATTATTCGCACTACGTGTATTGAATTAGTACTAATAAGTTAGCTAGGTTTTGCTCGCGGCTTCGTCCGCCCGAACAGTCTTTTTTCCCGGCATAAAAAGTAGGTACCCTAAAGTCCATTTATTCATAATTGTCCTATTATGTAAACAATCTTCACAGTACTTTTTGTTGAATTTTGTTGAAAATAAATTAAGTTCAAACCTAAACATTCTAAAGTAAAACATTTATTAACCACGAAAGTAATTTCCTAAAAAGTCTATTTTAATTTATATGATTGTAAAATCATAAAAATAGATGGTAAGATTGTTTACATGATAGGACAATTATGAATAAATGGACTTTATATCCTTCTCAGTACTTCTATGTGTATGTGAAATTTCAGGAAGATTAATTCCGTGGATAAAGCGTGAAGAGGTAACAAACAAACAAAAAAATTCCTTTCGTTTTTAATATTATTTAGCACTAGCTTTTGCTCGCGTCTTCGCCTGCGTGAATTTCCCACGGGAACTGTGCTTTTCCCGGGATCCCGGGATGAAAGGTACCCTATGTCCTTCTCCGTACTTCCAGCTATGTGTATGTGAAATTTCAGGATGATTAATTCCGTGGATAAAGCGTGAAGAGGTAACAAACAAACAAAAAAACTCACTTTCGTATTTAATATTATTTAGCACTAGCTTTTGCCCGCGGCTTCGCCCGCGTGAATTTCCCACGGGAACAGTGCTTTTTCCCGGAATAAAAAGTAGCCTATGTGCTATTCCAGGTCATTATCTACCTCTGTACCAAATTTCATCGAAATCCGTCCAGTAGATTTTGCGTGATTGAGTAACAAACATCCTCACAAACTCACAAACTCACAAATTCACAAACTCACAAACTCACATCCAAACTTTCGCATTTATAATATTAGTATGGATTAGCGATCCTACGAAACCTTCTTATGTGCGTGGCCCGACACACAATTGGCCGCTCGTTTTTAATTATGAGTTTTGATGTTAGTAATAATCATGTGTGCACTTAACATAATATTGACTAATTACTTATAGATATCAAAAATTACTATTGATTCAAAAATTCTACCAAATGCGCTTTTGCTTCAGTTTCTTTGTGTTTGATGTTAGTAATAAGTATTTGTATCTATGCACTTAACATAATATTGACTAAAATTACTACTGATTCAAAAATTCTACCAAATGCGCTCTTGCTTCAGTTTCTTTTGTTAACTTTAGCTAGATAGGTCAATCTTTACAATGTCCTTATATGTTTGGCATTAGACTATGGTTTTATGAAATTTAAAAATTCTAAATGTATGATACTAAAAGTGTTTAAAAATAGCTTTTTGCCGCATTTTCCTGTGGTGTTTATATATTTTTTGTTTATATAAATTCTTTTACTGTAAAATTTGTATGGTTTTGTATGCATATTTTAAATTATTGGACTCAAATTTTCATGTTAGCATTTTATATTGAAACATCTTTTTGTTCTCTACAAAATGATTTACAAGCTATTGACACACAATTAGGAGTAAATAGAATTATATACAAAATTGATATAAAAATAATATTGTACGCAACGTCTATCGTTATATGTATAACGATAGACGTTGCGTACAATATAATTTATATATCAATTTAAACTCTGTAGAGTTATCTTTCATTTCACGTACTGTAATCTTCTGGTATCATATTCTATCATGTAGTGTTCTTCACACTGGAGATGATCCTTGTTGTATATATTTTTGTCTTTTATTCGATATATTGCCGTGTGAAGAAAATAGTTGATTTAGTAAAAAAAGACAATTTTAGCATTAACTTCTGCCAGCGTATTTATCAAGTCTTTGGTGGAATCTGCTGAAAAAACAATCAAACCTTTAAATAAAGTGGTAAGTTATATATGTGCTAAAATTTAAGGTTATTTTACGTTTGCCGTGTTCTATAAGAGCACTGTTCGTTTGATGTTTCGAGTAAAGATTAATTTGATTTTGCAGTTTTTGGTAACTCTTCTATTCAGAACACCTCATGCATTGGTTTCTATGTTTTCTACAACGGTGGATATACAGTTACGCATAAGAGATCAGGTAAATTTTTATACAAAAATCATACATATCATTGAATCAAGTAGTTATAATTCGAAAACATCCGAATTAAAGGGCCGAGCTCAGATTCACAAATGCCGTTTTGGCTGTGCGTAGTCGGTCAGTCACTCAGTTAGTAACAGAAGAATTTTATATACCTACTAGCTTTTGCCCGCGGCTTCGCCCGCGTGAATTTCCACGGGAACAGTGCTTTTCCCGGGATAAAAAGTAGCCTATGTGCTATTCCAGGTCATTATCTACCTCTGTACCAAATTTCATCGAAATCCGTCCAGTAGATTTTGCGTGATTGAGTAACAAACATCCTCACAAACTCACAAATTCACAAACTCACAAATTCACAAACTCACAAACTCACATCCAAACTTTCGCATTTATAATATTAGTATGGAAGTTTATTTGTATATCAGTCGATATTAAATTATTTGAAATGTAATTAAACATGACAGGTCAAGTTCTTTTTATTTCAGGATCATGTAAAAATGTTAGCTTATTGGATGACAACGTTAACAACAATACAATCATTGATAGTGTTCTTCGCGCCTGCCGTTGCTGCTGGCTCGGTGACTTCGGAAGTGGACATGTTGAAATCGATACTTTATGATCGAATGGTTAATGAAACTGGTAAATTATTGAATTAAAAAAGAAAAAAAAAATTGTTAGAATTTAGATTGTTCAGGTTATTCTTGGATGTGTCACAGAATATATAATAGTACAAGTAGATGTGTCAAGATTTCAATAAAAAATACCTGCTGTTAACTGTTTCCAAAGCTCATGATACAATGCGACGTAGTTTTTAATTTCGAGTCAAAAAATTGTCTTAAATATTCTGCAGCACAATTTAATTTTAGTTGTATTTCGATATATTGATGAATAGCTTTGGCCCGCGGCTTCGCCCGCGTGAATTTTCCACGGGAACAGTGCTTTTTCCCGAGATGAAAGGTACCCTATGTCCTTCTCCGTACTTCTAACTATGTGTATGCAAAATTTCAGGAAGATTGGTTCAGTAGATGAAGCGTGAAGAGATAACAAACAAACTCACTTTCGCATTTATAATATTAGTATATAGTATACTAGCTTTTGCCCGCGGCTTCGCCCGCGTGAATTTCCCACGGGAACAGTGCTTTTTCCCGGGATAAAAAGTAGCCTATGTGCTATTCCAGGTCATTATCTACCTCTGTACCAAATTTCATCGAAATCCGTCCAGTAGATTTTGCGTGATTGAGTAACAAACATCCTCACAAACTCACAAACTCACATCCAAACTTTCGCATTTATAATATTAGTATGGATATGACATTGATAAATAAAATAAAAAATAGTTATATACTATTTATTAACATGTTTAATTTATTTTTTCAGATAAACAACAGTATCAAAAAATTAATAAACTCGTACGCTCAAATTTACGATCTGTCAAATTTTGAAAATTGATTGGACATTTCCGATCGTTGTAATGAACTTTGTCATCACCTACCTAATAGTTATTTTACAATTTAATTATAATACCATATTATAATCGTAAAGTACATACTTAATATGTGAAAAAGAATAGCCTAATTTAAAATCTATTTTTTTTAATTCCCGTCTAGCAATAAACTTTGATTTTAAAATATTAGAAAACTCAAAATTTGTAAAAAAAAATGGGTTTTGCTCCAAATTATATGATATTCTTTCTATACATGTTTTAAATAATGTAATGTACTGAATGTAATGTTTATGCAATAAAACCTCACTTGTTCTTAGCACTATTAAATAGTTTAATTCAATGAGAGTTACCGTTTTTCCGTTCACTAGTTGACGCTATTTTCGAGTAAGGTCTGTCAGATGGTACAATACTGTCTTTTGAATGTCTGTCAGATAGTACAACATTGTCATCAGTTGTCAAACTGATGACAATGTTGTACTATCTGACAGACCTCCCTCGCCAGTATTGCCAACTAGTGAGGCGTAAAACCATCATTATCTCAAGCTCCTCCATGCTTCGGAATTGGTCCCGGCTAAATCCGCAGTAGTTAAAACCCACCATCCGCATTGGACCCGTGTAAGTATATCCACCATCCACCCATAATGAAGGCCTGTGCCCCAACAGTAAATAAATAAATATTTACGGACAAATCACACTAGCGTTGAAGGACTATCGATAGTATCGATACTATTGAATAACAATACTATTGAATTTTTACAAGCTCTACCTATAGAATAGGTTGTTCAATAATACTATGGAAATCCTTATTTGACAGATATTGTAATGTTACTATAGGAAAGAAAAAAGGAATTCTCTAACACCAGCCGATAAATGTGAAAGTGCAGGTAGATATTCTCTCGATGTTTTCCTTCACCGGAAGCAAAAAAAACTGTATTAATAAAAAATCAAGTAAAAGAAAAATCGAGACCCATACTCTTACGCTGTCGTGAAATAATAGTCGTAAATAACGTCTTACAACAATGTGATCTCTAAAGTTAAACACTTGCTAAACAGATTAACCGCAAAAAATGAAAAAATTCTGGCAAGTAGAAAAAAATTTAGAAAGGGTGATAATCTTACATCATAGTAAATGTATGTGTCGCAGTCGGATTGTATAATCCGTCGTATTACATGACGGCTAGTAGTTTTATAAAACAGCGCCGTTTTGTAATACGGCGGTTCAACGATTAGCCGGATTGTCACTGCGATACGTTGTTCAATATGGCGGCCCATGTTAAGCCGCATCGTACTACTAAGTATTAAGAGTGTAGGATGACCATACTTACAAAATAAAACTATGTTTAAATGAAAGTCTGAAAATGTTATTATGATATTGCTAACAGATTTTCTTTTACGATAATCTTTAACAACCAAGAATTATTATCATAGTTATACGCCATCGTTGTTATTACGTCACAGTGCCACAAATGTTAAAAATCGAAACTAAAAACTGTAAAAATGGCGGCTAATGATTCGCTATATTACATTACGGCTAGCCGTGTTGAAGAACGTATGGTGACGAATACATTTCGGGGGATTTTTACTCAGCCATATTAAATCCGGCTAATCGTTGAACCGCCGTATTACAAAACGGCGCTGTTTTGTAAAACGGCTAGCCGTAATGTAATACGGCGGATAATACAATCCGACTGCGACATATGCATGTGGAAATTGCTAGTCTCTGCCTAGCTCTCACGAGAAAAAAGCGTGATAATATGTATGTATGGTCAGCTGAAGAGAATAGCTAAGCCCCCTGAGATAGCAATCGGTAAGATAGGGGGATCAGGTTTCTCTGTAGCTAGTAGACGAAGATTTGTAGTAAGATTTAAAGTGATGAAAAAAAATTTTAAACGAACCTGTTTTTTCCAAATATTTGCAATAATTAATACGTAATATTTTTCAAAGACGATTTCCCCTAGCGGGCTGACACCGAATCATTATTTTTCTTGCATATGCGGGTTCATCCCCCGAAGGGGTAGATACGGCTGAGTCATCAAAACAATAAACAAAGTATCGGGGCCCGTTTTATTATATTATTATGCACACCCTATGATTTACGCTGCATAACTCCATGCAGAATTCTTCCTAATAAAAAATAACAATTTTGTGTTTATGGCGTACAGGTAGATTGTTATTTACCTGGCATTCTGATTATAAAACTTTTTAAATTGCAAATTTGCTTAGAAGTATATAAATAAGAATGTAATTTGTACTTACTGTATGCAATAAATAAACAAACTTATTCAAAGTAAATAATTTTTATAATATTTTAGCGAATTAGATATGAATGAAAATGATTTTATTTAAATAGGCTACAAATAGCACTTTTAAATATTCATATTCTATATAGTTTTTTTAGGTTGTTGCCGTCATAAAATTACTTAAATCTAAGGTTACCTAATAGTAAAAAGAATTTTGCACTCAGAATCGCGCTTTCGCCGCGATTATCAATCAAGGAGCATTTCCTAGGACAAATTTATCACGAGCGTCTTATTGTGACCCGGATATACGATATCCAGATATCCGGAGGGGAGCCGACATCATATTATCATCATTATGTCGAAAAAATTGCGAAGATAAGTGTGGATAAGCTATAAAAAATGTTATAGCACCTACAACACTATTTGCCAAATATAAAATCAATCTTTTATGATATAAAAAAATATATAATTTGTTAACATGTGAGCATAGTAACACAATACAAGTACACGTACAATGCCTCTTTTTTTCCCTTTTTTCTTTCGCGGGTCTACTGGAAGAAATTTCTATAGAAATAAGTAGAACCTTTGTACTTAGTTTTCCTATGTTTTATGTTTCCTTTGTATGTATTTGTTGTGTACAAAAATCTTCGATCAAGTATAAAAAAATAATAAACGTAATACTTGAAGTGATAAACAAATGTCTAAGTATGTATTGCTGTTCGGACACTATTTCGGTGAATTTTGTAAGGAAATGTGTATCTATTTTTTTATACGTGATCGAAGACAAAAATTAATAAATAATAAATAAAATAGTATAGTTGTTGAATGTACTTGTAAACAAATATTTTTTTTTACCAATATACCCAAATTATTTCTTAATTCGCCTTTCTTACCACCGCACAGAGGACTGTGTGCTCGTGACTGTACCTTGACCGTAAGTTGACTGTAATAAGAGTCACCGTGTCAAAAAACAATTCTATTTCGAATTAACTATTACGGTTTATCAATCCAAGATTTCATTTTACCCATGTACCTACCAAATTTCATAAGAATCCTTCCAGTAGATTTTGCGTGATTTACTAGATAACAAATATCCACACGTTCTCACATACACTCATACTTTCACATTCATAAATTATAGTAGTAAAAAATACATGACAAGATAAACTGTGATGTCAATTGATTGCCTACTTTTAAAAATTCTTGAAAGATGATACTGACAACTGAGACTGTTATAAATTTTTTACTTTCCATTTAATTCAGTTTTACATAAAGAAACAAATGGCATGTCCATAAATTATTTCGCGGTATATTTTGATTGTTAGCGGTGTTTTTAAAAGGGCGCTGCATATTGGCTGATTAATGATAGCTCCGTCACCTAGGCTAGGTCGGATTTTGGTAAAAACAAATTTTGCATTGCGCCTCCAAACTCGTGAGTACCATCTCTACCATTAATTTAATTCATCTTCTTCTTAGCGTGTCGACTCGGCGGGTCTTTGTGATGACCAATATGACGCCACAGATACAGCATTATCTGTTGCGTCATTATACACCCTGTATAAATCTTTTAGCATACAGGTAGTAGGGCACGCTGGGCGAGATAGTAAATGTGCCATAGTTTCGGAGAGACACTACACAGACAGGCGGTTTCCGAGCTGTATCCCCACCTGGACATATTTTCTAATTTAACACATCAATTAATGAACGTGAAAATAAATGATTAAAAAACTAGATTATAAGTTACTTTCTCTATTCTTGTGGAATGAAACACATGAATCGCACAAAGTACCTAATTAACAATTTAACGGAAATTATGTACCTACTTACATATATTGCAAAAGTTTTTTAAACAATGGTGCACAAGATTTTTTTCCTAGAACATGAAAAATCAATCTACGCTTACCTCGGCCAGTGTTTCTTAACCACGTAACTACAGCATACCATACCAATGACAAAAAATAGGTATATTTTTTATCGAAAAATCTGATTATCACATGTATACATATACATGATCGAAGGGAATCACCTAAGTTTCAGTAAAGTTAGGAAAGCGATCCTGCAATTTCCTAACATAACTGGTAACATCGGGATATTATGTACGTAGTAGTTGTATTTCGATGACTGGGAACAACTATGTATGATTCCCTTGTAAGAACTTACGAACTCCGATTCACAAAGGCTTCGACCACTATAGTAACGAGGCCTTTACGCAAAACACATATTAGATATAGAAAAACGAAAAAAAAATCACTTCTACCTCTCTCTGCAGTCTCTGCACCTCTGGTATTTCCCAAACATATCAACCTCAGTGATTGAAAAGAAATTCAATAAAATTTTAATACGTCCGCTAAAGCCATGCATAATCCAGGACCAATTGTACGTACTGAGTATTTAATCAATCGTCTAGAAAGTTGCCGCGATCAATATGCGGATATCGTGTTAAGCGACCGAGGGAAATGTTAAAATTTTTCAGATTCTCTTCTTTTGGAGACAGCATTCCACAATCGGCGGAGTTATACTGGAGGACTGTCTACAGCAAAGAGTGTGAAAGTAAATAGAGTTTCACTGAAAAATATATCAGTTGCAAGCTGAAAGTAAACTCAGTTGTTTTGAGTCAATACAAAGGTACTGGTAAAAATATTCGTTACCATGCTTGCTACCATGGTTTCATAGGTACCGGTAAAATTTTCGTTACCATGCTTAACGGTACCTCTGTTATTAACCTTACCAAACTTAACGGTACCAATTCAACTGTTTCGGAGAGGTACCTGTACCAGATTTTACCGTAATTCCAACCCCTGGTTTTGACTTCAATTAGTGATGCTTTGTTTTCTATGTTCATTTCACTATACATGGCACGTGCACGCACATGGCTGACTATTTAGATAACTAGTGTGTATGCGGCTACTGCCACTAGATGGCGGTAGTCGTATCATGTCAGATATATTTAGGCGACTTGAATAAAATCTGACACCAGTGTTAGTAATAACACACTCGATAAGAAGAAGACTATACACACAAGAAGTCTTTAAACCATAGAAGAATTAATAACCTTATTTTATTCTCTTTTCTTTGAAATGTAATCTCCATAGTTTTTCAGCTCTGTGATCTGTATGAAAGGATGTGGTAAGGTCGCGGAGGCGGTAGGCGTATCAAGATTGGCCACGCCTACTTGTGGGCGTGCCCTTTGGATATTAAATTAAAATTAATACCCACGTGACATCTTGTAATATCGAGGTGTAGCTACTTGCTTGCTATCATAAAAGAGTGACGTCACTTAATTACATAAAATAAAAGGTGCAACAGCAGCGTAGCAAACTTGGGCATTTCTGAAAGTTCATATATGGAAAAGATGTAATTTTTTATTTTATTTCCAGGTCTGATGTTTTTTTGTGTTTCTTAATGTGAGTACATGTTTTGTTTTCATATCTTATCTGTGGTTTAGAACTCAATTTTTTAATGCGTTCTTCGATGGCCTCTGCATTTAAATTACAATTTAAATTAATCCAGAACTATTTTAAATTATTTGAAACTAATTTTTCCCCGCGTCCGCGGGAATTTCCCACGGGAATAATGCTTTTTCCCGGAATGAAAGGTACCCTATGTCTTTCTCAGTACTTCTGACTATGTGTATGCGAAATTTTATTAATAGATTGTACAGCATGTACAAATGTTTACATTATTGTTAATTTTACCAAGTGCATATTTGTATCAATTGTAAAGAGTAGAGGAGTCCCTGTAACACAAGTTTTTACTTAGCACAGGGCTAAGTACTTGTAATTTGTAACTTTTCTTGGTAATAAATGATTTAATATTTATTATTGGTTCAATAGATAAATCGTGAAGAGTTAACAAACAATTAAATAAACAAACTCATTAAAAAATCCATCACAAACATAGAATTTTTACAATTCAATTCATTGAATAAATCGATTAACAAAGGATCTTCTCAGCAGTGGTCGTTCCGAAATGCTAGTAGTTTGTAGCTTTGAGACATAATATATTATGATTAAATAATTAGTTATCGACGTGAAAAAGAGCCTTCTTTGAAGGCCAAGTTTCAATAAAAAAATTTGACTTTGACTTTGATCCTATTATGTTAATAGAGAATAAAATAAAATTTTCGTTTAAAAAAGAAAATCCGCATTTCACATAAAATTCTTGTCGTGACAAAGATATTTTTTTTATTTCCACCATTTTAGAATTTTAAAAATTTATTAAAATGAAAGGGAGTGCAATACTTAAATTTAATAATGATTACAAATTCAATTAACATTATTAAATAAAGTCACCCGCCGCGTCTGTCCGTCTGTTCGCGATAAACTCAAAAACTACTAAACTTATTTTCAAGAGGTTTTTACTAATGAATGAGTGGGGGTGATCATTAAGGTTTTGGTATATAATTTACGCGGGTGAAGCCGCGAGCAAAAGCTCGTGTCTTATAAATAAATGCAAGAAGCAATGAAAAGCCCGTCTACGCCGTAGAGCTTTCTACGAGTAGGCGGAGCGAATGCCGTAGCACTCTAAACTCTTGATCAAATGGTTTTACACCGTCCATTTTAGCTTGAACTTAGATCCTTCATATTGAAACTCACGTTTCCTGCATCTTGTGAGGACGCGAAGGGGGGTGAGGGGTCAGGGATATTTGGTGACGTGGTTTCGGGTGGAGGATTCAGGATTTCGTTACGTAACAGCAGTTGAGTGGAGGCCGTCGGCGGGGTCGGTTGTGTCGTGATTTCCGAAAAAGATAAATAACAACAACGTGTTTGTTGTCGTAAACAAGTTTGTTTGGAAGTTGCGTTAACCAAAGGTAAGTGGTTTGTGTTTTTTTTTTGTTTCTTATTTTTTGTAGCTTTTTGAAATGAACCTTATGTTGCTGTAGTGTAATTATGTTATGTTTTTAAATAAAATTATTGTGAGTTATGCTTTCATTATGTGTATAATGAGTTGTGTTACTAAATGTACTTAATACTTATATTTTGAACAACATTATTAATTATTTAATTTCAATAAATTGAAGATACTTACTTTTATGATTAGGTATTTCTTTATATTAATAGGCAGAATATTGGAAATGATTTTATCTATTGTATATTGTACTATACTATTATTGTTGTGTATTGTATGTATTTTTATTCAATCTGTTTATTATGTTTTAACAAACAATACGTATAATTTTGATAATTCATTTTAATATTAAGAAATATATATTTTTGCTATATTGTAAAATATTTTTTATGACAACTACAATAACTTTTAAAAACTCAAAGAAGTTGTTTATTTCTTCACAGGAATTATGTAGAGCCATTTAAGGCTTATCTAAAAAAATCTGCTAATAAGTATTTTTATAACTCATTTATTTTTTTATGTAAGTAGGTATTTAATAAAAAAATGTTATCAATTGTTGTTAAGGGGAGACGAACGACGAATTCACATACGAAATGGTTAACATAGATACTACTAATCCGAAGAATTATATTTGTTTTGGCATTTTTATTGCTTAGAACGTACCTAACTGATTTCTAGCAGTAAAAAAAAATTCCAACAAAAAAATACTTGTTAGAAATAATTAATAATTTTTGTTTTATATAGTGTACGTATTTTAATAATTTCTAGTTACCATTTTTTTTTTATAATTACAGAACAAAATATATAAACTAAATTAACTAATTCTTTAATTATAGTTTTATATTTTGTTATATATTCAGTACCTATATTGTATAGAAGCTATCGTAAATGTAAAATAATCATTGCGTGTTGTTTCAAGTTTATATTAATTTGTATTATTTCATAAAGTAACAAAATAAATTAAATATTTATTTGTCTTTTACATAATATCCGTGTCATGAAATTTTATAAAATTTCGGTCATTTGAACTCGACAAGTCATGTACATACATACAGAATCACGTCTTTATCCCTACAAGGTAGACAGAGCCAAGAGTCGTGAGACTCGAAGGCCACGCTTAGCAGAATAGTGGGCTTACTGATGGAATGGAGATTCAGATATAGTGACAAGTTGCTAGCCCTTCGCCTATGAGTGGAGGAATCCCCAGTTTAATTAGAGCCCTTTCCCTCGCCAATTGAATATCAAAATAATAGACAAAACTTAATACATAGTAAGTAAGTATATTTTATATCAAAACTAGCTGTCCGCCCGCGGCTTCGCCCGCGTGAGTTTTCGCTTAGATGAAAAATCTCTCTTGGAGCTTTTCATCAGATGTTCCAGATCTTCAATTTTTATACGTCAGCAGAAAATGCTCATCAGGTTGAACGATTTTTGCTAAGGCGCCATTTCCATATATGTTATAGTGTAGCTGGTCTCTTGGAGCTTTTCATCAGATGTTCCAGATCTTCAATTTTTATACGTTGGCAGAAAATGCTCATCAGGTTGAACGATTTTTGTTAAGGCACCATTTCCATATTACTTATAGTTTAGCTGTTCCGTTATGGTTCTTCATCAGGTGTTCCGTTTTCAAAATGAATTATAGCCTATATGTTGCCCAGGCTTAATAGCTATACAACAAAAAAAGTTTCATTCAAATCCGTCCAGTAGTTTTTGCGTGAAACGCGTACATACATACAGACAGACAGACAGACAGACAGACAGACAAGAAATTCCAAAAAATTTTTTTTGCTTTCTATTGTTCTTTTTAGATCTCCCTCTATCCATTTCAGTCAAAAATATTAAATGTACAGACAAAATATTTTTACTGTTTTATTATATGTATAGATATAGATAACTACAAATATTGATAGGTCTACTTTTATCGTTTGATAAGTATTCGAGTGAAATGTCGATGTTATACTAATTTTGCTACCTCATTTGTCATAACGAGGACGCTTACTCGTTTCCTGCAAGTCTTATTACAAAATAGAAGTTTTGGTTGTCAACTTTTCATTTAATTTTATTTATACGGAAACACAAGCAATTTAAAAAAATAACTTCTTCTTTTTTTCGAGACGGAATGGCTAGAATATTAGATAAGATGAGACCAGTATGTGGCCCCGGCAATTGCGTTGTCCTTGGCCTTGTTTAGGTCCTCCAAGGTGCATGAACTGGGGATAAAAATAATAAAAAAAATAACTAAGAACCGAAAAGAAAGTCAAAGTCAAAAATATTTAAATAGGTTTATAAATAGCACGCCATCGGACGTTTCGACTAAGATTCTTTCAAGTCATATACATATACAGATATACAGATGCAATATAGGGCGCGTTGCACCCTGCACCCTTGTTTATCTGTTGACGAGGGGCGGCCCGTGTATCGAGACACCTTCGGAGTCTGGGGTGATCAGAGGAAGATAACTTTCAAAGTATAATTTCCACTTTTTTTAATACAAAAGCTGACAGATATTTTTGCTGCCAATATAATGCTGCCTTTGACTAATTAAACATGCTTACTCTTTTTTATTGATAAGAATATGAACTTAAATTATACGTATAATGCTTCAGATCTCGAGTTGAATTACCTTTTTGATAAAAAAAAAACTATTCATGCTAGATCATAGAGCAACACGGACTCCTTCCGGGCCGCGCGCGAAAGTCCTTGTTGCTCGAAGTGCTAGATGGACATGAAAATAAAATACCTACCTTGAAGATCTAAGCGTACAGACTAGTGGTGGTTAATATAACGTATAGCTGATAAAAATAGCACGTGATTTCCTTGTAACGAATAGCGCGCGCTATAAATCTATGCATATGACGCTACGTTATAACGTAGCGCGCGGTCACTGACCTAGCACAGCGCGACCGCCTCTCTTGCGTTATAGCACGCGACTGTCGCTCGCGCGCGATTTTCGTGAGATCGTTGTCGTGACTCGTGTCGTTTCGTAGGCGAATCGGGTTATAGTGCCTCCAGACGCTCCGATTTGGTTGGATCCAACCGTCCGACCACGACCGAATCGGAACGTGTGTAGAGCGGTCGGCCCGACATTATTATTATTAATATCGGTCGGACGTGGTCGGATTGCCGACGCATCCGACAAGCCGACCGTCCGACCGAATCGGAACGTCTGGACGCTTTGTTCCAACCAAATCGGCTTCAGTCGCATTCGCAACGCCGCCGATGTAGGACGTCTACATGAACGACAAGGGAGTGACGATCACAGAACGCGATATAATGATCCTACTATCCTACTAATATTATATATGTATTGGATGTGAGTTTGTGAGGATGTTTGTTACTCAATCACGCAAAATCTACTGGACGGATTTCGATGAAATTTGGTATATGATACGGGTAGAAAAATACCGGGAATAGCACATAGGGTACTTTTTATCCCAAATTCCCACGGAAGCGAAGCCCCGGGGCGTAGCTAGTAAAGTTATTAGAACTTTATAAAGACTTTTCCTGTTTGTGGGACTTAACCCACAAAGAATGAGACAGAGATGTAAGAAATCAAGCATATTTAATAATGCTGGAAGTTTTAATAAAATAATAATGTATTTAAATAAATAAATAAATTTAATTATTTGGATAAATTAATTTAAATTATTTTTTTTATTTCATTTAGTATGTCTGTGGCCGCATCCAATGCCATTTTAGCATTTTTTTATAATACCGGTGGCATGATCCATGACGTCCGTTCACTACTTCAGAGCAGACTCAACTGACGGTTGGAAGGCCGACCGTCGGACAGTCTGTAGCAATGTTGGAATGGTTGCTATGTCGGTTCCGATTTGGTTGGATCCAACCAAATCGGAGCGTCTGGAAGCACTTTTATTAATTCGGCTGTTATAGTTGTTGCGTTGCATGCAATTATAATCAGTTGACCTTTAAAGTGCCTCCAGACGCTCCGATTTGGTTGGATCCAACCGTCCGACCACGACCGAATCGGAACGTGTGTAGAGCGGTCGGCCCGACATTATTATTATTAATATCGGTCGGACGTGGTCGGATTGCCGACGCATCCGACAAGCCAACCGTCCGACCGAATCGGAACCGTTGGACGCTTTGTTCCAACCAAATCGGCTTCAGTCGCATTCGCAACGCCGCCGATTTAGGACGTCTACATGAACGACAAGGGAGTGACGATCACAGAACGCGATATAATGATCCTACTATCCTACTAATCCATACTAATATTATAAATGCGAAAGTGAGTTTGTTTGTTTGTTTGTTTGTTTATTTGTTTGTTTGTTTGTTACCTCTTCACGTTTTATCTACTGAACCAATCTTTCTGAAATTTCGCATACATATAGCTGGAAGTACGGAGAAGGACATAGGGTACCTTTCATCCCGGGAAAAAGTACTGTTCCCGTGGGAAATTCACGCGGGCGAAGCCGCGGGCAAAAGCTAGTATTATATATGTATTGGATGTGAGTTTGTGAGGATGTTTGTTACTCAATCACGCAAAATCTACTGGACGGATTTCGATGAAATTTGGTATATGATACGGGTAGAAAAATACCGGGAATAGCACATAGGGTACTTTTTATCCCGAAATTCCCACGGAAGCGAAGCCCCGGGGCGTAGCTAGTAAAGTTATTAGAACTTTATAAAGACTTTTCCTGTTTGTGGGACTTAACCCACAAAGAATGAGACAGAGATGTAAGAAATCAAGCATATTTAATAATGCTGGAAGTTTAAAAAAAAAAAGTAATTAAATAAATAAATAAATTTAATTATTTGGATAAATTAATTTAAATTATTTTTTTATTTCATTTAGTATGTCTGTGGCCGCAACCAACGCCTTTTTAGCATTTTTTTATAATACCGGTGGCATGATCCATGACGTCCGTTCACTACTTCAGAGCAAACTCAACTGACGGTCGGAAGGCCGACCGTCGGACAGTCTGTAGCAATGTTGGAATGGTTGCTATGTCGGTTCCGATTTGGTTGGATCCAACCAAATCGGAGCGTCTGGAAGCACTATTAGCTCTGAGCCGTGTTACGTAGGCGGTAGCGAAGGACGCTCTGAGATTTCGCGCGTTTTTTCAATGAAAACAGAAAATATTGTTCTATGTAATTTATGATGATGTAGCACAACATAACGAAAAAATTTCAATAACGTCGGTAACTTTACAACTACAACGCGTTCGGAATTCACAATTTCATTCGTTATAATATAGCGCCAAAAATAGCACGCTATAAAAATTTAGCATATTCCATATAGCGCACTATGAAAATATAGCCGTTAAGAACACCACTAGTACAGACACGAGAAGCTATTTTTTTATACTATGTACTAGCATGGGCCCGGGACTTTGTTCCCGTGGGAATTACGGGAAATCCTCTCTTAGTGCTCCCCTACACTCCCTAAGGAACCTACATGCCAAATTTCAGCTTCCTACGCCCAGTTGTTATGGCTCTGCATTGTTTGTCAGTCACTCAGTCAGTAACGGAAGAATTTTATTGATTGATTAGCTGTTGCCCGCGACTTCGCCCGCGTGAGTTTCGCTTAGATGAAAAGCCTTTTTGTGTTCCAAACAGTTTCAGATGTTTCGGATCTTCGATGTCTGCAGAAAATGCTCATCAGATTAATCAAGTTTTGCTAAGGCGCCATTTCCATATAAGTATGTTATAGTGTAGCTGGTCTCTTGGAGTTATTCATCAGATGTTCCAGATCTTCAATTTTTATACGTCAGCAGAAAATGCTCATCAGGTTGAACGAATTTTGATAAGGCGCCATGTGTAGCTGGTCTCTTGCAGTTCTTCATCAGATGTTCCAGATCTTCAATTTTTATACGTCAGCAGAAAATGCTCATCAGGTTGAACGACTTTTGTTAAGGCACCATTTCCATATTTCTTATGGTTTAGCTGTTCTGTTATGGTTCTTCATCAGGTGTTCCAGTTTTCAAAATCAATTATAGCCTATATGTTGCCCAGGCTTAATAGCTATACAACAAAAAAAGTTTCATTCAAATCCGTCCAGTAGTTTTTGCGTGAAACGCATACATACATACAGACAGACAGACAAGAAATTCCAAAAAAATTTTTTTGCTTTCTATTGTTCTTTTTAAGTGTCCCTCTATCCATTTTAGTCAAAAATACTAAATGTACAGACAAAATATTTTTACTGTTTTATTATATTTATAGATTAATTGATGGTCTGATCATACAAAAAAATTCAGTACATTTTGTTGAGTTACTATACTCAAAGACAAACCAAACAAATACATGCATACAAATAAATACATGAAAACCGCTGATTTAAGAAATTTATGATATTAAGAATTTTCTTATAAAGATATTGATACCACTACGAGGATTATTTTAACGATTTACAATGTCTTCTGAAATCTTGGAGTCACTCTCTGCTAACTAATTAAGAATATCTCTTGAATATTTGATTACAGCCGAGGGTAATAAGGCACAGAATAATGAAAATGCAGGACAGATGCTTCGAACTATGAACACAAAGTACAAAATATGCGAAAGCGATGTCGCTATCTACGCATATAAAAGTTCTCGACCACTAAACCATACTATTAAATTTACAGCATTAGATTTCTTATATTTACCTCTGTAAAAAAATGTTAAAATACTATGAATAAATAAGTTTTTTAAGTTAAGCAAAAAAAAATCGTTTGTATAGAGCTTGATCACTCAGACCTTTACATTTAGCTAATTTTGGAAATCCCTACAAGTGGTAACCTTCTGTATAATTATTATTTTACGACTCAGTTTAATAATTCACAGATTCGGCAATTGAATCGCGGTACACCTGTTATTAAATATGTAAATTAGTTATTTATTCAAGTTCTACAAAGGGTCTTTGCCACTTTCAGAGAGACGCGACTGTCTTAGTAATGAGTGTCAAGTTTTGACTTCGTGTCACGTTGTACTTACTTCGCAAAGTTATGTATCCTAGAAGTTAATTTATTGAAGAGGTAACAGCTACCTTCCATATTTGTCATGGCATGTACTCACATCGAATTTATATGTCAAATCCTCTCTCTCTCTCAGCCGAAAGACGTCCACTGCTGGACAAAGGCCTCCCCCAAGGATTTCCATAACGACCGGTCCTGCGCTGCACGCATCCATGCGCATCCCGCGACCTTCACCAGGTCGTCGGTCCACCGAGTGAGAGGCCTGCCAACACTACGTTTTCCGGTTCGTGGTCGCCACTCGAGAACTTTTCTGCCCCAACGGCTATCTCTTCTACGAGCTATGTGCCTCGCCCACTGCGACTTAAATTTCGCGATTCTGCGGGCTATGTCGGCCTACGGATCTCCTCAGGATGTCAAATCCAACCTATAAATAATTCTAATATTTTAATCCTTTCATTTGGCCTGTGGTGTGGCCCTAGAATAACACCAACCCATCTCTTCCCGTGGGTGTCGTAAGAGGCGACTAAGGGATTAAAAACACCGGAGGATGGGCAGCAGCATCTTTCCGCGTACTATGCCATCACACTGCGATCGCCAACCCGCCTGCCAAGCGTGGCGATTACGGCAAAACCCCCCACGGAAAAAATCCTTGGGGAGGCCTTTGTCCAGCAGTGGACGTCTTTAGGCTGAGAGAGAGAGAGAATCCTTTCATCGTTTTGGATAACAATTGTTTAACAATCTCTTCAAGTCTCTTCGTCGTTGATAATAATAAGTGACGTAACTTCACGGTCCTATTATATAATGACAGCAAAGGAATTGCACTAAGAGAGGATTTCCCGTAATTCCCACCGAAACAAAGTCCGTGCCAGTTCTGTATAAAACCAACCGCAAAGCTAATCAAAATTATTAATTGAAGAATATTAAACAATACTCGAAATATCCCAATCTCGGGGGGATCGTTTAATTTAAATTATTTATTATAAGCCTGTCGGCTACGCGAGCTAATTTCCAAAATAAATATTGGTCCAATCAAACCGCCTTGACTTGCCATTGTTTCGTTTTGTTTTTACTCAGAAAGTAGTAATTGTAGCCCTGGATGAATTCAAAAATATTGGCATCCTTTCTTCTGGTGAAAATATTTTTTCATTCATTTATTGCGTTTCATATCATACATTCAGTTATAACTACTAGTACAGTAACTGGTTGGAGTAGGTACAATATGAACCCTGTCGGGTATTAGCAAATGTAGAAAGATGGAACGGCAGGCGGATTTATAATAAGAAATTTGTGATTAGGTGTTAATTTAAATTAAGTATTACAATTTATAATGAAGTCAAATAGATAATTTAATAGAAATTTGATACGATAATTGTAATAGTCAAAGAATTTATAGTACAAGATAAAATAGTATAACGAATGTCCGAGTACAATTTATTTGGGAATGTCAATGCTTTTATCGTTAAAAAACTCGTCCAATGAATAATAGCTTTTTTCTGTAAGTAGAAGTTTCAATTTTCTTAGAAATATGGTATCTTTTTTTTCATTTCGTAGGTGGTCGGGTAAAGTGTTGTGGATTTTTATAGTCATGCATAGTGGGCCGGACCTAAAAAGTATGGGCCGGACCTATTCATGAGTATGACCAATTTTTTGTATGTGGGACTGACTGACTCAATCCAACTTTAATAAATCTGCTGTTCCTTACTATTTTACATTTATGATTACAATCATTGAAGCACTTATAATCTAGAATAAGGAGATCATCGCATTTGCGATGTCAAGTTGTGGTTTCACACGATTGAAATCTTTAGTATCTTAAGTAATGGTCGGTCACTGGATGGGTGACCAAGAATGTCTAGCTCCTCCGTGCTTCGAAATCCATACTAATATTATAAATGCGAATGTTTGGATGTGAGTTTGTGAGTTTGTGAATCTGTGAGTTTGTGAATTTGTGAGTTTGTGAGTTTGTGAGGATGTTTGTTACTCAATCACGCAAAATCTACTGGACGGATTTCGATGAAATTTGGTACAGAGATAGATAATGACCTGGAATAGCACATAGGCTACTTTTTATCCCGGGAAAAAGCACTGTTCCCGTGGGAAATTCACGCGGGCGAAGCCGCGGGCAAAAGCTAGTACTATATAAACTTTTAAATACTACTAGCTTTCACCCGCGGCTTCGCCCGCGTGAATTTCCCACGGAACCGTGCCTTTTCTCGGGATAAAAGGTACCCTATGTGCTTCTCCGTACTTCTAACTATGTGTATGCCAAATTTCAGAAAGATTGGTTCAGTAGATAAAGCGTGAAGAGGTAACAAACAAACTCACTTTCACTTTTATAATATTAGTTAGGCTATATAAATTTAAACTTTCTAGAGTATATAAAGTATTTGCGGCAAGGTCTAGGTCTAGCTACTTTAATAGGTGTGTTAGGTCTCGGTGAAAAACCACCAATCTGCATTTTAAATTTATCCGCAAATTAAAAAATAGTTATAATAAACGATACAGTTCCCAATGCAAACATATCTAAATGCTACAAGGCTGTAGCAAAACAAGACATCTCGCTCAGAAGGAGCATTGTTTTCAATAAATTAAGGCAAGGACAGTCCTCCGCACACAGCCGGCGGGCTCTGTCAACACAATTATTATACTCGGACAGCCACCCTACGATAAACACCCTCTAAATAAATTAACTGGACGCTAACATTCCGAACGCATTGCCTTTGTTATTTAAATAAATGAAGATTCCACGATGCTTGAATTTAAGAAATAAAGAATGTACCGGTTTTTCAAGGAAATTTTCCAGAGATTTTCTTTTAAATAGTAATTTACATACGAATTTGTTCCTAAGTACGATGACAATTTGGCTTTATCTATCCTTTGATAGATATAACAAGCAAACTATTAAAAAATTAAAAACACGACTGACAACTTACATAGCATAGGTCACTAGTAGGAATGCAAGGAATCTAAAAATACCATTCACATCAAAATCTGTTAAGCCGTTCAGGACTTTGGTGGAATAAAGAAACTTACATACATACATGAACCCTGAAAACATAACACTCCTTTTTTGGTCAGTCGTGTAAAAATATGGTCATAGATGTATAATTAAAATAAAATGGTATGAATAATAGTTAATATAAATGTTTGAATATAAAAAAGTAAATGTCCATGAATGGTCCACGCATAAGTTTTAAAATATTGGTAACAGTAAGTTTTCCCAGGATGAAAAGTACTTTAAGTCCTTTTCACTACTTCTAACTCTTCTTCTTCTCAGCATATTTCTATCCACTGCTGAACGTATGCCTCTTAATTTGACTTCTACTTTGGTTGGCCCTGCCGTCTTTTTGATATCGTCCGACCATCTGGCAACTGACTTCTAACTATGTGTATGCAAAATTTCAAAAATATTGGTTCTGTAGATAAATAGGTAACAAATAAACAAACTCACTTCGCAATTACAATATTCGTTTGGGGTTTATAAAGTCGGTACATTGTAAAAAAAACTATAAAGTTAAACCTTTTGTTTCAGATCTTCCCACAATGGCTGCTCGCCCGCCTGCCACTCCGGTACGGACAAAGAAACAAAATCACGCTAACATTCCATGCCCTATCGAAAACTGCGCACGATTCACTTACGGCAAGCTCCCAGACCACCTCACCAAAATCCACGGGCTCACAGGGGCAGAAAGAGACACTCTCAACGAACAACAGAGAAAGCGGTTTTTCAATGGAGAACTTTGCCAAGTAAGATTCCTCAAGGAATCTGCTATTCGTGATCTTTGGGGAGCAGATTACGAAGATCCTAGAATCAAAGCAAAAATACATCAAAGCTATGCACTTGTGAAAATCAGAATCATTCCTTTAGCTGCTACTCAGAGAGCTCGTCCACTTACAGAACAAGATGCCAATGTATTGACAGCTTACAACGCCAGGACCGCCCCACGTCCAGCACGAGTTCAAAGACAGAAGACGAGACCAAGACCATATCCTTCAACAACTGCAAGTCAAGAAGAATGCAGAAATTCTAGTGAGTCCAGCGAGGAAGAAAACACTCGAAACCCACTGCCGCCATCCCCTCCGCCTTCGTCTCCATCTTTACCACCATCACCAATTCCATATGAAATTGGGAACCAACCTGCAGAAACTCGACTGCGGGACATATTCGATTCCAAAATAGATGCAGGTTACAAAGCCGTCATTGATGACATGAAGAAATCTATGACGATGGGAAGGACTTTGGGTCCAAGGAAACGAAAAGCCTATCGTACTTACCGTCGTTATGCAAAGCGCTTGATAGCCTATCTTCATCGGCAGCATTCACCTCTAGCATACGACGTAGATGTTCTTTTATGCGGTGAGAGGCAAGTCTGCGCCTTTCTTGATCGCATCAGCTCAGAACATAAGACGAAGACCTTGAGAAATTACATAGTAGCTGGTATCAAGCTTCTAGACTCCCGTCTCTTTGCAATCGAGACGGATCCGTCTTGTAAGGAGAAGGTTGCCTCGATGACGCGGGTGTATGAAGTGCTGCACGGTCGGCTGAATGAATGTGACCGATTATTAGCTCAAAAAAACAATTTAATTCAGAAGAACCCGACGACATTCAACAGTGATATTATGGAGCATAGTTTTTCCGATACTTACGATGATTTGGTGTAAAATAATCATAATAATTCTTGCGATAAGTGATGTAAACAATGAAATGATTATTGATAAATAAATATATATAAATTAATTCAAGCAATCAAGAATATAGCAAAATGATAGCTGCTACTCGTGATTCTGGTCGCATGTTCTTAGCAAACTGAATTTGGCTAAGTGATGTCATGGGTACCTACTCTACTTTAATTAGGTATTCAACTGATTAGGTATCGAATATAAGTACCTATGCTGTAATTATTGTAGAACTGATTGTATCGCATGTGTACTAGGTAATAATATGGAATTTAGTTTGTAAAAATTATTGTCTAGGACCTAGGATGATAATGAACTACCATACCGAACTCAAAGTGTTCCAATATACCTCAATTAATTAAATATTGAGGCTATTCCCGAATATTAGTAAATACATTATTCCAAAAATTGAAATATCTATTGTCTGACATTCGCTATAACTTAACAGATTTTGAATGTGGTCTATTTAAAAATATATATTTCTGACACTTAAAAGTCGTAAATTTTGTAAATACGAATAAATTTCATACGTGTTTTAAGCAATAACCTTCAAAATATTTAGGTATAGCCAATATTGTCGTATTTCTTTATAAATTAATATAATATTTAATAAACAGAAAGTCATACTTTCAATTCCGTGCAATAACTACCAAATAAATGTTTGTAAAAATAGATAAATAAGGAATTGCCAATGTCGCAGTATAAGTGTATTATTGACTTTGTTATTTATTTATTTAATAATTAATAGGAGTCTGAGCTTACCCACCGTTTTTATTAAATAGTGATACTTAAACAATTCATCATATTAATAACTTTCAATTCATTTACTTGTTTTATTTAACACGATCCATCCCGCATGAAAATTTAAAGTACCTACCTAGTGAGCCCTTAGTTAAAGGAATACAGCTAGTAGGTACTCACATCTTGAAAATGGCTCTAATGATTTACTACTTAATTAAATGATTTTAAAGGGGCGGAGCTAAATCGACTAAAAGGCTAAAAATAAATGATCTGGCTATATCTCTGGTAGACCAAATTTTCCAAGCGACTTTTCGCCGCGCGGTAAAATTTGTAATGTCTCTGCACCAGATTTTTAATCAAACCACATAGCGCAGTAAATAGAGCGAACCTTCCCTAGGTGTTAGGTATTTACGTGCGGTCCAGTAACTCATTTTTTTTTATATTATTGTTTAGGATGGTTATAAGTATATAAAATAATTATGGCACAATTGAATAGCTTTTGCACTCGCCGCCAAATTGGAAAAATAAAAAATTGATTTTTTTTTTTGTTTTTCCAACATATGGCGGGCGTGGAAGGGGGGAGAAATTGTGCTTCTTGCATTTTAAACACTTACTAACCATTCTAAATAACATATCAAAGATTCAGAACTATTTATCCATTTGCGATTAAACGCTACCCTTTGCTCTATTTTGGTCTTTATTCAATGAACTATGGATGGATTTGTATTAAATTTGGTATACTAGTAGAAAAATACCAGAAATAGTACATAGGTTACAGAGGCGCAGTTAGCAGAAAATAAAATATTATAACAAAAAAAGCAATATTCCGTAGTTTTAATATTGAGTTTTACTCCTCATTCTGCAGGATTGGTTAAGAAAAATGCAAATGCGTTTTGTAGGAAATTAAATTCCCTACAAATTTTGTTCCAATACTTATTCTCCTAAAATATGCCATAACTAGATTACAGCGTTCTATAAAGTGAAAAGTTTGACAAATTTCCGAAAAAGAAGATTTTTTTAATTTTTTTTATGAGCACACAACTATCAGTCCTAGATACAAAATGTAAAATGTAAATAATAGGAAATTTCATTATCTACAAGATTTTGTAGAACACTTTCCTAGCAAAAATGCATCTAAACGAAAATATGAGCCTAAATCTGAAGAAAGTTTTTTTTTTAGTTTTTCTAAGATTACTGCGGGCGCGGAAACTTGGCAATTGTGCCCTTTTTATTTTGAATACTCACAATAATCCTACACAACATTTCAAAAAATTCACAAATACTGAACCGTATGTAAATTGATTCTCGTTTATTTACTGCGCTAACAGCCGTGAGCATTCTTCTATGGGTGTGGACTGGCATCATGTGTGGAAGTAAGTATTGCGGCTTTTAAAAAATCTTCCTACCTTATTAATTTATTTATTTATGTACACAGTGATTATTGTAAAAGGTATACAATAAAAATTAAGGTATACATGCATGCAATAGGCATGCATGCATAGGTAGGCATGGTTGCTACATAATCTCAAAAGAGATTTCCTTTCCATTCATTGGTTCGGAAGATTTTTTACAATTGCTATGCCATCTTGTGGCACAATTAAGAAATTCTTAACAGTGCTGACTAAAATAATAATTTAATAAATTCAAGTTAGTAAAACAAGATAAAATGAATAAGAATAACGAAAATAAAATTAATGATGAACAAAATATGCAATGCATTGTTTGTTTTGGTTAATTGAAAATAAATAATTTTATTTCCTATGTGCTGAAAACCATAAAAAAGCAACTGTAGACAGCGAGGAGTAGACAAAATAGTAGATTTTACAACAAGTGCACAAAACGAATCATTTTTATCCGAGACTTTTAGCAGCCCGAGCCGAAGGCGAGGGCTGATAGTAATGTCGAGGATAAAAATCGTTTTGTGGACGAGTTATAAACTCTGCTTTTCACTTCGATTGCGAGGAAATAAATCAAATTGAAGAAATTAATAAACGCACGAAAAAACAAGAGTTGTTTCCCGCCGCTTTATTTTTTAAGTCTTACGACATTGATAGGCTTGGGCTGCAGACCTATACAGCCTAATTTTAAATTAATTTTGTAATAATATTCTTAAAGTAATTAAATAACATACCGTACTTGAATTTAAATTGTAATATATTTTATGTCTTAAAAAACACATAAGGCAAATAAATTAAAAGTAAATATCATAAAATAACAAATTCTATCTATGAACTTTTTATCGTGTTTGGCTGTATGGCTCATTTTTTTTGCCTTAATATAGATACATTTATGAGTAGATACGTTAATGCCCTTGTGCACAAAATTCGATTTTGTGCAGCCTATATCCTGCACAAATAAGCACTTTCAGAGCATGAGAAGTGAAAAAGCTTTTGTCTACTCCTCGCTAGATGGCAGCACCAACTAATACGACATCACGGCCCGTAAACTGCACATGGTTTATGTTATCCTAGTACTTGGCGATCGTAACTGCCTGCTCCAGATTCTCCACCAGCGGACGCGTACGTTCCTAACGTTCCATTCTACTCGTGCCGTTCATGCATTTCGGTGTGGCCGTGTGGCTTCGCTTCGGTCACAGAAAACTAACGAAATAAAGAAACACTATGTACCTAATTGAAGCGTGTTATAAACAATGTATATTTAGAAATAAGTGCGTGCGCACGATTCATAGGCACCTATGATAGGCACGATGACTCTTTATGTACTCTTCATAATAGCACAGAATGAATATAGTAAGATCCTAACTAATATTATAAATGCGAAAGTGAGTTTGTTTGTTTATTTGTTACCTCTTCACGCTTTATCTACTGAACCAATCTTCCAGAAATTTCGCATACACATAGCTGGAGGTACGAAGAAGGACATACGGTACCTTTCATCCCGGGAAAAAGCACTGTTCCCGTGGGAAATTCACGCGGGCGAAGCCGCGGGCGAAAGCTAGTATAAATATAAAAGTAAAGTCAAGTCGAATTTTCCTTCAATTTAATTTTATCAATTGTTACTCATACCATTTCCTGAGTTTGACAGTTACGGTACAGATGCATTTTGGATTCGGTAGGTACCCAGAAGTGACCAAGTAGTTAGTACCTTGGGTGGGGCTGAAATTGTTTTTTTTTTTAATATCAATTCTGGTCGGACTTGCCCATATCTCGGATTTCATATGATAGTTTCAGTATTTTTTTTCCACCGTTTTTAACGTTCTGCATTTGTTTTGCGTCAAAATTAGTAACCGATGAAAGATTGGTAGACAGACAGCTCTCTCTCAATAAACTGTAGGGCCAAGAAGTTATTTCAAGAGTGTTACTCATACACTATTCCTGCTGCGGCCACGCCACCTTGAACCGCTCGCGAAGTGCCTATTTCGGTTTAGTGAATAAACGAACTTTCTGCTACACACAAAGAGATTTTAATTTTAGAAGAAGAACATTGGAAAAAGGTGGGTTGTGAGTAGGCAGGACATACGTAATTGTACGTCAGAGTGGTAATAAAGAAAATTACGAGTGCAGCTCCGACTAGAAATTGGCAACTTGTGCGAGACTAGCGCCTCTTCCTGGACGAAGCGGTTGTTTGATGAAACTGTTAAATTTCGCGAATTTATTTTGTTGTAACACAGTGTATTTCACAAATTTAAATGGAATTACACATATATAACATAGTTGTATTATTTAAATATTAAAGGACCAACATATAACATATTAAAATGCAAATAAACGGTGTAGGGTCACCTCCTACCACCAGATGGCTAGTTGCCAAACGAATGTATGGGAAATGTCAAGAGCTGTGCGTATTAACTTGCTAGAGTTTATATAGTATTTGCTTACTCTATATCATAGTGTTAATGAAAATATTGGAGAAAAAAATATTGTAAGAAACATTTATTTTGTCTATCTCAATTTTGTTATGAAAATGATTTTGTTCATTTGCCATCTTATTCTAGAAACACTTTTTATTTTTTACTTGTTGAAGTGCATTGTAACGCATAATTTTTTAAATATTATTATCCCTCTCGCATGACGAAAGGTTAATAAATTTCCATAATAAAAATATCATAAATACAAATAAGTACTATACTATAAATCCTAGTAATATTATAAATGCCAAAGTTTAGAGTTTGTGAGGATGTTTGTTACTCAATCACGCAAAATTTACTGGACGGATTTAAATGAAATTTGGTATACAGATAGAAAAATACCGAGAATAGCATATAGAGTACTTTTTATCCCAAAATCCCCACGGGAGCAAAGACCCGGGGCGCAGCAAGTATATATATATATATATTAGACATTTAAAATTTTAAATGCGAAAGTTTGGATGTGAATTTGTGAGGTTGTTTGTTACTCAATCACGCAATACCTGTTGGAAGGATTTCGATGAAATTTGGTATATGGGTAGAAAAATATTGGGAATAGCACATAGGGTACTTTTTATCCTGAAGTTCCCACGGAAGCGAAGCCCCGGGGCACATATGTATAAATAAATTCTTTCTGGGGTTTTCCACAAATGATATCATCCAATTTTTGTGTTTTTTATCAAACCGGAAATATACAAAATATACTATTTAGTAGGTACCTACTACATATTCCTATTATATTCATGTACCAAATTTAATAACAATATTTTTTGTGATTGTGTGAAGTTTAAAAACTATTCAAAGACTTTGATTATTGTGCAAAAATTGTAAGATGAGTAGGATTAAAGTAAATTGGGGAATAAATTTTAGCGTTTATCTATATCTACATGTGCCTACATTTAATGAACTGTCTTCTGTAACACTATCGACTATTCCACTGCACAGCTCGTTAATTTTATTGTATTAATCCGCAGTTGAAAAGTGCAGTGGCAAACAATGCTGTGAACGAAATGACGTCACTCGTATTCGGTGCAAAGTGCATATATGCAGCTCACCTCTTTGCATTCATGCCGCCTTAGTGCTTGTTCCTTTTGTGAGCGACACCAAAGGGGCCCTATCCCCTTTGAGCACCCTTCTTCGGGTCATTGCTCATCTTTCGGTCAATCACCACACCATATTTATAAACAACAATGTACTTTATTTTGCAGATTAGAAATAAATTAATAAAAAATCCATTTAGATCAACATTTTTAAGCATCATTTGAAACTGCTAATAACTACATTTTTAAATATACAGATGCATTGAGGGTTCTGTATCATGTATTTTACTGTGAATGACGAATTAAGCGAGTTTAAGCTTGCAGAATACTAGACTCAAAATAAAAAGATATGTTTGTAAATAATGTTGTTTCATTTTATAATTCTATTCATGTATATTGTAAAATTGTATTTATTATAATGACCTAGATGACAGTTCAAATTAAAACCGTTTTATGGCTTAAAAGAAGATAGAAAATAAACAATTGTCCATTAAGTTTGAAAATTGGGAAGAATCACATTTTTTCATGTTTTTCTTCATAAAAAATAATATGTCTTCTCAAAAATACAGTTCACCTACGATTTACCAGGAACTTATTGGACAAGGATTGCAGAAAAGTGCAGTAGTCAGAAATATAGATCCTGATGCAGTTTCCTGATAGAATGCAATCAAGGGCATGACAAGTAAGTAATAAATTGCTACTCAAATTATTAAGGCATTCTCATGTTTCAAACACAATCAAATATACCTACTCTCCACTTATCTACAAATTTAACTGAACTTAACTATAAGCTGTATATATCGTCCGTGGCTAGTGGCTATAACCATTATACTATATAAACTTTGCTATATATATCTACCCATGAATCCTACTAATATTATAAATGCGAAAGTTTGGATGTGAGTTTGTGGGCATGTTTGTTACTCAATCACCCAAAATCTACTAGACGGATTACGATGAAATTTGGGGTAAAAAAATACCAGGAATAGCACAAAGGGTACTTTTTATCCCGAAATTTTCAAGGGGACAAAGCCTCAGGGTGCGGCTAGTAATATGATATATACCAAGGCCGTTAGTAAACATGGTTCAAATTTTCTGTATCTAGCTATTTAAGAACTTGCCCTTCAAAAGCTATATTTTTGGACAAAAAAGCCTTTAAAAACCAAAGTTCATATTTGTGTAGCAGCAATAAGTTTGAAATTTAAGTAGCCTCGTTCCAGTTTATTGGAGAGTCCAGAACATTCTAAAAATACTTCACTTGCATGGTATGACACCATTTCAGTTTCTTTCGAACTTTTATAACATAGAAGAAGTAATAAATAAATAATAGAGGCATCGAATATTTCTACTATTAGCTGTATGTAAAGTATTTTCACAGTTACTCATACTAACTCGTACTTTTTTTGTTCTTAACCATTTCATTGTGGTAACTCGATCACAAACATGACATGTTTTATTATATTTGTTTATTATATTTTATTTTATTTTTGACTGTACACAATCCAGTGTATGTATGAAGTTCATAAATAGCTCCTCTGGCATGTTAGGTGACCAAGATTGTTTCATGAGTTTTTTTCGGCATTTCTTCTCAGCAGTGGTCGTTCC